>JAOXOE010000441.1:16458219-16476099 GCA_028565055.1 Phoeniculus purpureus | reverse complement strand
GTTTCCTAAGCAATCCATTGTCTGGCAAATTTATCCGAGATCTCACCGAGACCTGACTGCTTTGGTTTCCTTTTCCCTTAAAACCTGGGAGCAAAGTAGTCTCTTAGTTTTAAGCCATTACAGCCACTTCATAAGAAAACCAGTTGAATGAAATTACCCTACATGTATGCAACAGCACAGTTACTACATGTGAGGCCACAGGAACTCCCTTCCTCAATGAAATCCAGTACTCAGTATAGAAGAACAGATGACAGGGACAACGTTAGCTCAATATTCCTTGTTACTCTACACAAAACTCAGACATATTTTTACTTTAATGATGTTTAAAAGTATTAACTTTCATTTTTTAAGGCAGTACCACCACCATCTTCAGAGACATTTTTGTCCCTCAGTATATTATTACCTTCCTGCAAGGTCCACTAGGTTGATCTTGCTTGCAATTTCAGAGGGGAGATTGTTCTTCAGTATAGCCTGATGCGAAAAATATAAATAAGGAAGGTTATTCGTATTAATTAATAAATGAAAGTAGAAAAAATTAATTAATAAATGAAAATAGCTTTTTGGTTTGAAACTGAATTGTACTGATTCCTATCTCACTGCTTGTCTTTGTGACCTTGACTCACTGGCTTCAAACCACCCACATAACCGTTTTCTTAACCAGCAAACTACCCCTTATGCTGATTATCTCTTGAAAAAAAAAAAAGAACCCTTCAATGCCTACAAACTGTGGAAGGTTTTCCTGCAGATCTTGCAGTTATTTTCCACTAACATATTCCAAAGGTCTTTTGTGAAAAATATCCCAAAGTGTTCAGTGATTACAGGATGTTAGAAGTGTGAGATAGAAAAGGTCTGTTGGGTCACAGAATTACTTTCTTGCCAGGGAAAGATAACTCCTGTGGAGAAAGGGTGCATTGTCTTTGTGAGAGTGCTGGACGCCAAATGCCAAAGAGACGAACACAGCTGAAAAGCCTGTCAGGTACAAAATGCTGGTGTTAAGCTTGTGTTGTACTTCAATTAAGGATCTCGAACAAGTGTGACAAGACGTAACCTCAAACACCTTTACCTGTAATTGTCATAGCATCCTGGAGAGGGTATTGCATTTCAAAGGAATGACTAAAACCATAAACATTTCATTTTACAGTGAGCCTTTGGCAGCCCCTAACTATGCAGATTCTTTACATAGAGTAACTTCAGCAAACCCTTGACACATGAGGTGATGTAGGAAGTCCAATACATCTGCAGTGCTGCCCAAAGGAAGTAAGTAACAGCTTCCACTGACACCATTACAAACAGCTCAAAACAGGGAAATGCCAACTACACAACACAGTAAACAGCACTTTGTAAGAGTGACGAGAAGAGGAAGTTGGACTATTTCTAGCTAACCTGAGTGTAGTGGATGGTGAAGATAGCATGGGATCTGCTGCTGGAGTTGTGGATATGTGTAGCTGCTGTGATTCTAGAAAGAAGAACAAATCATTCAATTACAATGGCTTGTTTCCCTGTATTCAGGAAAAACAAAAATAACAAATACAGCAGATGAATGAAGAGTAAGGAATGAAGAGTAAGAGGAGTAAGGCTGCGTTCTTGGATCTGATCAGAGAGTGGTTGGCAGAGAACCTGGAAGGGTGGAAACCGGGGGTCAGTTAGAGGTGGATTTGTCCATAAGCAGTACTCTGAAGAGATATCTTAAGGCAGCTTTTCCAGAATAGATGTAACGTATTGAGTAAGGGTAGAAACAAAGCAGAGAAGTGAAGCTAGTAACAGCATCATATGAACAACATTGAATGGACTGGCCTACTAAATTTTCTCCATATTGTCCCCATTTTTGTTTCTTGGTCCTTCAAAGGATCCAAAAAGCTTCACACACCACTTCCGGCGCTCTCTTCTGTCACCAGGTTGATACAAGAGTTCGACGCTCTTAGAGGAGTCCAGTGAAATTAGCTAGTGTTATCTATACAAGTACCAACTGAACACTGCACTTTGCTTGTATAGCACTGCGCTGGCTTTACCTTGTGGGCATACTGGTCATCTGGCTCCAGCCCTCTGACTCACTGTACTCCAGCTAGTAGGCATCACACACAGGAGGAAGAGGAGCAGTGGTACATGCCCACTGCCTCTGTCATACAACATTCTGGGAATACTGGTTTCTTTGCTGTTGTTTTGATTAGACAAACCCAAAGAACGAAGGGGTTTGCCTCGGGTAGAAGCCAGGGCACAGGTCTTTTCCTTTGTTGCTCCTATACCTTGCCTTGAGCACCAGCATGCTTGCAGCCTTCAGCAATCAGTTTTGTCAAGCTTGTACTAAACAGCAGGCAACTCTGGCAGTGCAGGCAAGGACTGTGGAACCAAGTTTTCATTATGAGCCCAGCTGTCAGAGCACTGCAGAGAGCAGTTGCCCTAGAGAGCAGAAAGTTTAGGAATCAGAACATGAATTAATCTCCAGATGTTGGAGGAAGAAGACAATTAGGTGATGGACAGTAGATGGAAAAAACTGTACAGGGGGGAGACAGTATTAGGGAAGTGCATAAAGTTTATAAAGCAAAAGAGAAAGTACATTGAGATTTGGAGGAGGAAGTGTTAGTACTAATTTTTCATCTCCGACAATACATAGGGCAATTAGAGAGCAAATTCACACACCATACATTCATGTCAGCATTTTTATGGGAGAATGTATGGGTTAGGTTTTCACATATTCTATTTCATACTATCACAGAACAGAATCAGGATTAGTAAGCTTAGACGAGATCTCCAAGAATGTCTAGTCCAATCATCAACCCAACTCCACCCTGTCCACTACACCCTGTCCCCTAGGGCCACATCGACACAGTTTTTGAACCCCTTCAGTGATGGTGACTTCCCCCTCACTGGGCAGCCTGTTCCAATCCCTGACCACTCTATCGCACATGAAATTTTTCCTGATGCCCAACCCAAACCTCCTCTGGCACAACTTGAGGCCTTTTCCTCTTGTTCTGTCAGTAATGACTTGGGAGAAGAGACTGACCCTCACTTCTCTACGACCTCCTTTCAGGTAGTTGTAAAGGGCAATAAGGCCTCCCCTCAAATTCATTTTATCCAGACTGAGCAGCCTCAGTTCCTCATTAGACCTATCCTCTCGGCCCTTCATCAGCTTTCGGGAGGTTGCCCTTCCCCGAACCACTCCAGCACCTCAATGTCCTTCTTGCATTAAGGTGCCCAGAACTGAACCCAGTACTTGAGATGAGGCATCAACAGTGCCGAGTACAGCACAAGCACCGCATTTCAGCGTGTGACCTACATGTCAATCTTTTTAACTGTTCTACCAATATCGTCTAGATTCACTGGTTTGGGGTTTGTTTGTTTTTTTTACGTGGCACCAGGACAAACCTGGAAATCTGTATTTCCTGCATTTTAAAAATTCTGTTGTCGTGCACTTGAAACTGAACCTCAAGAGGAAAAAAAAAAAGAAAGGCACTGAGAGTTACACCAGAAACAATGATTTCATGTTGAAACTCAGATTTGTTTATTTTATAGTGACAGGTGCAGCCAGAGGCTGGAGATTTTAACCGGTGGGAAAAATGCCTTAGTTAAGCAATGCTTGTTAGTACAGGAGCTGCCCCCTCCCCTATGAAAAGCACCACCCATGGTCAAAGGGAGCTTCCTCCCTGACACTTCCTGTGTAGTCAGACCTGTAGACCTCATCTTCTGTTCATCTCCTGTCTTCAGCCTTTTGGGGTAACTGCAACCTATTCAGCCCCTTCTTTGTCCCTAAGATCTTGACCATGTTCATTTGGCATCATGGAACTACTTTGCAGAGTATTTTCTAAATATAATGACTACAGGCAAACAGGAGTTTCCCATGCATTCCAAAAAAAGTTTTGAAAAGTTAAGCAAAAAAAGAAGCAGTTGCTTGTTTTCATGACAAGTGTCAAAGCCTGCAGCTTCAGCATCACAAAAGACAAAACACTGAATCTCTGATTTTGTTTTCTTTCCTTCTTCTGTTTCCTTAGCAATGAGACAACTGTGGGATTACACTATCAGGCAGACTGGAATTTGGTTCTTTTGAAAACATCTCTTACTCTGGATAATGTGAGGATGTGCATGTCATGTGTGGGATCAGCCTGTCATGCCCATCCTGTAAAAGTCTCTGGTGACACTGTCAGTAAAGGAAACATCAACAAAGCCAACACGTGATGGAAGATGCAGTAAAGAAAGATGGATCTGGTTTGGTTTACAAAATACCTTTTAGCTATTCCTCTTTCTAGAAGTTCTACAACTTGCTTGTAGTCTGTAACTAAATGTTGAGTCAATCCTGTCAAAGATTGAAAAGGAGAGAAATGCATAATTTTCTCAGTAAATTTCACTTTACCCAATATCAGGTGCATAAGAATATTCTGCTGGGATTTTCAACAAGTAGTCTCTCAACTAGAGTAACTATTCAAGAATAATTTATCAAGCAAAATAAAATATTACGGTGAATCCTTCAGACATCAGTACCTTCAAAGTACAGCCCTTTTTCCAACTGCAGAACAGTGGTATTTAAAAACCAGTGTAACTGAAACACCATAAGAAAATCTCCACTATGCCACTGCTTCTAATTGAATGCAGATCCTGTAAAGAAACTCTTGCCACTGCCTATGGACAATGGCTCTACTCACACAACTGACAGAATTAGGGACCAACTGCTGTGAATATTTACTATTAACTTCTCTAGGCTTCAGGCTGAAATGTTCTTTTGTCCCCAGAGAGTACCCAAATATGATGTGAAACACCTTCTGTTTTAAGGAGTTATTTGAAATGTTGGTTTTATTTTTAAGGGAAAGATAAACTACAGTGGAAATAGACTGAAGACACCATTTTGGACAGTGAATGTGGGTGACAGGACCCCAGTGGAGGGCAGTGTGCCGCTGTGCTGCAACAGTGCTGCCAGGCTCTGGCACCAGAAATTCCAACAGACACCCAAAATTGAACTCATCTGTCCTGCATCTCACATAGACCCAGTCCAGTCTGCCTCTTCTGCATTTTATGGTGATGATTAGTGCTGCAGTGACTCCTAAAAGCACACAAGTTGTGAAGGAAGTCGTCATCATACAACATCTAGTAAAACATGCTGTCGTGTAGTGTTTTTATCTCACAGCTGGAACCCAGGGCTACTTCCTCCCCCTGCACTGATTTAGGCTTTGTTTGGCTCATTGCAGGTCACAGCACTGTGGATGAAGACAGAGTGCTGAAAATGCCATTTACTTTAATTAAATAACGACAAACATAAAAATCAGCAAGAAAACATACTTCTGACATTGTCAGAGCACCCCTCCTTACACAGTAAGGGCCCACTTAACTTCAGGAGAAAGCCAAATCTAAGCCAAAGGTGAGAAATTATTTTACATCTATTTAAAACTATTATTTATTAATTATTTTCTTAGTCCTTTAGCAAAAGACACTCATAAAGAAGAAAAAAACAAATAAATTATTGGATCACCAGAACTTCTAAAAGACCCTCTGTTTGTGCATATAGGATGATTTTCCTACAAAAGTCTTATAGTCTCTGGTGTTCCTTTAAAAATAGACTCATTCCAGAAGCCATCTCATTTTCTACTTGGAAAAGAGGCCCACTGTTCCTTCCAGCAGCACTGGTACTGTCAAAGCTCAGAGTATGGAAACAATCATATATTGTTCTCTCCTAGACCCTTTTTATGGTTTTATTAAACCAAATAAAAAAATCCAGCCATAAAATGGAGTTGTGGAAGAAGTTCTCTGCTACCTACATTTCCAGAAGTATTTCTGAAATACTGAGTCTAGCAGAGCACTCAAATTTTCTTCAACAACATAAATGAAATCTCTTAAATGCTGCTTGAAAGGAAATGGCAAACCATTGTGTTGGCTGCCAGAAGAAGGAAGGTCATTCTCAACTCCAACAGAAAGATCAAAACCACTTGCTCATCTAGCAGTCTGCTCGCAGTGAGAAAGGATCTCCCCTAGAAATCTGCCCCAGAGTCACAAAACAGATTGCATCATTTCCTGAGGTAGGAGAGGCCAGTTCCTTAACAGTGCAGCCATCTGTGAGGGAGAAGTTTGAAATCATTCCAAGCCGAAGCACTGAAACACTTCCAGCATTTAAAAGGCCACAATCTCAGTCTTCACATGGAAAAACGATGAGCTGGAAACGATTCAAAACACTCAGTGTTCAGAGCTGGGACTTCCTGACTCGGCTGGGAAATGGGAAATGCATTGTCCAGAGCAGATGGGCGTTCCTAAAGGGGTTCAGCAAGAAGTTCTTTAGTGTGAGGATAGCAAGACACTGGAACAGGTTGCCCAGAGAAGCTGTGGAAGCTCCATCCCTGGAAGTGTTCGAGGCCAGGTTGGACGGGGCTCTGAGCAATCTGATCTAGTGGAAGGTGTCCCTGCCCATGCAGAGGGGTTGAAAGGCGATGATTTTTAGGGTCCATCCCAACTCTAACCTTTCTGTGATTCGATGATTCTGATTTTCTTCCTGTCTGTTCTCCATCCAGAGCAAACCAGATGCTGTCTGGGTTTCACTGACAAAAATCACCCAGCTGATCAATCCACAGTACCCTGGGGAGGCTCTTGATCAGAGCCAGCAAACCTTAAAGATACCAATGTCTCGAAAGAAGCATAATGCAAACACAGATGCCAGCCTTTAACCTACTGGATCTGTGGGAAAATAATGGACAATTTCTGTGCTCTGCCTGTGTCCACCGTTTTTATTTACACAGCAAATTACCTGGTAAGGGAACAAAAACCAAATCTCACTTCTGGAAACTGTGCTGGTAATTCTGATGTCAGCCACCCAGCTACTGGAAACAAGATTCTTGCTTTCTGACCCTGCACAGAGACTATGGATAAACATACATAAACCAACACGAATTGCCAAAGTCTGCTCCAGCATGTAGAGGGCCAGAGACGAGCAAATACTGCTTGTGGCCCCTGGAATGCTTGTGGCCTGGAGTTGTGATGGGCATTTCATTGTAGTGTTGTGAATAACT
The DNA here is from genome assembly GCA_028565055.1 of Phoeniculus purpureus. Taxonomy (NCBI): domain Eukaryota; kingdom Metazoa; phylum Chordata; class Aves; order Bucerotiformes; family Phoeniculidae; genus Phoeniculus; species Phoeniculus purpureus. The sequence goes on along the minus strand of JAOXOE010000441.1, from coordinate 16,469,119 downwards.
TCATTTTCCTGGTGTAATTAATACCAAGGGGACCGTACTCTTTGCCTCCATCCCAAAGACCTCTAGACTTTCCCACCTTTCTAATGCTAGCTAGTGAGTGCTGCTCCAGAAGGAGCCACGACATCACACCTTCTTTATTAGTTCAGCTCCCAAAAAGAAATCAAGTTTTTCTCAAATAAAGTCAATATTTAAGCTCTTAACCACATAAACTGAACATGAATTTATTTATTGGTTATATTTGTTATATATCTGTATGCAAACCTAAAAAGAAGGAATATGTCATCTGACTGTTTCCCTCAGCCACTGACTCATCCACCTGAAATCCATCTGTTCACACACTCCCACAACAGCATCTCACTACAGCCAGTGATGCCTTCAGCAGAGGGCATCCACTTTTCTAAAATCACTTTTTCTAAAAATGTGAATCACAGTCTCCACTAAAATTAATTGTTTTCTTATTGGCATCAATACAGTGATTCTTGGAGGCCATCAGAATATCCAGAGAGAGAGAGAGACTCTTCCAAAATAAAGTCTTCACACTGTTTGCAAACATGTCCCAAACTGGCTTTAGGTTAATCTTTTTTCATGATCCTCTCCTCTTATTTTACAAAAATCTAAGCACTTGGGAACTTTGAGAGGATATTCCAGGACTCCAGCATAAAATTACTACACTTAAAATTTTCAGTTGTGTCTAAAAACCCTTATTTGCTCTGGGTAAAATTAGACTGAAAGAACGAACAACACAGAACTGGAGAAGAAGTGACAGATCTGGCCCAAAAGGGCTCAAATGAAGACTAAAAAGAGTGACAAAAAGCAAGCCAGCCCGCTGGCAGAAGCTGTGTTGTCATGCTCTTTTAAATCAAGGTAACTCCACTTACATGCAGCCAAGGAATCACTGGAGATACAAGGCTTGAGAAAAGGGATGGAAATTGCCAAGGAAGGAAGCGATTTAAAGACCTTCTCTTGTGCTGCGAATGAGCAGCAGCTGAGAGAAAATAACTAGTGTCTGTGCTCCACCAACAATGATGATCTCCAAGAACAAGCAGGTAGAAAGAGAATCTTGGAAAGCCCTCCATAAAGGCCAAATGCCTATGAATCTGCTTTCCAAAGAATGACAAATTAACCATACTAATGAGATCAACAATTCATTTCTTTTTCAGATCTCCTTAAACAGGATGTTGCTGTGCTGAGGAAGCCCAGCTGAAATAATCAGAAAGCCTTTACACAGTCCCTTGTGTAAAGGACCAGGCAAGTTCAACATTTTCCAAGGGCTTCATTCAAATTTTGAGAGGAGGAACTGGCAACAGTCATTGGTTGTTAGATGTAGGTACTATGATCAATAATTCAGGTGCCCAGGTAAGGACACCTGGGAATTGCAGGCTTTGTTCAACCACACGGTCAAGTCACTCTATCTGCTGTCACATCTTGCCTTAATCACTCAAGTTAGGGTAACAATTTGATGTGTAAAGTTGTACTAAATAAAAAAAGACAGAGAGAAAAACAGAATAAGGGAATCACAGAACTATTGAGGCTGCAAAAGACCTCTGAGGTCATCAAGTCCAGTCTATGACCTAACATCACCACAATCGCCTAAACCATGGCACTAAGTGCCACATCCAGTCTTTTCTTAAACATCTCCAGGGATGGGGAGTCCACCACCTCCCTTGGCAGTCCATTCCAATGCCTAATCCTCCTTTCCATGAGGAAGTGCTTCCCAACATCCAACATGACTCTCCTCCAGTGCCACTTCAGGCCCTGCCTTATCACTAGTTGCCTGGGAGAAGAGCCCGATCCCTATCTGTCTACAGCTTCCCTTCAGACAGTTATAGAGCGTGATGAGGTCCCGCTTGAGTCTGCTCTTCTTCAGGCCAAACAGCCCCAGTTCCCTCAGCCTCTCTTCATAAGACTTTTTCTCTAGTTTCTTCACCAGCCTTGTTGCTCCTGTGGACCTGCTCCAGCCACTCAGTCTCTTTCTTGAAGTGAGAGGCCCAGAACTGCCCTTGGTACTCAAGGTGAGGCCTCACCAGTGCTGACTACAGGAGGAGAATTACATCCCTAGTCCTGCTGGCCACACTACTGCTGATACAAGCCAGGATGCCATTGAGATGAAACAGGATTTCCCAAACCAAAGACAATGACTATTTAAAAGCCAAAATGAATCTGTATTTGATCTGATGTGATGGGGCCAATAAAATTTGCAATTTTTATATCCCTTTACAAAGTACTAATGGCCAAACTCCAGTTTAAAGCTTTAAAAGACTTTGAAGGCGCCAATTAAAAACGAACTGAAAGTGTAAAAACAAGGAGAGAAGAAAAAAACCTGAAAATAAGAGACAACTGAAGGAGAAATCACCTTTTTTTGGTATCTGTTTTTTGTCACCTGATTTAAAACCAATGGTTCCAAACACAAAAGGAGCTCTTGAATTAAAAAGTGTGTGATGTTTTTTATCACAGAATGCATCTACAAGCCCATCCTGTGCCTCTTAGGCTCAATAAAGGAAAATGATGCCAAACAGTTTCTCACTTGGGTAACACATATTTGAAGTGCTTCTTGTAACCTGGCCTGAAGCATCAAACAGTTCACTTAATATACTTTTAAAATAATAATAATAATAATAATAATTCTTACTATCATTGTCATTATTACTATTTTCATAATTAGTATTTTATACACATATATCACTGCACAGGATGAAACAGGTATGGAAGGACCTCTAAGCATTTAGAGCTGTTGGTGATGGATTTCTTGATTGAGGTCAGATTTCTTTCAAACCAAACAAAGCAAAACACTGTAATTCACACAGCCCTATGCCTGAAAAGGCAAACAGCGAAGCACAGATATTCAGACAATGGGTAACAGAGGCAAAGCTTTCAATGTTCTACACACGCCAATATTAACCAGCAAAATATTTGAAGAAAGTAACTTTTGAAGAGTAGAAGAAATTAGCACTACACCAGGAACAGATGCAAAGATGCATCCATACCTGCTACACACTCACTTGAAATTATTTTGATGCTATTTGTGCTCTCACCTTGCACATAAGGTCCTGTTTCAGGGTGTTCACGGACTCGCAGTGTGTAAGGTTTCTTCTGGTCGGATTGCTTTAACAAATCTCGAACACGCTCATTATAGATTTCAAGAAAGCTGTAAAAAGAAAAGAAAGGAATTTAATGAAATTAAAACAATACAGATTAAAATAATAAAAATTAATTTAACAAAATGTACATGATTTAAAAACAGAGAAACATAAATACCTGAATCTTATATAAATTTTTTATGATACGGTTTATTAATTGACTTTCATTGTCTAAGAAGAAAGACTCATTCAGTATTTTATTTAAAAGTCATAAAATAAGCTGTTTTAACACCAGGGAGGTCAAATCTGCAGATTTCCAAAAGGAATTAGATAAGTGGGAATGATGGATAAGAGTAGGGTGTGCGACTGTGGCTGAAATTTAAGAGTTAACTGAAGAGGAAATAAATTTTTAATGCATCCTATTGCAGTTGTCTCTGTAAAAGTGAACACACAGCATCCAGAGAGCTACACTGTGACGTAAAACTAAACCAAACACTTTGTCATCCTTCATCCGTGTCCCAAAACAATTATCATCTAAGAAAACAGAAACAAAACAGTCCCTACTTTGTACAGAGGAATATGTGGTTGAAAACATTTGTAGCGTTGCCCAAACTTACCTGACCTTTACTCTGCAAGATGTTGCCTGGTCTGAGTAATCATCCTTCCTTGAAAACAGGCCCTGGACAAAGCAGGGGTTTATGTAAATTTGAAATCCACCAAGAAAATCTATCTGCTTAAACAAATGTGATTAAGAAAGTAAATAAATACCTCACATATACGAGGTGTCAGCCCAACAGATGCCTTCAAATAATAAACAGAAGACAAATTTAATTTGCTATCATTCTTGCAAAACTGTTTCTTAGATAAAATCCAAGTTCTAAGAAAAGGGCAGAACCAGAGTGCAACATTAATGACTGTACAGTGGATTACAACACAACTCCCCCCAGACTGTGGTTCAGAACAGTACGTTGATGCTCTGCTATTGCAGCTGAGCCATATCGCACTGGAAACACTGCAGGTACTCATGTGCTCTTTAATGTCAGCTGCCTGAGCTGCAGTGGAAGTACTGTTTATAGCAAAAGTAATTTTAGAGCAACTTGTACAGCATCCACAGGAAGTTTGGAGGCTTAGAGACACGTAGTATGAAGATACTGGACATACCTACATCAGATGTGTTGCTGTCTAGGTGAAGCTGGGCCAACACTGAAAGTAGCTTACTTGCTCATTAATGTTTTGGGGTTTTCCTATTCTGCTTTTATTTCTTTAATAGAGGTGTTATGGTCCAAAGTTATCAGCTTTCAGAGGGAACAGGATATGGGCTGCTAACAGTAACCAAATTAGCTGGTTTAAGTTTTGTCTGAACAGTCTACAAGGTAGTGAAGCAATGGTGGGGGTTTTTTTTTTGTGATGAAGTTGACATGATTTCTCACACTTTAATGATCATGATGCCAACATACCGTAAGACTCTAAGGCTTAAGTAGAACCTGCCTGCTGAACAGCATGAAAAGCTTTGAGAAGACACTTATGAAATGGTTTTGGGGGGAGCAAGTCAAGGTTCATCAAGTCAGTAACCATGGACAAAAGTTGTTTATCCCAAATAGTTGTTCCTATTTCGTCCTAGTCTTGGACACTGTTTTGAGTGAGTTTTGCAGTGTCATTAAATATCAGATTGAAGCAGGAGGCCACTGGAGAAAGAAATCATGTTATAAGCCAGAAATCTCTTGACACCTGGACATTTCTTTGGCAATCTTGGTAACTCCAAGATGTGGGCATTTAGAATTGGTAAGATACTTTCAAAATAATGTAATAAAAATATCCTAGTTTGTCACCTCTTAACTCAAATTTTAATGGTTCTTCAGGATTTCATGGGGTTCACCTTTATTTCATAAAATGAATGGAGAATCAGGTCACGATTCAAGAAAATCCTACTGCTGATAACTGTGAGGAAAATAAAATTTTAAGCATCATATCAAAAGCAGAAACCATGCCAGAACAGCCTTTTGCTTATCTTTGGGGCTCAAACAAATTTTATCCTTTTTTCACCTTAAAAAATGAATTGCATGGGTAGGGAGTAGTGGTCCACTCATACAAAATAAAATACATTAATTAATATTTAAAATAACTATTAATATTTAAGCGTGTTTCACCAATAGTGAAGAATATGGGCAGAGACCAAATTGCCTTGTGATGCAGCAGAATGCAGGGGAACCCTCAGCTGCCTCCGTCAACCTGGGTTTCAAGACTAAAATGCACTGTAAGTGGTCCCTGGTAGACAAGAATCTTAACATGTATCAGCTTCTGCAGGCATCATTCAAATATATCTCAAAACTGGAAATTAAGCAGGTCCACAAACCAAAGGTCAACTTCGGCAACAAATTCATGTTTCAAGTAGGTGATGAAGCCCGTTGCAAAAATATTGCTGTGAAATAATCCAGTTTTGTGAAAGTGATTTCACTTCAGCATTTCAGCATTTCTTATTGTTATTATTGAGGCTGCAATAGATCTCTTGAGATCAACAAGTACAACCTATGGCCTGACAGAACGACATCAGCTAGACCATGGCAGTAAGTGCCACATCCAGATGTTCCTTCAACATCTCCAGGGATGGTGACTCAGACTGACAAAAAATATCCCTGAGAATGGAATTCTAAACAGCAGAACTATTCACAGATATGCATTTCTAAGTCCTCTAACATGGCATGAAGATTAATGCGTACTAAGGTGAAGGTTATCTAACCTAAATGTTTAAACTACAGCATTTTTTTCTAGCATTTCAAGCTACTGCTACATTACTTACTTAAATGTGAAAGCTAGTCTCTGATTTAGATACAAGTACCAAATAAACACATACAAACATCTTGCTCAATGAGTACTACATTTACAGTTTAAAAATGAAGCGATGTTTCTGCTGGACACCCTACCCTCAAGCCTCAAGTGTGAAACGAATGGTACAACTCACTGGTGTTCCCATCATAGTGTAAGTTTTCCCTGAGCCTGTCTGTCCATACGCAAAGAGGCAGATGTTGTATCCTCTAAGTGCATCTGACAACACAGAAGAGCCAAGGTCGTGGAACACCTGCAAAGACCAGAAGAAACAAGAAAGCCTTTGAATAATATTCCTCCCTATAAATACTCTGCATGACTTGTGCATCTTGCAGTTCTAACAACTGCACGGGAACAAAGATCTTCACAGCATTTGCCTTTCTGATTTATCAGACACAATTTTATGTTCCCAGCTTTCTATTGGTAGGTCCTCCTTCATGTTGTGGTGTGCCAAGCATAGTGCTGACACCTGGCAGCAGTGTTTAATTGCGCTGCCCTGCCTGCTCTCTCTTATTTTATACTTAGGCTGTATGAATTTTCAAGGATCTTCCCCATCCATAATTTTTACAGTCCTTAGCACGAATCTGACAAAAAGGCCCGATAAATGCTCTTTGATGTGATGACATCAATAGTCATTACGCATCAGAATTACAGAACAAAAGAAAAACAAAGTCTAACCCAACAGCCTGCAGATAGCCCTCAGCCAATACTTCTGTCTGACCCATCTGGTCAGTAAGGGGCATCACCAAAAGCTCTTCATTTTCTGTTCATCACATCGTGATGTGCCTTTTGCTGCTCTACAGAGCCAGGAACTGTTACCACCACATCAGTACAAGCCTCTAAGGCTGGAAAAGTTGGACCATCACAGCCAGAATACCCACAGAGCAAGATCTGAACTGTCAATGCCTTCTGTTTCCCCTGGAGAAGCTCTTTTTTGGAGCATTATGCTTTAAAGGTTGAGCAGAATCGGTAAGCCAAATTTGTCTGTTTTCTGCAGAAAATTTTGGGTTTAAAAGTTCAAAAGTTTCTGTCCCTAATCCTTCCTCTTCTCCCCCCCTTGGTGAATTCCACTTCTTTGCTCTTCTCTATGTTGGTGTATGCTCAGAGCTACATCACTGCTGTTGAGAGAAAATGTTATCACTTCTGAAGAGAATTTACATGCAGGAAGAACCATCAAGGTCTACTAATTTATCTGCGTTCGACTGGAGAGCCTGTGAGAATTCTGAACTTGGAAGATTTATGAGGATTGAGACTGAAATAAGATAACTATTGTAATTTCAGAGAGAAGCTGAAACTGTCTACAATGGATGTTTTGGACATTTCATCTCAGTTCAGTGTAGGAGCAGTGTGATGAAACTCCATATGTCTGTGTCTCATCTTGTGTGGGGTTTTTCTCTGATGTGTGGGTGGAATGAATTACAATGGCCTCTCTTCCCTGAGTTATTTGTTTCATTGCCTGCAGATTCATAAGTGGTTTTGTTAAACTCTCCCTTTGTGTCTGACACTTTAGCTAAAAGTTCCTGGTTGAAATATAGTTGGGGTCTCTAACTCACAATGCTAGTGGTGACCCAGGCTGGAAGCATAGGGATCCAGACAAGGACCCACACTTCTACTACCACCACACTTAGGTACAACTGCCCCACACTGTCACTGTGGCTGAATGATTTCCAGTAGCTGTGAATATGAATAGGGGGAGGAGGAAAAAAGGATTAGGGAACAACTACCATGAAAGTGTTATTCTGACTGGAACAAATGAAAAAAAAAAAGCTTTGAATAAGGAGAAGAGAGTGATGGAGTCAAACTGGACAGAGTTAAGGAAAAAAAAGGTGGAACTGGTACCAAATGGGAGCACTATATCAGGAGGAAAGAGATTGAATTTGAAAGCCAAAGTGCAGAAAAGCATTGGTTTGGGTTGCTGTGGAAGACAAAGAACTGGGACATAAGTGTGAAAGGCAGACATTTGTAGATCTGGAGTCCAGAGTGTAGGATTCTGGGGGACAGCAACTGGGATGGAATCAATGGAAAGGAAACTTCAGGAAGACAAGGTTTTTCAAAGAGCATGAGCTGGATATGGTTTCCTGCAGAGAACACACCATTTGACCAAGACAACTGTGTACTCCCTGCACGGTTGCTTTACATGATTGGCACCGTTCAGCGTGTTCCATGAGAGAAAGCTGCTTTCAACAAAGCCTTAATTGGCTTTGCTATGCCTTGGAACCATGCTTGCCCAGCTGCACCTGGTCCATATCTCATGGGCATCTGTGAAACATTCCATCATTTATTACTTGTCAACTGTTCTAGTTGTGGGAAGAAGTGAGGAAAGGGCATCACCACAACTGTTATTATCCATGGTTCTTTGCTGGTGGGCTCAATGCAATGTGGCTAGGTTTCCCTTCAAATCCAAAAAATCCTGATTCAATTAGCCCACGTGACAGGGTTTCAGTGCAGGTGGGAGAAATAAAGAAGGTTTTGTCTAAAATGTAGTTAAAATGTCCTAATCACACAGTGCAGGCATATCAAAATGCTGCCCAACTTTGGGCAATATGAACATGTTTGGGGTTGAAACCGTGCTCTATCCAAAAAGAATTCTCTACTTCAGGTATGACAACAGAACATTTCAAAACTTATTTCAATGTTCCATTTGAAGAGACAACAAATACTTCAGAGTCTAAGCACGGGCAGAACAGGTAACTTAAGCTGCTCACTGTGAAATATTATGTAAGAAGTTGTACAGTTGTGTAACTGTGTGTTTGAAGTATATAGAAAGATTGCAGCAGGAATTCTGCTCTCAGGGAACTATAGTGCAATGTATAAAGAGTGGAAAACTGGAAGTATTCAAGACCAGGTTGGATGGGGCTCTAAGCATCCTGATCTAGCGAGAGCTGTCCTTGCCCATGGTAGAAGGGTTGGAACTAGATCATCTCTGAGGTCCATTCCAATCTTATCCATTCTATGATTCTATGCTAATCTATTCTGAACCTTTTCCATTTGAACAGAAGAATCACACATTTTCTGAAGGTAAAACCCCTCTTTTGCTTGCCTAAGTGTCAGAATTTTTGATGGTTTTTCCACATCTTTCTTAGATGCAGAAGGAATAAAAAAGCTTGTTTTAAACTACAGTAAATTGTCTGTTCTGGTTTGAGGTTCAATAATTTGGGAACTGAAAGTTTTCCCAAGTCGCTCAAGCCAAGTCTCAGAATAACATGAAAAAAAAATATGCAGTAAACCTCCAGGAACAGCATGTCATGCCAAGTTTACAAATTTAGGGGAACAATGTTGATGAATAAGAGGGGTTTGGATTGGAGGGGTTTTTTTACCATACATGATTTCTGATAATGAGTATTTGCTCAGAATTCAATGAATAGGAGAGGACCAGTCCTGACTGGAGCACAGGAAAAGGAAAGATAAAGCTAAACTGCACTTTTTAAGAGCAATAAGCCAGTAGAATACTTTTCCAGTATTACAGACTTATATATAATTCTCTGTATAATACATTGTATATACACAATTTTATATAATTATCCATGGATAACGTTACATGTATTTATATACAACTGGTTTCTTATTTACAAGTGTCTGAAGTGCTCAATAATACTGTCATTAGGAAACTATACTAAACTTTGAAACTTCAGAAGAGAGTCAAGGTAAAAAAATCCACAGGTAAGAGTAAAAAAGTTGCGATCATTTTTAAAGAAGGTTTTTTGGAACAATGAAATTGCTATTTATCATAGAATCATTAGGGATTGGAAGGGACCCCGAAAGATCATCTAGTCCAATCCCCCTGCCACAGCCGGATCACTTCACTGGAGAAGTTATACAATCAGAATCACTCTGGGTAGGAAGGGACCACCTGACCATCCAGTTCCTACCCCCCCACCATGGGCAGGGACACCCCACGCTAGACCAGGCTGGCCAGAGCCTCATCCAGCCTGGCCTTACTTGTTACAGGGACAGTCCACAAGCATCGATATCAACAAACAGCTCAAAAAGCGACTCTAAACTTACTTGCACAGTGAAACATTAGGCTCAAGTTATAGTAAGATAAATCCCCACAGGACAATAACTGGGACCAAAACCAGAAAAACAACTCTCTTCTGGCACAGCACAATTTAAAAATAGCCTTTGAAATACCATTGGTTTAATGAAAGAGGAAAAGACTAAATATGAGTAAAACATAGTCAACAGCTGCTTTTCACCACAGAAATGCAACAACTTTGTTAATGCTGGGCAAAAACCTCAATAGCTCAATTTCCATTGAAGATTTTCCATGCAAGGAGAAAACACAAAACTTCCTCCTCAGCTGATACAAAGGTTCAGATCATCAAGAGAATTGCAGCAGATCCAAGTACAAAAAGAACGATATTGAAAAGATTCTTTACCAGACACACAAAATCAACCAGTAAGTCAGGGCAAGTTAAGCAACTGCATAAAACATAAGGGGGTATATCCTTCACTACTTGCCATCATCTCTGCTATGAACTACAGATAAACAGTCTCTCATATTTAGTCTGCTTTCATTAGAAAATGTTGCTCCCTTCAAGGTGCTGTTGTTCGAGTGATGACCAAATTCTGTTTAATCCAATTGCTACTACCTCTCAGATGCAGCATCCAAGATGTAGATTTAAGGTGAAAAATATCTCATGAAATATAATTATGCAGAACTAACCAATTCCTGCCAAAATCATGAAAACTTTGTTTCCAGACTCTTCACAAAACCCCAAAGAGTAGTTTAGATAAAAAATGCAGAAGGAAGATGCAAAGAAGGAACATCCAGAAACAAATTGAAGAGTTTGTTCCAATAACACAAGGCTTATTCCACATGTGGTTTCTCTTAGAATCATAGAATCATTAGGGATTGAAAGGGACCTCAAAAGATCATCTAGTCCAATTCCCCTGCCATGGGCAGGGACACCCCACCTAGACCAGTGTAACGGGTTGAAACTAAGAAAACTGCTTTGCTCCCAGGTTTTAAGGGGAAAGGAAACCAAAGCAGTCAGGTC
>JAOXOE010000441.1:16428984-16458119 GCA_028565055.1 Phoeniculus purpureus | reverse complement strand
TGGGTGGGTAGGGGGGGATATCCCTTGCCCTAGAGCCACTGCAGGGGAGTAAAGGCCTTAAACGAAATAGATGTTTCCAAAAATGCCAAGAAAACTGTTGTATAGGCAACAAATGTCACTGCAAGTCTCCACGGAGAATCTCTTTAAACTGCTGAGCCTTAAAAGAGGCCGTGTGTGGGAAGTTAGGCCTCTCCCCCGCTTTGGTTTGACTACGCTTGTTCCATCACTGCGGTTCTCAGACTGCTCTCATGAAGGTACCTTAAGCTGGGTAAGTCGTGTCATTCTCAGGGTTTAGCTGAGAGGATGATCCCCACCTACCTGCATCGCCGTTATAGGGACAGCGGTGCCAGACTGTTTTCAGTTGTGCCCACTGGCAGGACAAGGAGCAATGGGCACAAGCTGGAACACAAGAAGTTTCTTATAGAAATAAGGAAAAACTTTCCAGTGCAAGTCCCAAAGCCCTGGCCCAGGCTGCCCAGAGAGGTTGTGGGGTCTCCTGCTCTGGAGATCTTCAAATCGCCCCCCACCCCATCTGCAGCCCTATGCAGTGTGCTCTGGGCAGCTCTGGTGGGCAGCGGGGGGTTGGACCTGGTGATCTCTTGAATTCCCTTCTGGTGATTCTGTAATTCTATAACAATGATCGAGCAGTGAAATGGTCCACTATCTTGAGATGCTTGTAACATCAAAGACAGTGCACGTAAAATGATTTTACACATTTGTTTTATCACAGAGACTTCCAATTGCACTTCTCTAGTGAAAAATAACTGAGACAAAGTGGCTGAGACGATCACCCCATCAGAGAACTGTAAGGATGGGAAATAGCGCACTGAAAGCTCACCTAGAGACAGCACAGAAGACTGGTGTGTTCCAGCTAACGGGGAAGGGACTTACAGAGGTAACGTCACTGTAGGGGAAATGTGGCCATCTTTTGGAGAGAAATACCCACCTCATCGTCTCAGTGCACTGCATACATATATCTCTCAAGGATGCTGATACTTACTGTTCTCTCAGGGTTATTTTATTCTTCCTTTTTGCAGAGTGCTTTTTGGTAGAAATGTCTTCTGATTGAGAATTTATCTGTCAGGACACCTCTGTGCTTAAGGGTTTATGCTGTAGAGTGCGTTTGTGTTTCAGAATTTCTACTTATGATGTGCTTTTTTAAAAAAGGGCTGTAACCTTAAGGGGAAAAACTATGTACATTTTACAACTATATTGTTACCTAGTAAGATGCTTCACAATTTGTTATGTTTAGGCACTTAGACTGTATTTCATCATAGTCAAATGAATTGTCTATGCAGGCTGTTCTCTGGGCTCCAAGCATCTTTGAGTTTGTTTTGCTGGAAATGGCTTGGCTTTGAGTTTGACTCAACTGCAGAAAAACACAGAGTGTCCTGGAAATCTAAGTAATGATTCACAGGCAAAAGAACAATATTGCAGCAATTTTCCAAAACTTTTCTAAAGTATCTTCTTTCTCTATCTGACTTCTCTTCCCTTTTCTTTTGTCAAATCAAAGGAGAATCAAAACCAGTAGGCTATTAACCAGGACTCTCTGGTGGCCATTGACAGGATTTTTCTGTTTTTCAGCCCAGTGCCAAGTCCAGATTAAAGTAGTACAGGAAGTAAATAAGGAAAATGTTTTATATAATTATAGGAAAAGGAAGGCAAAAGAAATATTTCTTAACCCTACTCTGCTGTATTATAGAGTTGTTTACTAGCTGTAGAACATTTTTAAATGACAGATATGTTTAAGAGGACTAAAAAAGTTCATGTTACAGTATACTCCCTTCTCCCTTTTAATTTAAATTCTTTGGATTAAAAATTACTTCTCTGAGATGCTAGACTGTCCCTGTTCAGTTCCTCAGATGAAAAAATATTTAATACAATATTTATTAAGCAAATCTGCCAACTTAATGCCATACTGTGGTGATTGGACATTATGGTACAGGTGACAGTATGTAATATTGATACAGATTTCAATTAAAATTTTAAGCTTGAACATGCAAAGTTGTATCAATGATTTAATTCTTTTTTTTATATCTCCCCCCCCCCCAGTTTCCTGAAGATCTACAGAAGCTAACAAGCAACTTGAGGACAATAGACTTGTCAAACAACAAAATAGAGCTCTTGCCACCACTCATTGGAAAGTTTTCCATTTTGAAGAGCCTTGCTCTAAACAACAACAAACTGAGTATGCCTGCTAATTAATATTGCCTCAGACTTGGTAAATCGTAACATTGCTGCTCTGATCAGAAACTTAATTATTTGACTCTCGTGGGATTCAAATGGGGAGTTTAGTCACCTAAACCGAAATCTTTGGAATTAATGTAGAGGAAAAATAACTCAAACTCTTTAATTCTTCAGAACTAATTGCCAGATTAATTGTATTATCCATTTACAGTGACATGTAAGTACTTAAAGCCATAACATTTTTGTGCTGTGAAGGTTTTGTCTGCTCTGAAGGTTTAACAGGTAGTGACGATGACCTGTAGGAAACATTGCCAGCCAGTCAGTTGTTCCTGTTTCTGTTGGAAAAAAACTTTATGGAAAAATCAGGATCAGGTGAAGGAATTAACTTTTTTAATACATTAATTGTATTATGTAACTTTTTGAAAAGTAAATGCAGTTTATACACAAAATGTGTACAGTGCAGCCCAGGAGTGCTGCAGGTTAGACATGGGTCTAGGCAGAATGAGGGACGAATGACACCAGCAGACCTCAGCTGGTAACACTTATGGCCTTATGATATGGCCTGAACTGTCTGAGAACTTCCTTTGGAACAAGTTAATACCTTTAAAAGGGCTGCAACAGATCCGAAGCTGTGAATTGTGACATACTTCAAATGGTACTTAATATGTTGGCAAAAAATCCTCACAGTAATGCTTTCAGCCTGTGATTTGAAGGTCTGCTTTGTCTGCAGGTTATTTGTAGGTATTTATGGAGAACAGTTGAAAGAACATGTGGTCAGTGGGCTTTAGTTTCTGTGCAGGGATCTGTGCCTTCATTGGAAAAATGGGGAGGAATCCTATGAGAAACTGCTGTTCCTTGGAGAAGCCTATCCAAATCAAATGAGCGTAAATGTTTACTGCTCTTTGCTTAGGTTATCTCTTTGTTGTCCTTTATGTCTAGCTGCATTACCTGAGGAGCTGTGTGAACTGAAAAAACTGGAAACACTACATCTGAATGGCAATCATTTGAGGCAGTTGCCAGCTGCCTTTGGACAACTTTCAGCTCTGAAAACCCTGAGCCTTTCTGGAAACCAGCTTCGGACTGTGCCTACACAACTTTGTGGACTTCGCCACTTGGATGTGGTAGATCTTTCAAAAAACCAGATCCAAAATGTACCTGACAATGTGGGAGAGCTGCAAGCTATTGAACTCAATCTGAATCAGAATCAGGTTTGGTAATCAAGATATTGTGGGCATGTAGATTTAGAACATGGTTTACCTTGGACTTAGTACATCCACAGAACACAAGCTGAGACTACCACAAATTTTTACCTAAAAGACATTTGCTGGAAAAAACAGAAGTTATGGATCTTAATGAGAGTTATGTACCAAAATATCCAGCTGCCTCACTTACTAACAACAAATCCAGAATGTAGTCATATAAAAAAAATTGGAACAGTTCTTGAGTAGGAATCTGCTAAACAGATGTGAGAGTTGCCTGTCACCATGGGCAAAGGAAAAAATTATTTGGATTTGTGATCATTATCATCATTGCTTATGCTCTGTTAAGTAGTTATTGTTCAAGTAGTTTGTATTTGCAACATGGCAATCATTGCATATTACTCTGAAACAAATCACTTTAAGTAATTGTGGATCTTTGGGTCTTTTTTTATTTCTACTAGATTTCCCAGATATCGGTGCACATCTCCCACTGTCCACGCCTCAAAGTCTTGCGTTTAGAAGAAAACTGTTTAGAGCTCAGCATGCTTCCTCAGAGTATCCTCAGTGATTCCCAGATCTCATTGCTTGCAGTGGAAGGCAACCTCTTTGAAATCAAGAAACTCAGAGAACTGGATGGTTATGATAAGGTTTGTGTTCTTTTTTTTAAGAAGCTTACTTACCCAGCACCTCCCCAGAATACCAGGCATTTATACTGCTGAATAAAAGCACAGTTTATTGGTATTGTCACTGGTACTGGATTCCCAGCTAACCTCTGGAAACAGTTTCAAGCATTCTCCAAAGCTGAATCTTCCCACAAGACTCAGGATTAGTGTTCTTTCTTCCCCATCTTTTGAAGGGTAGCTAATGTTGATGGAGTGTGTCCTCACTTTGATCAGAAGGAAAATAATTGATGCTTCCTATTATGCAGCACTTAACTGTTTTGTGTTAGTTCGTTAGTTCTGTTCAGCGCTGTTAGGACTTGACAGAGCATTGATCTGAACTACAGCAAATAGCAGACATTCTGGTTGGAATTAAAACTTTAATGGTTATGTCTTGGAAATGAAAATATGCCTTAGATGCAGAGTGCTTTTGAGTCTGAGAGCAGACTCTTAGCTGCTTTCAATAGTAATAAATCTTGCTCTGGGAGGGGGATTGGACTAGATGATCTTTCGAGGTCCCTTCCAATCCCTGATGTTCTGTGATTCTGTGATTTCTGAATCTTAGATATGTTTTCTTTTTTGTAGTATATGGAGCGATTTACAGCTACTAAGAAGAAATTCGCATGATCATTATTCTGACCCTGTCTCTCCAGTAAGAAGAATTAGTGACATGCTTCACTGACTTAAAGCAAGAGTAACGCAAATGATCAGAGTACACCTCCTCTCATAGTCTTACAGGGTCTGTTAAGGCCATGTGGAATAAACTTGAACTAAAGAGCATGGTTATTGAACTGCTGAACCTGCCCAGAGGCCAGTTTTCATTTTGGTGCCACTACAGCTTTTAACACAACGCGTATTCTCCTTTGTCAGGGCTTGTTGGGGTTTTTTTTGTACCAGAGAAAGGAACTAGTGTTTCAAGGTTGCCAATTCTCTTTTATCAGAAAGCTGGTGTTTGGTTTGTTATTTCTTCTGGAAACATTTTCCCGTGATAGCACGTGTAAGTTCTACCACCAAAGCAGATCTGAAACATGTATGTCTTGCAGCAAGCACTACTCTACAGAGAACAACTTCTACAGATGAGGTTTTACTTTATAACCTGTGTATGTTCTTAATGCAGCAAAAGTAGTTGTGGCTAAATCATTTTACTAACTTGCTCCGGTAAACAAGTCCTAATTCAAGCATCCTTCATTATTCATGTTAGTAGTATGGACTTTCTTTTCCCATAAGCAAGAATTCCTCTACACTCCACAGCTGCTTGTGCTATATCAGATAACAGTGAGGTCCATGTTCAGTGTGTTCTGTAAAAATGTATATTGCTGGACAATATAATCCTTGCACTAACTCCTTGTGTACAGAACAATGCGACAAGTTCTAGTTATCATCCTACTGCTGCTGCCTTATTACCAAAAGCACCTAGGAAGAGCTAAAGATGTAAGCAATTATGTAACTTATATTGGAAAGGAAAAATTACTCGTTTATTTTAGTAAATACTTTTTTTAAAAATCAGTTTAAGTGTATTTGGTGTCACTGCTGCTGTTGTCACTCTTAACAGGTTGCACTAAGCTCTCACTGAAAGTCATTGCTATGGTACCTGGTTCTGTATGCTGTTGATAATTGATTGAGAATGCAAAGGCTTTGAGCATATCAACACTTCAGCAATAATTCAGTGACTGTGTACTGCATGCTCAAAATGGTCAAGTGGGAGATGTTCTAAGTTCACTTCTCCGTAAGATGAGCATGGATACATCTACTCCTAATGAGACTTTCTTGCATTAACTACTGTTCTATACTCAAGCTTATTCATGACATAAGAAAGGCAGTTGTACAGCAAACTCCTTAAGGTTTTGGGTGTAATCATTAAGTGCATTCAGCATCTTATGCCACTAGCAGTTAAAAATGAAGTGATCTGTGGCCAATCTTTTTCCTCTATATAACTAATGTAATTAAGATTAGTGATAAGTATTTCTGTTACAAGATGCTCAGTCATATGTAGCTCCCTGACCCTGTTGCTGCCTTATTTCAATTCTGACACGGTAATACTAGTAAGAGTGTTTTAAGGAACATCAGCAACTCATTCAAAGGATGGATGTGATCCTGTGATCACATGATCCATGTGATGGATGGGTTTAATGAAACAGGGAACAGTTTTACTTAAGAATCCTCTTTCCAGTTACTACTTTGTGCCAAAATAACCAGCTTCCTGTAGAAAAGAGCTAAAAGCACTGTTTGAGGCTGCTGTGTTTTGAAAGACATAACTAGTGCCATGCTTTAGGAACACAACGTGTATGCAAGGTCCTGTGAGGTCAAATCTACTTAACTTCAAACTAGTAGATTCTGAAGATTATGACGTACAAATCGAGCAGTGAGTATTTTAAAGCCCCAAGCTTGGTTTAAATTATAGCTCCTTTCATTTGATCCCCAAATCCCATAATCCCATTTGAAGTGTTAGCTTTTTTTTTTCCCTCTAGAGGTTTGCCATGTGTGATATCCACATAACAAAGCCCTACAGTTAGTAGAGTCTCCCTCTGCATTCACCTACTTTGACATCCTCACTATGCCCTTGTCAGTGCTGGGATGGTGTCTTTTTGCGAGGGGGGGTGGTGTGTGTTTCTTTCCTTTTTCTCTTAAAATGGAAAAATTTGTGTTCAGAGGTGCTGCTTCTCCCATTAAACATCTGTACATCAGAATTCATCTGTCTATTCAAAGATGTCCGAAGGGAGATGCTAGACCAGAACATGTAAGATCAATGGGGTTAGCACTGCTCTGAAAAAAACCCCCACCTTAATTTCTCAAATAGTTCCAAAAGCAGTTCAGTCAACATTTCTATTACTGCAATCACTGCTACATCTAGAAACCTTTCAGTTACACATTCTTAGCTCCATTTGCCACCTTGAGTTGAAACAGCTGCCAAGAATTTTGTAAAGCAAAAAGGACAAAACGGCCTGCAAAATACCAAATGGTGCTGAGTTAGTCCTGAACTAATCAAATGTGTTCTAGAGCAGAGCAAGACCATGTTTCAAGAAGCTAGCCGATACCCTCAAACACTTTAGCTCACAGCAATAACTGACTAAATCCCTTAGAAGAATACTGTCCTATACATTTCAGCAATGTATGTAATCTGTTAGCTTTATATTGGAAGTTTCCCAGTTTTCCTTTCTCACCCCCATTCTACAAGAAACACTATAAACCAATTCTATTTCCATGCACAATTACATGAGCATTCTTTTAGTTTGGGAATTACTGAGGTTAAAAAAGGGTTAAACCTAAAAAAAAATTAATGTATTTTCAGACCTCTTTTGCCTGCTCTCTAGTTTTCCACTGCAGTTACAGACACTTTTCTATCTCCTCAATGCACATTTAGATGGTGCATTGCTGTTTCAAGTGCTTAAAATGCGCGCCAGCAAAAGAACTTACTGCACTGTGTAAAGTTGTTTTACTGTATAGTCTCCACACTATTTCCTCCCTCTACTTAAGACTGATTTAGGAATATGAGGCTCTAGACTGAGGCCTCCCAAGTGAAATCACTTTGGCAGTAAGTCAAATCACTGCATTTGAATGCTGTGTCCAGTTTTGGGTTCCCCAGTTTGAGTGAGACAGGGGTCTATTGGAGAGAGTCGAAGTGAGAGCTGCAACGATGATTAAGGGGCTAGAACATCTCTCCTGTGAAGAAAGGCTGAGAGAACTGAGGCTGTTTGGTCTGGAAAAGGCTGAGAGGGGATCTTACTAATGTCTACAAATATGAAGGGTGGGTACTAAGAGGAAGGGCCAGTCTCTTTTCAGTCGTGCCCAGTAACAGAGCAAGATAAAAATGGGGATAAGATAGAACATAACAAGTTCTCCCTCAAAATAGGGAGAAACTCCTTTACTGTGAGGGTGACAGAGCCCTGGAACCGGCTGCCCACAGAGGTTGTGGAGTCTCCTCTAGAGATGCAGCCCTGTGTGGCCTGTCCTAGTAAGTTAGCAAAAGGGATACCCAAGACTTGTTTGAGTTTTAGGTAGGTAATTTACTGCCAGCAGACATACCGGGGGAGGCTAACGCCTCCACAGCCACACACACTGGCTAGGAAAACAGGATTATAGGTTATCAAATAATGCATATTCATAAGATTTCCCCCCCATGCCGATACATACTGATATCCTGTCCCCACCTCTCCCCGCTTCTCATGTAAACTAGGTCTCCTCACATCTGGGCAGGCACAGTCCTTTGTGGGAGTGGGCTCGGTGGTCTTTCTTCGCCATTTTAAGAACAAGTAAGATTTCTTCCTCCTATGAACTCCGGTAAACTTCACTGGTGGTGCATGCCTAGATCTGAGTAACAACTCAGATCCAAACTGCAGAGCCAGTTTCTACTGGTTTTACTTCTTTTAATAAGGGACCTGAGCAGCTGTGTGCTTCCTTATCAGTTTGTTTCAGCCTTATTAGGCAGTTCAGCTAAATACAAAGCAAGGTCATTGCTCTACCCCTATTAGGCACTTTGCTCGTTATCGCCTACAGAAGCTATTTGCCTGCTTGCCTAAGCCTCATCCCTGGTCAGGCAATAGTGTTACATGCTAGCTGCCTCATCACTAGGTGATCCTGCTGTGGCAGGGTGGTTGGACTAGGCGGTCTCCAGAGGTTCCTTCCAATTCCTGACATTCTGTGATTCTATGATTTCACCTTCTGGATGAAGCATTTGCTAGGTATTTGTCCATAACCCTTTAATGCCAAATGGCAGTTCTTCTACTTAGTTCCCTTATCATCCTGAAATATAATCCCCTGTCAAATTATACTTTTTCAAAGAGATGGACTGATTTTGTAGTCTGAAGTTACGATAAGGGACTATGAAGGGAAGAGATGAAAAGTAGCCTTTAAAAGCATTTTTTAGAAAATTCCACTATTCCTCTCTTCTCAGCCACAGCCATCATGTTGCTAGCTTTAGGATTCCTACCAAAAAAACTGTCACTGAGCAGCAATCATTCTGACAAGTTTTTCAAGGACAGGAAGCTCATTAAAAATGCTTTCAAGAGAAAACAGGTTCCTAAGTGTAATGGTTTGAAAAGGTACCTCTAGAATAAGCTTCTTTGCAAAGAAAATCCAGGATGGCCACTTTGAGGAGACACTAGAACTGGTGAAATACAGTCTCCTGGAACTGGTGAGCTAGGCGACCCTGGAGAAGAGACACCGCCGCAGCCGTGCGGCTCGGTGCCATTGTGACAGCTCTCCGCAGGCACCACACGGACCGTGTTAACTTGCCGGGCTTACGGTGAGTGAGAGGCGCCGTCACAGCTGCCACTGAGGCAACGGGGCCTGTGAATCTTAACCCTTCGGCAGAAGGCTCCAAGAGTTGGGGGTGAGCGGTAAGTTGCTGCCACCCGTGGAGCACACTTTCCCGGCCAATGTCTGCTGCCTATGCCACGCTCATCTCCAATGTCCAAAGTCAGCGAGTGAGGCGCTGGGTGGCCAGAGGTAAGTGGGACTGTTTTCCAGAGGGTGGTTTCAGCCCCCGTTTGTAGCAGTGTATGCCTTGTTTCTCTGGGAGCATTCATCCTAAGCCAGAGACCACTGCGTAGCCTTGTCCTCATTCTCAGAGGGTGTATTTGTGCTATGACAGAGTCTCTGCTTCATTGGTGTCACATGTATGGGGTTTCTTTTCTCTGGTTCTTAAGTGTAGCTTTAATAAAACTTGTTTCTTGAATGACTGCTTCTTTGCCTGATAAATTCTACAAGGCAGGAATTTGAAACCAGGACACAAACACTTCCAGTTATAAGAGTATGTATATTTTTTGTGCACAACATACAGTTTTACAATCAAGAGCAGGAAACTGTAAACCTTCATTCTTAATAGCAGTCAGGAGATACAAAAGTGTACAAGTTGTTGATCCAATCCCACAGACGTGGAAGTTCAGCATGTATTCTACAGACAACAGAAAGACAATTGTGGAAACAAGACTGTTCAACATAAAGAACCAGCTCCCTCACAGATTTGACTCTTGCAGCATCAGAAAATAGTGTCGATACTCTGCTGATACTCACACATAGGGTCTCATTATTTCCTTGTGGGACATTCACCGCAACTTTGTAAGTCCAATATACTAACCACTGGACTCTCTCAGGCAACTTGCTAGTTCATCAATAGATCTCAGGGAAGTCAAGAACATGGATTTGTGATAACAGGGGAGAAAAACATTGCAACCTTCCAAATGCCTGGATGCTCCAGAACAAGCATCCAGAACTGGATGCACAGTTGTAAGCAGGGTAAAGTAACCACTCTAGACTTCTGTTGCAGGAGACACGTCAGAATTAAATAACCTATTCTTTGCTTTCACAACTAGAAGTGTTTCTTCAGTGATTCAGTGAACCTGAAGTTTAAGAAGGAAATAAAAGCACACAATCCTAGAGTGCTTAGATAGTTACTATGCAGCGTTCTTAAGTGTTTCTTTGCTACTTGTGGCTTTGAGCAAATCATCTTAGTTTACTCATGGGGTAAATAATGAGCCTTTAAAAGTCAGGAGCTACCCAACAATTACTGGAAGCCAGATAGAAGCCAATGTGCACTACTGAAGTATCCAGTCTCCTAAAAGCAACCGTATTCACAACAGTCAGGCTATCACTGGCATATTTATTACATGCAGCAGCTCCATTCTTTGGCGAGTTTGAGTTTTTTTGGGGTTTGTATTTGCTTTGGTTTTGACCAGGGTCATGGTTTTTCTGTTTTCTTTAAATATCAAGTTGTGCTGGGAGTTAACTGAGAATATACCGGTAATACTGATTGTATTTATGCTGGAGAAAAACCAAAACCACACAAACACTTATTGCTGTTTTTCTTGGATCTCAGCAGATTAATGTAATTTCTCTAGCCCTGTGATTCATTATTAGTTGCTTCAGGATACCTGTGCACTGTCCTTCTAAAAACCCCTCTACAGCATTATTAAAAACAGTCTTACAATAAACATAGGTTGAAGATTTTTGGCATCCAACATGCATTTACCACAGGTTAATCAAAAGCTTTTTTTCCTTACACTTAAAACAGGCATAATATATTTTAGGAAGGAGTTATAATTACACAGGTCACTTGCAATTTACTTGCAAAAAGTAATTCCAGAAATAATCCTGATAATAAACCTGATTATATTAAACTAAACATTTTCCTTCATAGGACAAAATAACCTTACCTGCTCAGAAACTCTTCTATTCTGCAGTAGGACAGGAACATTTTAGTTGCAAACAACTAGGACATTAATATTTCCAACTGTCAGTTAAAGTCCACAAGAAGAAATCAGTCAGGAAACCAATTTAGAACTAGAGTACAGTCCTTGAATAGATACTGCTTCCTCTAGACCTGTGATCAACAAGTTCCATAGTTTCTGGTAACATTAAAAATCTTCTCCAAAACCACTACTAAGAGCGCTCCACAACAGATTTCAGTCATTATTTTGCACTAGAGAACAGCATCAACTGAGCTCTGGAAAACTGACCAAGACAGAATTTGAGATGGGATGAGAGAACACTGCATGCATTTTCTGCTTGGGTTCTTCCAGTTAAAAAGACTGGAATTCAATCACTTTAACTTGTACATGAGTGGTATACAATTTTCTATCCAGTAAGTGTTTTTGGGATATAGTTTTCTCCTCACACACATGTACAGGGTTTAGGTCAGGTATAGACACACACAGCAAGTACTGGCAGAACACCACAGCATGATTTTCTAGCCATGGTCTCTAAACCAATGCCAGTGTACTGTAAAGAAACGGAAGCCTGTATATCCCTGCAGTTATTTCTGCTTTATAGTTTGTGTGATTAAGTAGTAAGTGTTTTAAAGCCCTCAACCCACAACTAGTGAGCCTCTTCAACTCTAATCTACAAACTCAACCCCAAACCAATCATGTGATTTGGCTTACAGAACTACAGTTAGCCTTCTAGAGATATGAGTCAGGCAATTTTCCTCAATTCCTCTATTTTATTGAAGACACTCAACTTATGAGGTATTTCAAACAGTGCAAAGTGCCCTCTCCAGCTTCCCACAACTGTGATCTCAGGTTACCCTGCTTGTTCAAGGACTGTATTTTGGGTGCAGGAAAAACATCAAACAAAAAGGACTTGGAGGAAGGGATAAAACATGCAAGAAAATCCTCAAAACTCATTTTTAGCAGTTTCAAGACATTGAAGGCAGAGGAGGTGGAAGTCACATTAGCTGCTTTTTTGAGCCAAGGCTATGTTTACATGAAGCAATAAGAAAATGAATCCCTCTAAGAAAGGGTACCACTTCATTTTTCCCAGCCTCTCTTATTTCAGAGTCGCAGAAGTTTCACAGATCCATCAGTATGGTGGCTTGCAGCTGGAGAGACTGTCACTGAACATCACAGCAGGCTTCAGTTGTCAATTAGTTTCTTGGCTCTGATGTTCGCTTGCTCAATGCGCTCCCTGTTTGTATCAGCCTGAAAGAGATTCACAGGTCATTTTCAGACTTCTGATATGATCTTCTGAATTGCAGGTATTATCACTGTGGTAGACAGAAGGGGAGCAACTTCTATAAGCTGGAAGTAATTGTCTCCCTCCCACCCTCTGCACCCAGCAGATGCTGTCCATTTTGACACAAACAGATCCACAAGGAGTCTTTAGCTGACCCTCAAAACACAAAGCAACTCAACAAAGCAAGTCAGTAAAAATCTTAACAAAGAGATTCAAGTTCCTTATCTCCAAGTATTCAGACATTTTAAGGAGCTCTACAGAGAAGCTTTGCTGCTATGATCCAGAAGTAATAGTCAAAACTGGAAATGACCAACTGGCATAAAGCCAGACTCATTTTGCTTTGTGCAAATATCCAGTTTTCATTCACACCCCTTTCCAGCATCACAACAGTATGGCATCTTAAAGAAATTCACTCTATAGTAATTTTACCATTATAAAGCATCACATGTTACCCACAGTATCTGGGGATGAGTAAGTGTCAAAACTTGCGGGGTTTTACCGCAAGGTATGATCAGGAGCTTTGAAACAATTCCCTCATCATCCAGCCTGCAGTCAGGAATGAGCAGGAGGGGAAATATGCACAAAGCTTCCTTGTGCCCTCACCAGGAGAAGAGAATTCCTGAGAAGCTCTACCTGTACCAAGTACTGGCCACTTCACACCTTCAAGCTGCAATGGGCTGAGAAGAGGACTTCAGCATTTCAAGCCCTTCCTCTCATGCTCATTCCTTCCAGTAAATATCTGACCTTTTGATCCAATCAGGTTTTGTTGTTTTCAGTGTAACCAGTGACCTGTGTGGTTTATTTAGGTTTCCTGACTCTCTGAAGCATTAGATGTTTTGCCTGTAAACACCAGAATACACCTCCTGTTCACATTACTGCAACATACAGCATCATCTAAATGCCCTTTTAGTGCAAATACAGGACAGCGAGCCCATTCTCTACAACTTCTCAGTTCCAGCCTCTGAGTCATTAAAGCACAGAACATGTTGGACAAACACCTTTTCATTTATCCGGTCTATTTGTTTGTTCTGGGTGTCAATCTCATTGCCCATATCCAATGCCATGTTTTTCAGATTCCCAAGAATGGTTCCCACTTGAGCAAGATTTTCATCCATTTCATCTTCTCTGGCATCGTTTGTTATCCTGTTCAAATAAATAAAACAATGTTTCCATTAATCAAAAACTTGCTTTTCCCCTACTCTGGATTTTCTTTAACAGAAATAGTTTGCCACAGGCAACACTCAAGCCAAGGCATGTTTTCCCTTTTTAAAACTCCCTGTATTCCAAGCTAGCTGCTTTAAAACACTAGAAAAAAATTAAATAAGAGCAACTATGGCGTGAGTTTACCTCAAATATTCTTTATGACAAGAAGTCCTTGATATCTTAAACAGATCCCTCAGTGCTAATCTCTGCACATCAGCAACAGACTGGCAATACCATCACCACGGAAACACACATGGAAGTGTAAGATGAGCACTACAATACTGGAAGTGTAGGTGCCTGCCATCTCCTTTCCAAGTAGGAGTAAGAAAAACAATCTTCCTGATTAGCAACTTCACACAAAATGGATCTGAAGGAAGCTGACAG
The DNA here is from genome assembly GCA_028565055.1 of Phoeniculus purpureus. NCBI lineage: Eukaryota > Metazoa > Chordata > Aves > Bucerotiformes > Phoeniculidae > Phoeniculus > Phoeniculus purpureus. Next base: position 16,444,039 of record JAOXOE010000441.1, on the reverse strand, counting down.
CTTGGGATTTCTGCATTTGAGACTGACAAATATGAAGAAGCAAACCTTGTAATATAGCCACTGCTTGGTCCTCTAGAAGTCTGAGGCTGCTGCCGATTCATACTTCTTGGTTGCATGGATATCACGTGCTCGTTGGAGTTCTCTGTGCCATCTCCCCAGGTTGCTCTGTACGTTTTGCTAGCCTCAAATTTCTTTGCCCTACTCCATTAAAATAAGAAATCTGAATTACTAGATCAGAAATATGGCTTCCTGCCCAAAACTCTATTAATTTATGATTTTCAGAAACATTTTGCTTCTGCCTGAAAGAGATTAATTTTGTATAGAAAAGGCTTTGCCTATTCAGTAGACTTATATACTGGGATAGTACAAACAATTCAGTTTCTCTAGGGACAGTAATTAGTTTGGTCTTAAGCTTTAATACATTACTTATTTCCTTAAATTAATACACTTTACCAGAAAAAGAGAAGCTTATGACAGTAACAGGAAAGCCTTCACACCATGAGACAAAGCTATGTTTAAAACAGGGCTTAATCTAGAGTCACAATTAGCTACTTCTAGGCAAGAAATGGGGATAAAGGAAAAACACTTCTTCACATACAAATGGCTACACTATGCAAGAAAACCAGTGGCTCTGTCAAAAATTCTCTGTTGCCAAGTTGTCCCTTTTAAACTTATTGTTTCTCAGATTTTTATTCTCAAGTAACAGTACTCATGTTTGAGCAGCTCCTTCATTAGGCAACTCAATTGTAATTAACTCCACCTTCTTAGCATTACACTTTAACCACATAACTCAGAGGGTAAAAACCCAGAGGAAAGCATATTGACATAAACCAATCTCAGTATCAATCTGTAGACCCTCAGAAACTAAAGGGGAAGAAAACAGGAAAAATAACTGCTCTAAATTTGGGCTCATTCTCATGAGCCACAAAGAACACATTTTGAGAAACACTGTCCCATGTCAACAGTTTCTGATGGTATTTCCAGGTTTAAACTAGCATAGTCTGGATTATCTGACACTTTTCTGCTTCTTTAAAAGTCTGTTAAGGGAAATCTAATGTCTTTCAGTACATCTTAATTACAGGTAATAGTTCTGTATCCAGTGTCTTTCGTACTTGCAAAGGTGTGAAGCTAGCTATAATAAACATTTGCTTTATTGTTCTGGCAATTATGTGACAGAAACTGGAAGCTGTATTTCATAGGTCATTCCTTATCAAAGCACAAATGGAATAATTCCTCAATTCATAACGGAACTGTTGCACCTAGCAGAACCCCTTAAGGAACCCAAATGAGTCTGTTTTGGCTCCTTGTGCATGTATGGTCTTGTACTGCAACTGGACTGAACATTCCATATTAATCTCATTTGTACTAAAGCCAGAGCAGCATGAGAGCTTTGTTCAAGTGGCTTATGGATTAGCCATCTGAGGTGCCAGGGGTAAGCATGATGAATTTATTGAACAAGAGGGCTGAACATTACTCACACACCTGAAGTAGGCTGTGAGAAAAAAAACCTGTTGCTCAGTTTATCCTTAACAGTTAAGAACAAAGCATCTCACCAGTTGATTTTAAGAGGTTTTTCTTCTAGATTTTTCATTTCTAGAAGAGCAAGGCAATTTACCCAATTTGCCAAGCCAGCAAGGGCTCAAGCAGTTGTTCAACAAATCCACAGCCACAGCAAGTGACATTTGCTATTCACATCAATATTACAAACACAGTCACAAGACCTGCATGCAGCCATCATGCATGTGCAAGCACAAATCCAACAGAAGGATCACTCCAGACAGCTAGTTCAATGTACATCTGCACTGATACAACTAACCTTGTCCTAAAATCCGCTTTCACCAGTTAGGTGAGTACAGTTTCTTTCCTAGTCTTCCTTTTTAGAAAGCAAGCAGCAGTGTAGGAGAGAATGGAAAAGGAAGAATAGTAAAGACAAGCAAACAGGTAAATTATTAGTACACAGCATTTTCTGTTTTCAAAGTTTTTACAAATAATGTGAGCCTAGAGAAATGAGAAAAGCAATGTTTACGTTAGAAAGTCCTCTGATTTGTCTTCACACTTTATGAAAAAAAAACTTAAAAGCCTTTGTGCTAACTGTTTGACAAAACTAATTAACAGAAAAATTGACATACTAGTAGATATATGAAAAGCTTTCACACTTCCTTCATTGCCCACTACTTATCCAGTAAGTTTTTCTGCACTTAACTGCCCATTACCATACACAACTCTATTTCTTTATTACCTAGGTATTTTGAGTGCTATTAACATTTGCAAATTGAGATAGCTGCTTAGCTTTGGTGAAACAGGACTGTCAAATATAGACAACAAAAAGACAGTGTTAAAATGATCAACATCTATCAGACTGACAAAGCTAATAAATGCATAAGCAAACCTATCTAGAGGACAGGACAGAACATCTGCCTTTTCAAGGTACTAAAGCTCTTATAATTAGAAGCCACATTCACTTCTTAAGCGATCCTCAAAGTATCATGCTATTAGAAAAAACAGACTCAAGTACTCCAAGGAATATTTACCTCAATTTCTGCTAACAGTGTTAAATAAGGTTTTTTTCCCCCTCATGCTAAAGAGCTGAAAATGAACAGACTACTACAGTTGTCACTTTTGAAGTAACTGATTTCTCGCTCACGTGGGAGAACAGTGAGCACATTCAATTCACACAAATCAATCCGATACTTTGCTATTTAACAATAAAGCCAGCACACCTCCAAAATGTAGAATTTTCTTTACACTGATTTCCAAACATTGTTTAGGCTGTTGAGGTGTTCAGAAGTACAAATGAAGTGCCATACAGAAGATCAGACACCCAACTGACTTGTATATGATAACCATAACATTAATATTAAAGGTACTGTGACACAGACCTGCAAAAATGTATGCAGCCTCTAGTGAAAGATTAAAGCTCTAACACTACCTTCAGTTCTCTTATTCCTCCAAAGCATGAGTGTTTTAAAATAGCTGCTGAACCAATATTACTTGCCTTCTTCAAGACAGACATTTTCTTACTTTTAAGTTAGCACCAAAGTAATTTTGTGAAAGGTAAAAAATACTGTCAGGCAAATTTCTGACAAGCAGACATTTACATACAGCTCTTTGCAGCCCGATCTGGTATCACCTGTACAGACATTGATAGATACTATTCTACTAAAGATAAGCTTTAAGGAGATTAGGGCACAAGTGTGCAGCACGTTACATTGACAGTTAAAGGGGCACAATATATGGTTAGATGCAGGTAAGCTTTAGCTACTCATCTATTTTAAAAGGGCACACCTCTACAAGTCAGAAGAGTTAAATAATACTAAGTCTCTAGGAAATTCAATTAGCTTTTATTAGAGAACATCTTTCAGTACTGTAGTTACTTGGAATTTTACAACCTGAGATCCAAGTACCAATTTAACTGACCTGTTACAAGGACAGACACAGAGCCCACAACATTTGTTGAGCTCTGTCAGTGTTTTCTCAGCTTCTCTCATATCCTTATTTATCTGGTCCATACCTTCTTCTATGCGATTTAATTGTTCTAGAAGAGAAACAAGTAACCTGAATAAACACTGATTAGGGGAAGTTGGGAGATGGAAGATCAACACTTCTTTTGATAAGGAACTTGCATGTTTTAATTCTATCTTTACACAGAGATTGCCTTTTTCGATTCCTGCTTTCTGGCATTTAGAGGGGGTTTATTATTAAAAAAGTCATTAAGTGATAAGTTTTGTTTACTACATTAAAAATATTTCCCCTCACAGTAGAGCATGGTTGCTGCCTCTAGGCTAAATGCAGACAGTGAATGTTCACGCTGTGCTGGAAAGGGCCCACTTCTGTAGAAGAGAAGTGGTTAGTGGTAGTTAAGACTGTCTCTCAACTACTTTAAAATCTCTTAAACACTACAAACATGGATATAGCAAATTAGCAAATCTCATTTTCACGTAAGTAGTCTTTAATAAACATTTGTTTCGCACAGCTTTTCTTACATAGAATGCATATTTAATAACTGATGTAATGCAGAAGAAAGAACTTACCTCCCTGTTCATCCAGCATAGTGATAGTTTTGATGCCAACATCATGTGACTGCAAAACATTTGCAGATATAAAAACAAATTTCCATGGAGTAAAAACAGAAGGTATGTATAATAAATTCAGTGAGCCAACCAAATTCATAATAGAACAGTGTGCTAAGAATAAATGAAGTAGTAAAGCTATGCTTTCAAATTAGAGTCCGTTAGGCTGATGATAATAAAAATGATGACTATAAGATCTGCTGTAACTGGAACAGGGTAAATTGGTTTTTACATAACAATGAGATAGTATTTACTGTAATACTCTGATTGAACTATGACTGAACTATGACAATGTCAAGCTGAGAAAAGAAATAATGTTGTGCTTTGTTTTGAGAAGATCCACACAACTCATTCTGTATCTTTTGCTTAGGACAGGAAGCAGCCGTACCATTCGCCAACCCACCCGCCTTCTCAAAGGAGGACATTTGCACAGCATCTACAAGCAGCTAAAAGACAAATGGAAGGTGCTATGACAAGCAAGTGACACAGCAGCCCAAGCCATAACTGACCACCACAGACTTATAATACATAGGATTGGGGATGAGACCATTTTTCTTAAACAGGTAAAAAGGATATTGATCCTTCTGTGATCTGACTTCACATAACACAAAAAAACCATTAGGTTTAAGTCATTTCAATCCTATACTGAATTAAAGCAGCAACTTCTAGTAAAGGAGCATGTGCCTCAGCAACATTGGAGAGCAAATAAAGTTGTTAAATGTCAAAGTGATTTTTAATATGTTGCTTCTTACACTTAAGAAATCCCCAAGTATATCACAAGCTTTTCCTTACCTCAATGGCCAAGCCAAGAATCCTCCTTGTGCTTTCCAAAGACTAGAAATTTTAAAATTAGCATATTAGCAGTATATCTCATTGTCTGAAAGCCTTCTTTAGTAGTTTGTTACAGAATGACTACAATTATGTAAAGATTTGTCAACTTGTCTGCACGCCATACATACTACAACAGTGTCACAGCAGAAGCAACAGCAAATCAACTATTTTTCAGTAGCTTATAAACGCTCCGATAGTACTTTGCTCATCTAACTGGAAAGTCACTACAAAAGACGATTAACTAAAATTGATTTGAATGGAAGTCACAAAATGCTATCAATATGATAGATATTAGTGTGGGTACACAGCTTGTACTGGCTACATAATCAGGACTGGGTGAGCTGTTCTAAGCTGAGTAGGTGGCTTTACAATTCTGAAGTTTAAATTCTTACTTTCAGGAGCAATCTTTCCTTGGATACTTACCAAGCAAAGTAAAAGTCAGACATTCAGCTATACCCTTGCAGAATCACTATCCTAGACTGTCTTAATTTTAAGAGATATTGTAACTTTGGCAGGTAAGTACTGTAATCCCAGACAGCTTCCTATAATATTTACCTCATCAGTGACCTGGTTGGCTCTCAGCTGAATTTCTTCAGGCGATAGCTCTGCCATGATGAGAAACAACTACTTACAGGTAACCAAGATTCTTCCCCCTGCAGCAAGAAACATTCAAGTATTAGAAATAATGTTTTACCTGGATTGTGTTGCAACAAGAAAACAGTTCAGGTGAAAGCCCAGACATTTAAATCTGCAGTGTAACATCTGGTTAGGACTAAGGAGGCACTAAAATTCAGCCGAAACGATGTAACAGAAATGCAGGAGCCATAGTGGAACTGTTTCCAAGACTTTGTTCTCCTAAACATTTTGGGAAAATTACATCAACTGTTAGTTTAAGGTAAGAATGAAGAAATAAAGTCTTAAAATAGAAACGTTTTCTATGTTGGAAAAGCATATTGGGTTACCCAGTAACCAAGGAAAAATTCATTGGGGCATTTCAGTTACTAGCATAACGTTTTAAGTGTCCTTCCCTTGTGGAATTTCAACAGAGAAGGGAAAACCAGGCATCCACAAAGCAAGCATCACATATAATGATTCCAGTAACACTCTAGAAATAGTTGGCCTTTGTTATGATGAATCTGTCACATGCAAGAGAATCTGCAAAAGCTTTAAGTAGTATATTTGCAACTCTGGCAAAGTCTTTCAAATCTACCCCTCAAAAATACTAAGATTTTCAAAACTGAAGATCCCAGACACTGTAACTTAGCTTTTGCTTTAAACAGGAGATGTATTTTTGCCTGAACTAACAAGAGGTAAACACCAAGTCCATCTACAAGTGTGCTTTTAACACAGATGTGTTTTTCAGAGCTAATAATCTTCATTTTTGTTGGAGAAACAGTAAAGCAATGGGAAAAGGGATTCCAGACTCTACAATTAAGAGGATTTAAAATAAATTATTTCTCCCCTTAACTTTAGATTAATCTTTGCTCTTTCACATGAACAGCTGGCAATTAAGTTAATTTATGCCTAGACATAACTCCTGCCTCACTAAGAACTATGATCCCTTTTTCCCCCAATAAGTCAGTATTTTAGAAAACAAATACTAATCACAGCTTTTTGCGGGAGGTATCCCTATCTCAAAGTGAATTGAAAACAAAACAATTCCTTAGAGCTGAAGCACTTCAGGATTTGGGGAGTATTTCAGCAGGTTTGGTATTTAGCACCTAACACACCTCCTCAGCCTAAAACTAATTAAGCAGCTGTTAACACTATTTTTTGTTATAATTTAAACAAAGTCTAGACATTATCACACAAGGCCTCTAACAGGTCAGTTTAGAGTAGTTCAGTTTCATTATACAACGGATCATTTACCTCTTCATTCACAGGCTTAAGCTCCTTTCACGAGGAATGATCAGTCCCAACTTTGAGTTTGGGAATGTCCTTCAAGCTGGTTTGCACAGACAGCTAAGGACCAGTAAAACAGGGCCAGAGAGGAAAGGACCTATTTGCACAGAATTAGTTTACACACAGGAAAAAAGGCATCAAGCTGGTTCTTTGTGTGAAAATTTTATGTACTTGATATTCAGAAACTGGATTGAATTTCAGTTATATAGCAGCACTGACAGCAATATCTGGATTATTGAAGCTGTTGCAGGCTTGAAACAGCCTTTCCCTACTCTGGGTACCACACAATCACGTACTTCTGCAGCTTGGAGCCACAACAACTTGTCACATCTTGGACAGCAAATGGGATATTGTATCCCCACCCTATGAATACAGATTCCCAAGTATCCCATTGTGGTTGAGAACAAAGCCAGAAATGCAGCTCTGTTCCTAGAGTTACTTGGAGATTTCTTTTTCAGCTGTCCTGCAGTCCTGCTTCCCTTTGCAGCTGCAGGCTCAAGCCATCCAGAGTTCCTATACAAGCAGAAGGACAACTGGTGGCCGTATGTTGTAACCCTAGCTACAACTCTATTTTTGTTACCCAAGAGCCACACTGCAGCCAACACTACACAGTCTCTTTGCTTTTAAAGCAAAGGCATGAAAATAATATTTTCAAACATGTATAAGAAGGATGTCCATTAAATAAGTCTGTAATAGATAACAGAACTGAGATGATGTTTGCTAATACAGCATACTACCACCTTCACATCAAGAAAGCACCCAAAATCTGAAGGCAATGAATACTTTACCAGGTCTGATATGGAGTTTGGCATTTTATTCAATATTGCCTGATTATTGTTCTGTGCCACTAAAATGACAAGTTAATGGAGAAGCAATTGAGGAAAACACCCTAACAGTGGTGAGAGAAAAAGGAAAAGAAAGGATACAACAGTCAGCAGTTCCCACCTCCAGGCTAGAAACTCTTGGAGTTACCACTTGGAAAGTAACACATTACTGGACGTTGACAGTCATGAATGAACTTCAGGACTGAAGCTCATATGTATTATACTAAATCCACCCTTGGCTTGACAACCATGACAAATGCTACGAAAGATCACACTATGTTGAAATCTGATCATAGTTCCACGAAGAGCTACTTCATACTCTATCAGCTATCAAACTCTTCCTCCCCAACTTCATACTATTTCTGTCAGCTTGCTAAGGAACTAGCAACCCATTATTTGACACAAATAAGTTAATGCTAAACACACTACACAGAAAGCATCTGAAACAAGACAACGGCTTGAAAACAAGCAGTTGCTACTGAAGCCATCCGTTCTACAAGCTGACAGGAAGCTTTGTGTTCCCTTGCCTTGCTCACAGCTTCCTGAACTGCTGCCAGACAGCAGAATGTACTATGGAACTCCACAACATTCCTCCCACTATCCCACTAAATTGACTGCATTTGGTCTTGAAATAGTTTACAGATTGACCTAAGGTGAAGGTCCAGCTGCAAGACACAAAGGAAGATAACAGCCAGAATACAGAGCAGATGTTACATACAGGATTCCTGAAAGCTGAGATATGCAAGTCCTTATCTCCTGACATTCATATTTGGACAACTGCACTCTTGAGACAACAATAATCTAAAGCAGTTTATATGCTTAGTTTAAAACTGCTAGGACAACTGACCTATGTAGGAAAAAAAAAAATCAACTAAAATCAAATGCAACACTTGGTTACGAGACATGTTCTGACAATCTTACCACAAATAACATGGTGCAGCTACTTGCTGGTCTTTTCTGACAATTTCTTGAGGTCTTATGTCACTGAAAACAGCTACAGAACCTTTCTGTGGACTTCCCATAAACGCTTACTGTTGGGGAGTGTAGCACAAACAAGAAGACGACTCTGGAGAAGAACAATGGCCAAGCCAGACTGCTGATAAGCATCCCACATGAGATGTTTACCTGGAAGTGGAGGCTTACAGGCCAACTCTCACACATACAGGAATGGGACAGTCTCCAGCTTCCTCCAAGAAGGAGCGATTAAGAAACAATGGTCACCTGAAAGCTCATCAAGAAACCAAGACTACAATCCAGATTCCATTTGTGCTCTCTCCCTATCCTCCACTGTTGCTTCTTCCTGATTACAGCCCCTCCACACACAAATCAGTCTTTTTGGGGATTAAGGCAAAACACAAACCTGACGCCAAATCAAATGAAAAGGGCATTGACTGGTGTTCTCCATCCTCCTGGAACCTAGAACTCTGTTGGTAAGAAATCTGCCTTTGTGTCTGTATCTGTATTTCATAGGTTTGTCTGTCTGTCTCCTTAAGGCACACACTGTTTTCTGCAAATTAATTTTATCCCCGACAATCAAAATAGTCTATGTAATGTTATATATGTGAATATTCTTTTATAAACTTTGTTGTTGGACTTATAGCAATGCTTTCACAGGTGGCACTCCTATTAAGAAATAAACTCAGCTCCTCCAGCCCCTTGACTTTGAGGAAATCTGCTAGAACACAAAGAGGTTTATTCACTAAACAAATTCTTCCTGATTTCCACTCCTCCTTCACACAAGACTTATCTACCTTCAGTTTTCAGCCTTTGCTATCAGAGCTACATAAAGCTAGCACTTCTTTCTTACAACAGGCTTAAGAAAATGCATATAGCTCAAGTGTTCCTGGCATGTATTTTTACTACAACATAGGATTTGCTAAAGCAAGTACTTGCTTTAATACCACTGCTCAGTGCTTAGTTGCTCTGCTTTCCATCTCCTGCCATTTAAAAAGTTCTAGCCACAAAGTAATAAAAAAAGGCACCAACCTGCAATGAGCTTCTACAAGTTCTATTCTGCTCTTTGAATATCTATAGTTTTATTCTGCTATTTGAGTTTGTCTCTTTAGAGTGGTTAAGTTTTAAACAAGAAACTAACATGCCCATATACAAAGCAGAACTTTAAAGGATGTAACATCAACTTTAACTTTTTTGTATTTACTTTGTTATCAAAAAGTATTCTGCAGTATATATTCAGCTATCGGACTGCAAGGCTTGGGTATTTCAGTACAACTCTCCCACTCTCCTTGCATAGGAAAACCTGACACCTTTTCTTCAGTTAGTTGGCATCATGAAACTATTCTACCAGAAAACTCTGAAGACTACACCACACTAAATCTTAGCTATGTCTTATAGAAAGGAAGATTCATCAGGTTCATCAGGAAAGAAGAGCTACAAGACAAAAAGCCTGCAAATCGTAAGAATCAGTCTTCTCTACCAGATTTTCTGGAGGCAGACAAAAGTACTTCAAAATTCCAATCACATGTTTTAGATAAGATGTTCTCTTCATACTAGACTAAGCCATCCTCTAAAATACTAAAACACATATTACAATCACAATATGAAGTTCTAAGCAATATGACAATGGGTTCAACTTAATTTCTACCCCCTGGACAAACAGAACAACAGAGTTAAAGGAAGCAAGTCCATACAGACATGAGTTTTTCTGTTTATAATGCATTTAATCACCGCTCCAAAAACTCTATAAAAACCCTTCAATACACTTTCTTCTTTGAAGTTGTTAGCTGGGTTAATGCTGTGAAAGACAGCAAAGGTGGATTTACAGAACCATTTATAAAACCTCAAGGTTGCAAAAGAATGAGGGACATAACAGGTACTTTTAGACTGATTCCAGCATGGTGCCAAATCCATTCAAAGTATCATTGTCTTAACAGATTCATTTTGGTTAACCAACATGCCCAGCAGCTGAAACATCCTAGTAGTCTCTTTGTCTAACCTGAAAAAAAAGGAAGGTGACACAGCTGATATGAACTATGGCCATGTTTGTGCTATCCAATAACAGCTTTCTGACTGGGACTCTCCACAAGAGGCACATTACAAACTTTGGGGAGGAGCAAATAAAGCATTTGAGCTGACAGAGCCTCAAGATCAGAGTGGTTTTACACAGCCAGCAGCACATAGTCATTTTTGCTGGCCATCTTTACAGAGCACACAGTAAGTAAACTGTACTAGCAGTAACTAAATGTGAAATCTTTCTTTGTAGTTTCTACCATTGGTCTAAGATGCTACTGCTTTGCATCACTAAGGGGTTTTCTTACAAGTGTTTTCTTTTTCATTTAGAATTATTAGTAAACAGGATGTCAGGTATTTACGAAACCACTCTGTTTCCACGTAAGCAAGTTTCAGAAGCCACTACAACAGTGAAGTTGCACAGTCATGCCAACCCCAATAATCTTCTGAGGCTTAGAAGACTCTTCCAAGGTACAGAAAGCTATAGTTGGCAATTTATGTGCTACATATTCAAAAACATGCTTTTCTTCAGCACTAGCTAAGAATTAATTCTAAGGCTCTAGCAAAAAAAAAAAAAAAAAAGTACTTGTTTCGCAATAGTCATGACATATTCAGGCTGTGCTACCCAGAACACTCAAAACTGCAGGAATTTGTCCTATCAACCTTTGTGAATGTAAACTGAATGCAGGACTCCACAAGGCCTAATGAACTGCAGTCAAACATTTTCACAGTCCACATCCAGAAAGGACTGTAGGCAAGTCCTTTCAACACAAGCTGTCAAAAAGGGACAAGTTTTCTTAAAGCAAATGGGTCTACTTACACCAGACCATTCGGCTATTCTGAGTGCTGCTGTTTCACAAACCACCTTGAACAACCATAATTGTTTTGTTCTGCATCTCTGGCTGGCACACAGCAGTTCTGGGCCTCTGACAGACTGAATGCCTTCTAGATATTTGTCAGTTTGTCATACATCTATCATATTTGCTAAACACCATAAATTCTTTACTCATTATCTGGGGGTCCTCTATTTAAACCTTGTTCCTTTGTTATCAGATTATGGTTCTAATCAGTAGTACAATCTTTTCTTCCTCCTTCACTAACACTAAACTAGAAGTTAAGCACATGTGTTTCCTCTCTTTCCATTACAACACAGGAGACTGTGCTGTGGTGCCTAGTTCCATAAAGAGAAAATAAGTAAGAGGTTCCTAATTTTTCTTGTGAATAGAAAAAAACAGTATAATACTTCTGGTCACAAAAGATAACAGCTGGCAGAAGATCTTTAAGTCCAAACCATAAGGTTTGCCAAGCTTCCCTTGCAGAAGCGTCCTTGTCTCTCAAAGGAGCTACTTCCAAGCAGCGAAAACCACGTAACTCCTACAAAGTGTTCTAGCAAGGCTCCATACTTATATTTTAATGTAGTTTTCCTCTTTAAAATGTAGTGGAAGTTTTTGGCAGTCAGGAACTATATGCAGCAGATCTGCATGGAAAGCTTTCACACACGTATTTCCAAGTTACTCAATTTTTATGAAGTCATGATATTAAAGAGTTCTATTCTTCCTACCTCTAAATAGCTATACTTCACTACCTCTTCATTTCAGATAAATCAAAAATTGCATAACTTCTATCATAATCCACTAGTAAGAATACCAAAGCATGAAACCTTAAAGTCCTACCCAGTTCTTTCTTTGGAAAATTCATATACAGTGGAAAATATCTTTAATAACAGCCACTACTCCACATATCTAGAAATACAATTGAGAAATGCAACCTAACACCTCCTTTTGCGTAACTTTGCCACACAGTAGGAACTGAGAAGTGTCAACACTGTTGTTGCACCAAAACACTATTTTATGAGCCATCAGCAAATTGGTACTGCCTCAACGATCATAGATCCTCTCTCAGATCTCTCTGGTAAAGCAAGCCTCTGCCCTTCTCAAAAGATGGGAAAAGTCATAAAACAATACTCTTCAAAAAATGTGATAATTTCTGTGTACTCTTGCAAAGATTAAAAATTAGTTCACAAGTTAGATGCCCAAGTATTGAGAGTTGGGTTTTTTATCTTTCAAATTCTTCGTATTGCTAACATAGAAGGAATTATTCTTTAACACCTTAATTAACACTTGATCCTACTTGTAAATCAGCTGAAATTTAGCCCAGCTTATGCAGGGTGGTACAAGGTATCATCAGCTGAATGTACTCCATGCCATTATGCCTATAAGGTAAATGAATAAAGCATTTGTGAAACTGGGGAACAAGCCAGGGGCTCAAGAACACGACATTAGTTTGTATTCTTCCTGCTCACACTTATCAGCTTCCTGAACACACTGCAGAGGAGCAGGAGTGCAAAGAATAGGCATCACTAACATCACCTCCTCTGTTTAGTGTGTTCAGTCACCTGCTAGTCTGAACGATCAATACCTGCCCATGGAAAAGCTTCACAATACCTCCTACTAATTAGTTCCTAGCCAACACAAATTAACGACAGATCCACAGATTCCATTTCTTCCAATGACACAAACTGTGCTATAAAAGAAGGTACTTCAAGAACTGCAGAGTGGGGGAGACTGGGCATATAGATGGGTTAACTAGACCAGCTGCGAGCAACTCGTCACTCAGTGAATTCGTGAGGCAATTGACATCATAGGGAGCTTTTATTTTGTCCCTAAATAAATTCTTACGTATTTATGCTCTCTGCAGCACAGAACCAAGTTTGTTTGTGAAAGAGCTGCTTATTTCTGAACATGGAGCACAGAGTGAAAAAGAGGAAGGCAAATAGCTAGTTAAGTGCCTAACTTTTGCTTGTTTGCTGTCAAATGACATGTATTGATTCGGTAACCTTTAATACGTGAAACAGAAAAGGAATAAAAACCCAAACCCCTGAAAAATAAAGCTGACTTCATTAGCTTCCCCAGAGTTCCAAAGGTGTCAAGAAGCACAATTTAGAGAAGCACAAAAGCACAAGTCGCTTTTGCTGCCCATTGATCGCTACGTGACATGCAGCATCCGTCTGAAGGCAGCAGCGAACAGAGTAAAGGCATAACAAAAGGGCGGCTTCCCCCTATACCCAGCCGAACAATGGCGAGCGGCAACCGCGGCTTAGGCACCCCCCGAGAACCTAGCGCCGTATCAGGTCCTCACTGGTCACACCGCGATAACCCTCAGGCCCGCAGCCACGACAAGGAGAAAGCGCTGCGCCAGCGCGGCCGGACCGTCCCGCCCTGCCCCACGAAGGCCCTGCATGAGGGACGAAAGAAAGGGGCCGCAGCGCGGATGGGTCCAACAGCCGTGGGCCCAAGTCCCCCACACAACCTACCCGTTGGCGGCGACACCGCCGCCACACCTCGCCACTGCAGTCACGGCCGAGACCCGCGGAGTCCCACTGCCCGCCCCCGCCCCTTTAAGAGGCGCCGAGCGCCTGGGATGGGCGCGTCGCTCACTCCGTCCTGGAAGCGCCGGCCACACCCAAGATGGCGGGGCAGCGCAAATGGACTGGCCACGCCCTACGGGCAGCACGGCAGGAGCCTGCGTGAGGACACCAAGCATGGCGGCGCGGAGCAGCCTCTGCGCATGCGCTTCGCCCGTCTGTCGGTATCGCTGGCGTTAGCGAACGGCGCGGTGCAAGCCGGTGGTTGTGAACGGGGCATCCTTCTGCCAAGTCCCTCTCTGCTAGGAGGAGAAGGAGGTGCGTCAGGAGAGCCTCTGTGTGGAATCACGGGCCTGATGTAGAGGAATTTGAACCTCAATATATAACAGTAGTAAATGCTGGGCAGGGGGCTGATTAGCGAAAAGGACACCCAAGACTCACAACTGAGTTTTAGGTAGGTAAGTTTATTGCCCGCAAGACGTGCAGGGGCTGTCGCCACAAAGCTGCACACCCCGTATGGCATTGCTTACAGGTATTTATACGCTTTTTTGCCTGACATGATTACACAGCTGTCTTCTCAAAAATCCAAATGTCACACATCTGACTGGGGTTGTAGAACATCTTCATCCTTTCTTTAGTGATCCTGTTCTTCTTTCTGTCCTCCTTCTTGTCCTTCCTTGTCCGACTTTTGATGATTTGTATCCTCTTCAGATATTGGTGTTCCAATAATTTACACCTTCCTCAGACATCGGTATTCCACAAGCTTGCTTTCCTCTTAACATCTGACAATAGCAGCTACTACTAAGCCATTACGTACAAAAGGCCCCATCAGGGCAGAGAAGGGCAACTGGACTGGTTAGGGGTCTGGAGAACAGGGTTGATGAGGAGAGGCTGAGAGAGCTGGGGCTATTCAGCCTGGAGAAGAAGAGGGTGAGGAGAGACCTCACTTGTTTTCTACAACTACCTGAAGGGAGGTTGTAGTGAGGTGGGTGTTGGCCTCTTCTCCCTAGTGACTAGTGATGTAGGGATATATTTTGTAGAGAGTGAGCAATCTCAGCTCTGTGAACTTAGCCAGAGTCTGAGCTAAGGGCTTTGAA
>JAOXOE010000441.1:16410349-16422705 GCA_028565055.1 Phoeniculus purpureus | reverse complement strand
TTGTCCCTGTTGAACCTCATCTGGTTTCTCTGTGCCCAGCCCTCCAGTCTGTCCAGGTCTCTCTGGATGGCAGCACACAACCCTTCAAATTCACACAACCCTTCAAAGTTGAAGATGTTGCTGTGCCTTTGCAGATGAGGTTTCAAGGCCTAAAGAGGGTGGTGATTAGTTCTTTGCAGACTTCCAAATACTTTGGCTCAAAAACCAACAGAAAGTTAAATGTTCTGGACTGCTTCCTTTTACTGAATGATGAATTATTTCTCTTCTAGTAGCTTGCTTTCTTTAGCAGTTAATTCTGACAACACTGCAGTTCATGGATCGAGGGTACTGCAGACAACACACTGGCATGTTTTATGCATCTCCATTTTGAAAGTGCATCTAACAGAGTAAAATAGTATGTAATGATGACATTACAACTATGTCTTAATACAAATACAGAGCACAGGAATCTTTGAAGTACAGTGATTCTGGAGAGCAGTATCAATGCAACTTGTAATAAAAATTGTTATCAACTCTAAAGTCAAAAATCAGTCTAATAACCTTTGCTATGTCCACTCTTGGCCTTTCCCCTCAAATTCTGCTCCAATTCTGTTGAATTATAGTGACTCCCATGTATCGTCTCTCAGAAAAGGTTACATTCCTACTTGTGCTTTCATGGTCATAGAAATGAGAATGGAAACTGCTCTAGCCCTGCAAGAGTAGAGTTCACCTTCCTTCAAGTTCTCGAAAGTGAACTGTCCAGATATGATGCACTGTTTTGTTTTGACCAGTATTAATTTTTTTTCCATTTTGAAGGAGATGAAAGAACACATGAGAAGT
Source organism: Phoeniculus purpureus (assembly GCA_028565055.1). Classification (NCBI taxonomy): domain Eukaryota; kingdom Metazoa; phylum Chordata; class Aves; order Bucerotiformes; family Phoeniculidae; genus Phoeniculus; species Phoeniculus purpureus. The sequence goes on along the minus strand of JAOXOE010000441.1, from coordinate 16,421,886 downwards.
ATGCTTCACCACAGAGAACTTGAAAACCTGAAGGGCAGGTATGAGAACAGTCTTGCATACTTCCTCTCCATGCATTTTGTATGTCACTCTCTGGAAGAATGTCCTGTTTCTTGTAGAAGCTGGACTGCACAGTTTATTTTTGTGTGTCACTTACTTGCATTCCTTATGCTAAAGCTGGCAATGAAGATGATGTTTTAGTGTCAGAAACTCAGGTGACAAACAGTGACATGATAGAAAGCTCTCCTGTATTTCTTGGACTGCAGTGAAATAAAATTGAAGAACATATTTTCTAGGTCTTGGCATTTTGACGCTTGGTTTCTTGGAAGCACTAGAATTCTGCCTTTGGTGTTTTCCTTCTGGTTTCCTTCTGGTTTTAGCTGCAGCCTTTGGAAAGCAGGGAGAGGGAGTTAAGGGGTATTTTCAAATATCATCATAATATGGAAGCAGGTTTTAACCAGAGTGCACTTAAAAGTGCTTTCAGGTGTACAGGTTTTGAGGTAGCCAGATGTCATTGGTGCTGAAACCCAGGAAAACTAACCCAAGACCAGCCTCTCTTTTTAACCCAAGACACCAGAGAGAAAGTTTACACTTGAGTATTTGATATCTAAACTAATTTTTAGTCATCTTGCGGCACAAACTTTGTATGGAAGTGGTAAATCTCTTTTAAACACCTTGTAAAGGACTAGGAGGTGATCGTCTTTCAACTCCTAAAGGTGTGGGAGATCCATTTTGACAGGACATCACATTCAGGGAAGAAAAACTGTAGACTACTTGTGTTTGTGTGTTACCCTTTTGTTCACATAGCTTTTCTCTTGTCTAAGGTCAGAGTAGCTGTTAGGGCTCCAGGCTCTTTTTTAAAGAGTTCAATGTTAAAGAAAGGCTGCGTGAAATTAAGAGCTCAATTTCTTAATTTGCTGAAGCATAATGTGTTAACTATTTTGTTATTAAATAATTTTGTAAGCATTTTATAATGTTAGAAACTAATTTCTTTTTGCTAACATTTTATGTGCAAAACATACATGAAAGTGTCCACATTTGGAAAATAAGATTCTATTGCAGTCATGCCACAGATGAAGACATTTGCTGGAGCCAGCTGCATAGTATTTTATCCTGTTATTATGCTGCTGTTAAAAGACTTCGGTCTCAGGCATGCCATGGAATGGTTTCTTCTCCCAAATTACTGATGATAGGATGAGAGGAAATGGCCTCAAGTTGTATCAGGGGAGGTTTAGATTGGATCTTAGGAAGAAGATTTTTCTTGAGAGAGTAGTTGGGGCACAGGCTGCCCAGGGAAGTGGCAGAATCACCATGCCCTGGAGGTGTTCAAGAAATGAGTATATAGAGCACTTGAGACTATGGTCTAGTGGTTAGGGAGATGTTGGGATGAAGGTTGGACTTGATGATCCTGGAGGTCCTTTCCAGCCATGATGATTCTATAGTGTGCAGATGTGCATTTATGAATTAGATGTCAGAGTTAGAGCAAGTATTGTGAAGGCAGGAAGTGAGTCCTGACTTGGTCCTGATGAGTTATTTGCAGTGGACTCTGCTCTTACTAGTTATTTTAAGAACTTTTTAACTGCCAAGCATATTTTCCTTGTTTAGGTTTCTTATTAACAATGTATTTCCCTAACATAGAATATTGAAAGGATTTGTCAGGGTAATAAGATATTTTTAGAAATAAAAATTATGTTTTAAAAAAAGGTTTAAAAATGTTGTAACTTAATCTAGTATTCGCTGAAACATGAATAAAGCCATTTATATGGCACAGCTGTCAACTTCCTCCAGATGAAATAATTTCTGTGTTTTTTTTTTTTAAGATAAGCCCCTTAAAGTAGAGAGCAGCCCTCATGCACATTTGAACCAAATAAAGTACAGTGAATTACAGACACCCTCCTGTCACCCTCTGTGCAGTGGAGTCTTTGGATTCCAGGCAGCAGTCTCAGCTGTCCCAGTTTAGATTATGTTGTATCAGAACTCGCTGTATCCATGTGCTGCCTCCTCCCTTTTCTAAATTTTGCTGGGGGAAGGTTCAAGGCAAGGATTAAATGTAGACACTGTTACCAGGCTTCTCCAGTGCAGCTGGCACCATGGATGGACTTCAGAGCAGCTCATGCTAGCTCTGTAAGCCTTCCACTCTGCCTCTTCACTCACTATGTTTCCTCTGAAAAGATTTTGAGTACAACAATTCAAGAAGAATTCCTCCTTCCAGTTAATTCAGATTTATTATCCTTTATTATCAAGTCTTTCACCTCTTGATTGTTGGAAAAAAATCTTTTAAAAATTGACCATCAATAGCTAAACTTTGACAGAAAAACTCAGAGAACCAAAGTAACTTAGAAATACTGAGCAAAACCTAGTTGCCTTGAATTCAAAGCACATACAGAGGAAACAAAGTAAGACCAGACATACCTGCAATGCCTGTTGGCAGAGTTGAAAGTCCACCCTCTGCCTCTCTTCCTAGGGACAGCAACCATGAGTGCCAGGTGTGCAGAGTAACAGTGGTGGGTTTGTCGGCGTATGCCAAGCACATTTCCAGCCAGCTGCACAAAGACAATGTTGATGCCTGTGACAGGAAAGAGGAAGAAGAGGCAGAAGAAGAATACTTTGACAAAGAACTCCTTCAACTCATCAAGCAAAGGAAAGAACGGAACCGGTGAGTTTTCCTTTCTCCTCTGAAATTGTAGAATTGCTTTAACACAGTTAGGATATGCTCGTAAGGCTTGAGAGCTATTGAAATGTAACTTGCCTGTGGTCACCGTGCTTGTTGTAAGAACAATCCCAGAGATCCATGTGGGTATTGTAGTTTCAACGTGTAGTTCTGCTGAATCTTCTGGTTCCATTGATCTAGTAAAGAAATACAACTGTTCTCTGTTATGAATAAAAACAGTCCTCAGTGTGGAATATTGTGTTTTGAGACCCCTACTGTTTTTACTTAGATATTTGATACCTGCTTATCTGAAAGATCTCTTAAATGTTACAGTAGTGCTAATATTTTTGGGTGGGGTATTTCTGTAGGAACTTCACCTGTAAGAAACTGTTGCTGAACATACTTTCATCTTAAAACTTTAATCTTATCTTTTTTGAAATGGACAGATTGTTATGTCAATGGCCACCTGAAATCCTGTAATTCTCGAATGAAAATTTTATCTTTCTGCTTATCATTAGCTGAATATAATTCTAATTGGTCACTATGAAGTAAAAGGGTGCAGAGAGAGTACTAAGTATTGCCTTTTACACTATGTGACTCTGCAAGTGCACGTTGCTAGTATGATGTTCCATCTGGGAACATACTGTTTGACTAGATTTATGGCATGGCAATGGCATAATTAGGGAGGCATAGGGCTTTTGAATGAAGCTCTTGCTTGCTGTGGTTAGAAATTTCAATTAGCATCTCAAGGCGCACAAATCTGTGGACACTATTTGATTTTGACCACATTCAGTTGTACTGGGATGTCCCTGTACTGCATGATGGTATTCATATTGGTCAGTCTAGGTATAAGTAGTGTCATTTTTCCGGAGTTTATGGTGAAGAAATGATGCTGTCAGTACAGTAGTGTTCTAGGGCACTTAAAATCTTGGAGAACCTTTCTCTGTTGGATGCTGGTTACTAATACAGCAAAATTGTTTCCATTAGCTTATAATCTCGTTGAGTGAGCTCTTAGAATTCATAGTGTCGCTTAGACATCATTTCTTTGAATTCTTTATCTTAAGCAGTAGGCTGTTCCCATTAATTATTTCCTAGAAGTTGTTTGTGCTGCTTCTAGCAAAACTGGAACATGCTTAAAAGTTAAAGGGTGGTACAATATGAATTTACTCACATCAATTGCTTTTGATCACCAGTGTGAAAGTTACCTCTCTCCATTATCCAGGGATCTAGAATGAATGGATTTCAGTAATGTCAGAATGCATCTCCATCATAGGTTTTATAAAAAACCTGTTATTAAAAACTCCTAATTTGGTAGAATATATAGTTAGAACATTTAGACTGCTGACCCTCTGAATAGCAGTCTATGTTAAGGTAGCATTTATCTTTAAACATGCATGTGATGACTTACCACGTGTTCATGAGAAGCTGCCAAGCACTAGCACTATCCCAAGAGCAGTAGATAGTGCTTCTGTGAGGCTCGTACAGACACAGCAGTGCATGCTGTGCACTGTTTGAGTCTGGTGCTTAAAACAAAGGAAAAGAGTTTTGTATCTGTGGTACAACTTTTGTGGGTATTTTTTATCTGTGTTTTCACTTAAGCTTTATAAACTAAGATGTGATCTCTATGTGTTGCTTTCTCTAGTAAGCAGAATAACTGCTTTTCTCAACCTTTCTCTCTGTGTTGTATCAGTTCAGTCTAGTTTTGCCATGTAACACCAATAGAATTGTTTTCTATTAATATAATTCTAAATAATTAACTCAGTACTAATGAATTTTTGGTTTGTCAGGGTTACTCAAATGGCAAAGATTATACAACAGGAAGAGCCTTTATTTTTGTTTCTTTGTAGTCCGATAACTAGTAAGTAGAAAAGAATGTTATCTTCAGAGACCAATAGAAATATTTAACAGTTAATCTCTTGACATGTCTTCTACCAAGTCAGTGGAAGTGAGAGCAGTTTTGAAATACCGTATTTCAGTAAGGATACGACGTTAGTTTTGAAGGTCAAATGCTATGGAAGCCGGAACGATAAAGCAGCTGAATAAGTTTATCTGTTTCTTTTTATTAAAAACTCCAATGTTTTCTTCCTGTAGCAAATAAAATGCATGAGGCTTGTGTGCTGTTGGAGACAGGATCAGAACTGAGGTTTTTCTCAATTGTTTGAGAATTGACAGCCAGCTGAACATGAGCCAGCAGCATGCCCAGGTGGCATGGAAGGTCAATGGCTTCGTGGGTTGTATGAGGAATAGTATGGTAGTCAGCAGGGCTAGGGACATAATTTTCTCCCTGTTCTGGGTGAGTACTGGGGACAGTTCTGGGCCTCTCATTTCAAGAATGAGATTGAAGTGCTGGAGAAGGTCCAGAGGAGCAATGAGGCTGCTGAAGGGGCAGGAGGGAAAGTCTGATGAGAAGGCGGCTGAGGGAACTGGGGTTGTGTAGACTCGAGAAGAGGAGACTCAAGGGGGACCTTACCTCTCTCTACAACTACCTGAAGGGAGGTTGTAGTCAGGTGGGGGTCGGGCTGTTCTCCCAGGCAACTAGTGACAGGATGAGAAGGCAAGGCCTGAAGCTGCCAGGGGAGGGTTAGATTGGATATGAAGAAGCACTTCTTCATGGAAAGGCTGATCAAACACTGGAATGGACTGCCCAGGGCAGTGGTCAAGTCCCCATCCCTGGAGGTGTTTAAGGGCAGACTGGACACTTACTACCATAGTCTAGCCAATGTGGTGATGTCAGGTTATGGGCTGGACTTGATGCTCTCAGAGATGTTTTCCAGCCTTAGTAATTCTGTGATTCTGTTTTGTAGGCAAGCTGAACCAAGCTGTGCAAACCAAGAATTAGAATGTGAGGATAGGAAAGCACAGAGAAGGCGAGAAGAGAGAACTACTTACAAGGAAAGAGAAGCATATGGTCAGTCATTGTGGCATCATCACAGTGCATCACAGAGGGACTGGAACTGGGAAAAAAATGATTATATTAGTCCTAGACAAGGCAAGTTTTTACACTCTCAGAGGAACCTTAATATAAACAGACATTCAGGAGCCCCAAGGGGACACTCTGGGTGGCACCAAAATGTGTCGGGAAGCTCTTCAATTCGGCATAACTATGGGAATTGTGGAAACACTTGGCATCCACGTGGGCGAGGAGGAGGACCGTCAAATTGGCACCACAGTGCCAGGGAAAGAAATTCTGGTTGGCACTCAGGGGGAACTGGTCATTTCTCTAGCTGGAATTCCAAGAGTTATGGAGGAAGCTGGAAACCTAATTCTCATGGTGCACATGGCTGGATTTGTGGAAGCTTGGGAGATACGTATTCGGAAAAGTATGCGTGGCAGCGGAAGGAGAAAGATGCTGACACGCTGCCATACAGGGATAAAAAAAAAAAAAGCTACCTGCTTGATTTTACTAGCGATAAACTTGCTTCTGAGGGGGCTTTTGATTTTAGTGCATCACAGCAACCAGAAAGCAAAACTTCAAGAACCAGTGGAAAAAATGGCAGTCCTTCCAGAGAAAAAACATATCGCTGGACTCCCTACCCACCCCAGAAAGCTGCAGAGCAGCAACCACAAAGTGAAGATAGTATTTATAAAACTCCAGATAAAATGAATTCTGTATTTGCACATCCTACTGATTCACCAACGAAAGGAAGAACTTGTGAATCCAATGTTAGCCTTTCAAAACTCAGAAATGTAAACTCAGATCACCTTGATTCTTGCAAGGTAATGGAAGACTCTTCAAGTGGTGAAAAGCCCAACAAAGATGATGGCAGAAGTAATAGGATGCCATCACTGAAGTCCCCTCTTCTGAATGTCACAGATACAAAGTTATCTTCCCCAAAGCAAGACAAAAACAGTCTCTTAAAAAATCTCAAACTGGTATGCTCAACAAGTGACAAAGGGCAGACTCATTTGAACACACTGAACTCAGAAGCAAACAGTATCTTCTCTTATTCATCTAAGCTTATTCATGGCACATGTACTGGTAACTTACAAGACAACGAAGATGTACTTGGTAGCAATCTTAGAGAACCTGTTAATAACTTCAGTGAAGCTGCACAAAACCCCAAAGATTTACAGTCCAAGCATCCTTTGCAAAGTGCTCCCTTAAGCTCTTGCAAGTATACAGGTGACAAGAATAGGGAAGAGCTTGGGAAAGCATCGACAAAGAATGAGTCCAAACTAGACTCATTAGAAGATGTGAGCAATGATGGTTTAACAGAAAATGAGAAGTCAGAAACAAGAATTGACGAGTTGGGTTCTTCTGTTAGTTCTTGTTTGCCCTGTGATACCCCAGAAGATAGAGCTGCCAACTCTGAAAAGGAAGATGGTGAAAAGTTGTCTGCTTCAATTATTTCTTCTGCTGATCTAAGAGAGTCTACGTTTCAGGTGGAATCCTCAGGGTCTCCACCAAACAGTCAGGACCATTTGCATACAGATTTGAAAATCACCTCACAGGTTGGAGAAGAGGATGAAGATAATGTCAAGTCTCATGATCACTTTGAAATGGAAGGTTTCGAAAACCCTTCAGATTATGAGCTGCAAAAAGGAGGAAGCCAGTCATCAGGCCTACTTCTTCCTGATTTAAGCAAACTTGGCCTCCCTGCCTCTCTGCAGAGAGATCTGACACGTCACATTAGTCTGAAAAGCAAAGTCGGGACACACCTTCCAGAACCTAATCTCAATAATGCACGGCGCATTCGCAACGTGAGTGGCCATCGGAGAAGTGAGAATGAGAAGGAGTCTGGGCTTAAACCCACCCTCAGGCAGATTCTTAGCACTTCCCGGCGAAATGTAAACTGGGATCAAGTCATCCAGCAGCTAACCAAGAAGAAACAGGAACTCGGCAAAGGTTTACCAAGGTTGGTAGCTTTCAGATCTAACTACAGAACCATAGGGTTGGAAGTAACCTTCAGAGGTCATCTAGTCCAACTTCCCTACAATGAGCAGTGAGTTCAGTCACAAGACCAGATTGCCCAGAGCCCCATCCAGCCTGACTTTGAATGTCTCCAGGGATGGGGCCTCCATCACCTCTCTAGGCAGCCTATTCCAGTCATCCACCACTCTCAGAGTAAAGAACTTTTTTCTCATGTCTGACCTAAATCTACCCTTAAAACCATGACCCCTCATCCTGTCATTCCCTGCCCCTGTGAACAGTCTTCCCCAGCCTTCTGATAGGCCCCTTTCAGGCATTGGAAGATCACTCTGTTTCCCCAGAGCTATGCCACTGTGTGTGTGTTTAAGGGGGGAGGCTTGTTTTCCTCCAAATCTGAAATGACCTAACTTAAGACTTCAGAATGAAGCTCGTTGCATACCATGATCTTTTGATTAATAGTGTGCTGCCCAGAAAAATTAAGATTGGTTACTAATAAATTAATATCTGAATATGGGCACTAGCAAAATATTTGCTTTTCAAGATCTAGTCAGTTGAAGATACAAATGTGCAATCAGGACGTGAGCAGCACTGTGGCAGTAGCTCATTTCTTCAGGACTATGAGAAATGTTTACATTGCCATGGGCAGAATAAATGATAAGTTTTCACTTGTTAATCTTTTAATCTGATATGCAGTTTGATTTTGTGTTTAGAGGAAGAAATTACAGGATAATTAACTTCTGAATCTTTTGTTAAACCTGATGTTTATGAAACATCTTTAAAAGATGCCAACTTTGCTTATTCCAAACTTCATCTGGAATAATTAAAACATCATTTGGGGAAAGGAGAGGGTTTTTTCTAGATTTAGCTGACTTGTTATATGTGTATTTATTTCCCTTATTCTCTTGTTAAAGGTTTGGCATAGAAATGGTACCTCTTGTTCAAAATGAGCAAGAAGGCCTAGAGCTCTGTGAAGAATCTGATCTGTCTACTCTGGAAGGATTCCAGTGGGAAGGGATTTCCTTAGCAGTGCCCGGCTCAGCCAGGAAACGTAGCTTTTCTGAAAGCAGTGTCATTGCAGACAGAAGTTTTTCTGCTTACAGCTTCTTCACTGAACAAGCCAAAATAAAAGAAAGTGGACAAAGGCAAATAATTACAGCCAGCCCTTCACATCACCTAACACCCAAGTATGATGCAAACACTTACATTGAGGCTGACTTTAAACAGGAGACATCTTCTCTGCCTTTGTCGCCATTCATGGCTGAAAGAATTGAGAATAGTGGAAGGAGACACAGCCTGCAGGCCACCTCTGAGGTTACCTTCACAGAGCAAGACCGGGACAGCCCAGAGAAGAGAACACCTCTTTTTGAAAAACAAAATGTACTAGAAAACTCAGAAGAAAATAATTCATCTTCAAATAATGCTGCACTTCTTGCTGTGTCTAATAACATAGATGCAGCTACAGACAGCAGCTGCACATCTGGTACTGAGCAGAATGACACACAAGGAATTGGAAAGAAACGAAGAGCAACTGCAGTGAGTGTGCAATTGTGTCCATTTTTGGTGCACTAAAAATGTTTTTTCCCTGTCAGTGGTCATTCAGCTTTGGACTGATCTCTGCAAGGAGCATGTTCTCTATCTGATTGTCTTGTACATTGATAGCTGCAAATTGATTTGCTTGTTTGACTTAATTGTCTTTTCAGTATCTTTTCTGCCTTACTAGTGCAGGACTTCTGCATAGTATTTTTTAAATTAGTAGAAACAACAAATTCTCTTTTATTTTTGATATGGTAACTGGCATGTTATGCTAATGAATGAGAACTACTAAAATACTTACATTAAGTGCCTAGTGTTGTAGTAAGGTTCTTGATGTTTCAGAACTTAAATAGATGCTAAGCTGGAGTGTTTTCCTTAAATGTTCCAGCTTTTTATTTCCAAGCAAGGAAGAAAAAGAGACAACCCTTTTTACAAATTATAATATTTCAAATTATAGCCTTAAATCTGGATTTGTTTTACTGTCCAGTCTTTGACTTACCCAAAGGAAGGGAAAAACATTTCTGATCAAAATCCTCAGAATGCTTTTGCAGAAAACAATCATTTTATTTTCGTGCTGATTTAATCCTCTGGATGTTCAACTAAAACCACAGAGCAGAAAATCTCACCCAAGTATGATCTTAGCTGAGTAGAAGGCTGCTGGCTTATTTAATATGGTTTCCTAGTTGAGATGAAAACATACCACTCACTTAGTTGCCCTGACTCTTTTCAGGACAGAGAGAAGAATGGATTATATGATAATATACAATTAATTGTTTATTAACACAAAATTAATTGTATGTTCTTCTCTCTAAATCCTAGTGATGGTTGAAAAGAATGAACATTTGAGTTTTTGATTTAGGCAAAATTGCCCTTGTGACTTTTGTTAATAAATTATTTTACTTGCAGGAAGGATCTTCTCCAGAAATCCTTAGTCTAGAAAGAAAGAATAAGAGAAGAAAAATAAAGGGTAAAAAAGGTGAGTGAATGTATATGTGCCTCTAATATAGAGGTTATAATACTTTATGGTACTTTGACTGGCTAAAATGGTACTTCCTTAATGTTATTTTGGTGCTTCTTGGGGTCTTACTGAAGGTCATAGCATGGACTGCTCTCATGTCTGCAAGAAGGAGAGTTACTTCTAAGAGAAGACTTTATGCCTCCTTTCTGCCCATAGTTCATGTTGTTGCTTGCACAGATGGGACTTTTCCTTTCTTCTGCTCAGGGAAGAGAGGTTTGTTGTCTGGTATGATGGATGTTGTGAAGGGAGTAGCACCCCTCACTCCCTTCTAATTTAGCTGTGCAGCTTTCTCATTTTCTGAGTGGTTTCACCAGAAAAATTGTAGTCTTTTAAGCTTGGCTATGTTCTGGTTTTGGCATCTCCAGCAATACTGTTTGACTCTTCCTTGCCTGTCCTTAATGGAAATTAGTATGGAATGTCTCACTTGCTGCTTTCTCTGACCCAGGAAAACTCTTATGGTGGCATTAGAAAGGTTTTTCTCAAGCATGTCTAACGCATCCATGTGGTGTTTTCAATACCACAATTAAAAAAGCAAAGGAAAAAAAAAAGCAGGTCTTGATGAGACCTCAGATAGAATTCGTCAGACAATGGATAGCTTATGGAAAATGAAAAGGGTTTACTAAATCTATAACTATATACAGAAAGAAGCAAAAAAAGGAAAAAATTTAAGCAAGTTAGTGCATACAGACCAGAAACTCTGTCACAAATGCCATTACATATTCTGAGAAAAATACAGTGGGACATTACTACTGTATTGATCTTTGGGTTTTTATGTTAGAGACCTGGGGAAAGTGTGTCAGTCAAGCAAAGAGAAGTGCAATCACCTTCTCTTTTATTCATTCTGAGAGACCCTCCAGGTCTCCCATAAGTCGCATACCCTGGTCTGCAGATACTGAACCCTTGGCTGTTCCAGACCAGCAAACTCTTTTATTCTTCAGCATAGCTTGTCCAGCAAAACACTGATTAGACAGGTCTGTTTCCTCAGAGCCTGAATAGCATCCTTCGATGCAGTTCATGTGTGTTCAGAAAGAACCCAGTCTCCTTTTCTTGCCCAAGGTCTAAGGATTCTCAAGTCCTTCTGCTTCCTTCAGAACGGACAGTTCAGCTAAGCATGAAGGAATTCTCAGATGCCTCTCCCAAGGCTTCTTCTCTCCCCAATACTCGAGCATCCCCAGCTTTTTTCAGCAGCAGAAATTACTAAGTTTCTCTTCCTGCTGATCAGTGGCTCAAAGATGGTGGCGGCGGCCGCCGCATGGCCCTGGCCATGTGGGGAGCTCAGGATGGTGACGACTGCATGGCCTGCATCAGTAGAGGCCTCCCCCACCTCACAAATGTGGCCGAGATAGTTCCATTCCTCTCCTTCTGCCTCAGCTACAGGGGAAAGGGGAGTATTTTTCAGCTCCACACAGGTCGCTGGATGGTTGCCCCATCATGGGGTAGGGGAAGTGCCACTAAGTTCTTGCTTCTTG
>JAOXOE010000441.1:16389144-16410249 GCA_028565055.1 Phoeniculus purpureus | reverse complement strand
AGGCTAGACCATGGCACCAAGTGCCACGTCCAGTCCTGCCTTGAACAGCTCCAGGGACGGCGACTCCACCACCTCCCTGGGCAGGCCATTCCAGTGGCCATCAGTTCCCTACACCACTTTTTTTTTACATATTAAAAGCAAGAATCGTCTTTTTGTGTTTGTTCATCAAATTAACATGGTTTTGGTATTGATCAACTTCGGTGTGGGCTACAATTAAGATCAGTGTCTGCCATCAAATGAATTTGGTAATTTGGGGGAAAGGTAAACAACTACTGTCAGGTAAATTCTGTCATTTGTGGAAGAGGACAGACTGTCTGCTTTCTGGGTGTTGAACATACAGCTTGTCAGGTTCCCTAATTGCTCAGCTCAGCCTTGCTGGGAAGGAGCTGATTGCGTTTGATTTATCCTAACTATCAGCAATCTCTCCCACGAGCAGAAGCAAGTGTGTTCTTGCCCTGCCGTGATGACTTCCTGCTTCTGTTTCTGACACCTGCAGTACTCCAAGTGCAGAGAATTGACAACTTCTGGGTTTAGAAATTTCAGTTGAAGTTTCAAGTTACTCTTGTTTTCCTGTTTGTTTTGAAGTGGTCAAGTTCCTTCTGTCCCACTTTCTGTGGGAAAGGAGGGACTGATGACATTAGACATGTATTCAGAACTTGGGTGCCTTCTTCCATGTGTAATTCAAGAAAGTACCTTTTCAAACCTCATCTAAGCTTTCATTTCTTCTGTACAGAGAGTTTTCTAACAGGTTGCAGCTGTATACGACAGTTAGGTTAGAAGAAAATCAATTTCCATTGGTTTCCTTTAAATACAACTTAGTCTATCAGCAAGTTTTATCTTGGAAGTTCTTAGGAATCTGAGGAAAGTATGGGGCAAGATGTCCATGTTTAAGCAGTCTCTACTTGTATGCATAATCCCAAAGCATCTAATTTGTACTGTGATATGTTAAACAATCCAACAGCTTTGTCTAAGCACTGTTAATGGTTTAGTTCCATGATTTCTAAGAGACTGAAGCAGAGAAGTGTTTGAAATATGGCCAGTTTAATGTTTGTGTTGAGTCATCTCTCCTAATAAATGCAGTGAGCTTGAAACAGCCTATCCTAGACTGCAGTTGTTGCAAATGCAACTGGAGAACTTTAGGGTGTGACAAACATAGCTGCGGGATGCTGCTTGTGCTCTTAGCCAGTCTCAGTTGAGAGGTTGTGTTCATATTAAGATGGTAGGAGAGCATGCTTGCATCACTGTTTAGTCCACCACAGACCATCTACAAAGCTTGCCCTGACCGTCTACAGTTATTGCCAGGAGAGAAGGTAAAATGCTGTAGAGTGGGTTATGCACCTGCCTTGAGTTAGGTTCAAGTAATTTTAGGTCTAAGTAGAAGTAACCGGTGCAAATGGCTTGAGCACAACGTCTTCAGGCTGTGTCACTAAGCAGCTAAGATGTTGTGGTTGTGACAGCTGCTGAGGCAGCACCGAGGGAAAGGTGATAGCAGCTTGAGCTGACTCTGTAGGACTCACCAAAGATTGTTTGGCAGAACATATGTTTGGCATATATCCAGCAACTTGAACAATGTGCCGCTCTCCTTTGCTTCTGGGTACACATATTTTATTCCTCATCTCTGTTCTTAAAGGCTGAATAGCTTACTGAAACAGCAGCTCTGCTTGTGCACGTAGCTTTCAACATCGTGCATTTGAATGATGTATGAATAGAAAAATGCAGGGAAAGCAGTTTTGGGGGGTATTTCTTGCTGGACAAGTTGAATCTAACACTAGTCTGTCTTCTTTAGAAGAGGCCAACCGGAAGACTTCAGTGTATCCAGTTATCTCTGCAACGATATCCATATCAGAGCTGGCAGCGTGTTTCCAACATGCTAATGTTCACAAGCCTGCTGTGAGCAGGGAAAAGACTGGACTTCCTGAGAACCCTTCTCCTCATTCATTGTCTGTCTTCAACCAGAGAGAGGCCAATGACACAGTGACTGAAGGCTTTTTACCGGATGAGTATAGCCCTTCTCTTCCAAAGCATTCCGTCTTTCTAGAAATGCCAATGGACAGAACTCCCAAATTGTCAGCAGAACCATATGAACAGCAGTCTGCAGCCACTGCAGTTCCAGGAGAAAAAGGGAACAAGAGGAGGAGAAGGTTAAGGAAGAAGAAAACTCTGAGGGCAGCCCACGTGCCAGAGAACAGTGATACAGAACAAGATATAATCCACTCTAAGCCTGTCCGTAAAGTCAAAAGTGGAAAGGCTCATAAAGAGGAAAAAGTTACTGCATCCAATCCTCCAAACCAGGAGAACGGAGCTACTGCTCAAACAGCAAGAAACAAAGATGAGAATGACAGTGATGCTTCTCTGGAACTAGTGGAAGTTCCAGCACCTCAGTGTGAGGTGGTCGGTGTTGATTCATCAGAGTCAGGAGATGAGAAACCAAATAGCCCATCAAAGAGAGATTCACACAGGTCTATGGATCAAGCAGTCCTAGAGTCACCTTGTTCTGGTTATGATGAAGTGAGCTCTACCACTGAGATTGGCACAAGTTGTAGGGATGACGGGAAACAGAGGTGAGATTACTTGTCATCTCTCAAAAGTAAAAGCATCACGCAGTATTTCTAAGAGGCCTCTTCTTTTCTTTTTCCTATTCAGAAAATCTTATGGTACCAGTAACTTTTCATTTAGGAGTGAAACAAGAGGGGAAAATGCAAATTGGCTTGTGCTTTTGTGGTCTTGTTACCTACTAATTTTTGTAATACAAGAACAAGACTGTCCTCCAAAGGTTTGGTTTTGAGCTTACCCATTGCAGCCTGTTTTCTACCAAGTGCAGTGTCTTGTCTTCAAGAGTATTACTCAAGCCAATACTTTCCATAAAAATGAACATGCAAAGTCGAATCTTACTACTCTTTATTTCTGTCTTACAGTGTAGCAGAAACACAGACTTCCATATCACTAAGGGGATCAAAGAACTCCTCAGGTACATCCTCCTAGCTTTTCTTCTCATACTTTGTGTGTGTTACCTTGCAGGACTTTTAAGTCTCTATTAAACTGCTTCTAGAGTTGAATTTAGCCCTGAAGATAAAAACCTGTGCTAGAAACTGATGTATCCTCACTTAGGTCATCTCTTATTGAGTGCCCCTCCATATCTCACCACTTCCTCCCGCATGAACCCTTGAGCTCCACAGTCTCCATGAGTTGTAGGAGAGACATTAATGCAGCCCTTTTGATACTTTCAAGATCTTTCTGTACTAAACATCATGTAAAATAGGACTTTCTGGCGTTTTATCTTGCCTTGTGCCACTTACGTGCCTCATCTGGGAACCACAATGAAATCTGACTCAGGTGCTGAACCCACAAGACAGTTCTGCTGTTTAGTAATAAAACCAACAGCAGTGTATTCCCATAATCACAGTGTGTGTGTCTCTGACCTACAGAACTCTCTTCAGAGCCAGGGGAAGACGAAGAACCTACAGAGGGAAGCTTTGAGGGACATCTGGCTGCTGTGAATGCTATTCAGATTTTTGGGAATTTATTGTATACCTGCTCAGCCGACAAAACTGTTTGTGCCTACAGTCTGGTTGTAAGTAAGGCGATAAGAATGTCACGTTAATTGTAGTCACAAGGTTGCAATTCTGTTTGTGTAAAGACTTAGTGTGTAGTTTAGGAAGCAGCTGCTCTTTTTATTTTATGCTGTTCTTCAAACCTCTCTTCTCTCCCTCCCAAACTCCTTCTCCCTGTGAATAGGATAAGGCAAGATAGGCTGCCATGTGTATTCAGCAGATGTTATCAATCCTGTCCTACTCTCTCAGGCACAGATCTGAAAGGCCTTAAGGGTTTTTACATTGATGCGCCCTGTGCTTTCCTTTTCAGAGCAGGAAGTGTGTGGCGATCTTTGAAGGACATACTTCAAAAGTGAATTGCCTCCTGGTCACTCAGACAAACGGAAAGAACGCTGCACTCTACACTGGCTCAAGTGACCACACCGTCAACTGTTACAACATCAAGGTACTCAAACTCTGTGTTCGTTAGCATGTATTGCATCTTTCAGTGTTTCTTTGCAAATTTAAACGAAAAGAGCCTTTTAAAACCATATGAGCTGGACGTGAGCCCCACTTTATACCTCATTTAGAGTGAAGCAGGGAAAAAAAAAATCAAAGTCAACCCCCAGCAACTCATTCAGTGATTTGCTACCCTGATCCTTTGGGTAGTTTATCAGCGTAGTTTTTGCCCAAGCAGCACCCTGCAATCCAAAATGTAGGGACCACCAAAGTGCCAGATGGTTGCCCATGAATATCATCCTATTTGTCTTGCTGTATTCCGATTTCATTGCTTGTGGATGGCACGGCTGTCTTTATGGAGGAGCTGTACAGAGAACACTTATCTAATGTTCTGAGTGCAGGTGGATTTGCAGGCAGCAACTTCCTGAAGCTGGATTTTTAAGGATCTAGCCTGTGGCTTGAAGGACTGGAAAGTTGCTTCAGGGGACAAACTGACAGAAGTTTCTAACTCTTGAACTAATGATTAATGGCACTTCCCTGTGGGGATTCCTCAAACTCAAGCACGTTACAGGGTGTTGTTCGTGTGTGTGTATATGTATATACAGATACAGGTCTGTAGCATAAACTTCAATGTACATTAGATTTTCTGACTGGAGTAAAGCTCTCTGTTAGAACTGGTTGCTGAAGTACAGTCGAGTCTCAGAGATGGGAGTGAGCTGATTAAAACCAGGGTCAAACTGCCATGTGACACCAGGCATTCCAGTTTTAAGCATTTAAAAGCATTCCAGGCTTTTAAGCATTTAATGCCTTTTAAGGGGTGGGTTTTCTCTAGCTTTATTGGTTCAAGAAGTGCAGCTTTTAGGTGAAAATCATCGTGTACTTCAAGCTCTTTTACCCCTAGTTGTTTTCAGTTGCTTGAAAGCTTTCCAAACTTTCTTGTGCCAGACCAGAGAGTGCTTGGAACAGTTCAGACTGGAAGATCGAGTGCTCTGCTTGCACAGCAGGTGGCGGATCCTTTATGCAGGCCTTGCAAACGGCAGTGTGGTTACCTTTAGCATAAAGGTTAGTTTGTTTAAATGCTGCCACCTAAAAGTCTGCTGCATGCTCTTTCTCTCCACTTTGTGTTTCTTTCTGTTCTTTCTCTTAAGTCTCCTTGTAATTAAAGTATTTTGGTATAAATGTTGGCCCCTTTTGGTCCTTTATTTTGTCCGTGCATGAAGCTTTCCCTTCTTGTCATCTTTTTCCTTAAGGCAACGCCTATTCTACCAGGAGTTTGCCCAGACAATTTTCTGACACAGTTAATTCTGTGATTCTTCCCTTCTTGCCCATCAAAGCAGAGTAACACTTCAACGCGTTGCTGGCTTCGCCTGCTGTTTGCCATTCTAGAAGAGACTCGTTCGTTCACGTGTTTTTCTGGGGAAGAGACGTAATCATCAGAGCACGGGATATTTAAAAGCAAATAAAAATGATGATTTAAGTCATTTTACTGGTTATCCTTTTCATGGATCCGAGACTGATTTCTCAAATTTATCCTTATAAATTTGCCTTGTCTTGCATTTTTCGTGTAGTAGTGTTTCCTTTCATTGGTAGAACTTGGAAGAAGGATTTACTGGACTTTTGCTAAGTACTGATTTTTTTTTAAAGTCAGAAACTCGAAGCCTAACAGAAGGATTTATTTCCTTGATTTGGAGACTTAGGAGTTAACAACTGCTGAAATGCTGTCTTACTAAACTGAGAACAGATGCTATAATGAGTACAACACAAAAAAGACTCAGTGATCTATTCAATGTTAAGGTTTTGAATTTCTTCTATTATTCTTCTATACCATTTCTTCTTCCCCAACAGAACAACAAGCAGGTTGATACCTTCGAGTGCCATGGCCCTAGAGCAGTGAGCTGTCTAGCCACAGCTCAGGAAGGGGCACGCAAGCTGTTGATAGTGGGCTCCTATGACTGCACCATCAGTGTGCGAGATGCGCGGAACGGGCTGCTTCTCAGAACTCTGGAAGGTCACAGCAAGACTATACTCTGCATGAAGGCAAGTGTCTCTGAAAACATGTTTTTGACAAGGAATGCCTTTTAAGCATTTAATGCCTTTTAAGGGGTGGGGTTTTTTAATTCTTCATCTGATATTGAGCAGACTGTGTTAACAAAATAGACGGTTTCTCTAGTTTAAATGACAAAAACTGAGTCATTTGAAGGAATTATTTTTGGCTTGCTGGAGTGGGTCCAGAGCAGTGAAGCTGCCAAAGGGCCCGTAGGACAGCTCTGATGAGGAGCAGATGAGGGAACTGGGGTTGTTTAGTCTGGAGAAAAGGAGATTGAGAGGAGACCTTAATGTTTTTTTTACAACTACATGAAAGAAAGTTGTAGAGAGGTGGGGTTTGGTCTCTTCTCCCAAGTCACTAGTGATGGAGCAAGAGGAAATGGCCTCAGGTTGTGCCAGGGGATGTTTAGATTGGACATCAGGAGAAATGTATTCACTGTCAGAGTGGTCAGGGTTTGGAACAGGCTGCCCAGGGAGGGGATGGAGTTGCCATCGCTGGAGGCGTTCAAAAAACAGGTAGATGTGGCACTAGGGAAGAGGGTTTAGTGGACAGGGTGGGGTTGGGTTGATGGTTGGACTTGATGATCTTGGAGATCTACAATTGTGTGATTCTGTATCTTGTTCCCAGTAAAACTGTTGGGGGACGTATGCAGGAAGCATGTTGTTAGAAGATTCAGTGAATCTCATTGGTGAGTTTTCCAACAGAGGGAAAGTTAGGGAAGAGATGAAGCTACTTTTCACATGCCTGGATTGTACGAACAACCTCAGAGGAAACTGGAAGAATATAACTCTAGACAAGTTTTAATAGAAGAACCACTGACACTTATTTACAGGTTTCTCCTGAAGTTATGAGCTGGAACATATTTTTATCTGACTGTTTTGCAGTGACCACTTCCATATCTGTTACAAACATGAACCTATTCTTCTCTGCTCTTTGTAAGGTTGTGAATGATCTGGTATTCAGTGGCTCCAGTGATCAGTCTGTCCACGCTCACAACATTCATGTAAGTCTAATAGATGAAAGTTGGAATGACTTCTGCTATTAACTTAGTGAATTTTTGTGCTCTAAAGTCAGGATTTCCAGATTTTTTGACTGACTGGTGGAGCAAATTGATTCCAGAACAATTAATGTGACTCTGCTGTGGTCTGTCCTCTCTAATGGCAAGTAATAGGACGAGGGGAAAAGGCCTTAAACTGTGCTGGGGAGGTTCATGTTGGATGTTAGGAGGAATTTCTTTAGTGAAAGGGTTGTCAGGCATTGGAATAGGGTGCTCAGTGTGATGGTAGAGTCCCCATCCCTGGAGATGTTTAAGAGAAGGGTGGATGTTGCACTGGGGCACATAGTTTAGTGGTGCTGATAGGGTTAGGAAAACATTGGACTTGATGATCTTGAAGGTCTCTTCCAGCCAAAACTGTTTATGATTCTACGATTTTATCCAACTAAGGAACACTGACTCCCTAATATGATACGCAATGCCTTTTTTTCTGGGGATCTTATTTTTCTAAATATTACTAAAAATGTGCTGACAATGTGGAAAGATTTCAGAGCAAAGCCACATGAGATGTTCTAGTGGGGAAGAGTTTCTTTATTATAGAAAAGACTTGAACACTGTTCCAAACTAGCAGGTTTAAAAGCTGTGCCTTCATGGGAAATGGCAGTCTAATAAAGGGGGTTTCTGGTGTTTAAGTAGTGAGCATTGAAGCTCTAACCCTATCTAGGTGTTAGATAAAGTATTTGGTTTTTCAGAAAGCAAACTAAACACCTTTGCTTTCTCTTCTTGCAGACTGGAGAGCTGGTACGGATCTATAAAGGGCATAACCATGCAGTAACAGTTGTGAACATTCTTGGGAAAGTGATGGTGACAGCATGTCTGGATAAATTTGTTCGTGTTTATGAACTGCAGGTAAGAAAATAGATGTTGACTAATGGCATTTACCTAATATGTGTTAATTAGTTTGAAGTCAAATCGAAGGTATCTTTGTCCTTACTGGTCTCTGGCCCAGCCCTCTCCTTCCTGTCACTCAGAATATCACAGAACATTAGGGATTGGAAGTGACTTTAAAAGATCATCTAGTCTAATCTCCCTGCCAAAGCAGGATCACCTGGAGCAAGTCACACAGGAACATATCCAGGTGGGTTTTAAATGTCTCCAGAGGAGATTCCACAACCCACCCTGGGCAGCCCATTCCAGTGTTCCGTCACCCTCACGATGAAGAAGTTCCTCCTCAGATTGATGTGGAACCTCCTCTGTTCCAGCTCACACCCATTGCCCCTTGTCCTGTCATTGGATGCCCCTGAGCAGAGCCTGGCTCCATCCTCCTGACACCCACCCTTTAATTTTGGATGCTGCAATTGCTCAAATTCCACAACCACCTTCGTGTAAAACGTGGTTAGACACGAACGTCATCAACAGCAATGAAGTCAACGGTTTTTCACATAGTTTCCTAAGAGGACAATGTAGTTGTTGATTTATTTCTTTAAATTAAAGAGCATTAGGAGTTTGGAAGGACTCATAAGCAGATGTTGAAGTGCTTGGGCATTTTGGCTCTCACTTCTAACACTTAAACAAGTTTGTGTTTGCACAAAGCTCTCGTGAGCGCTCAGTTCTAACCAGGAGCCAGCAGTGCATCCCTGTGGCCAAAAAGGACAATGGGCTCCTGGGATGCATCATGAAGAGTGCGCCCCCAAGGTCAAGGGAAGTTCTCCTCCCCCTCTTCTCTGCCCTGGTGAGGCCACATCTGGAATACTGCACCTAATTCTGGACTCCCCTGTTCAAGGATGCTAAGGAACTACTGAAAGGGTCCAGCACAGAGTCACTAAGATGGTTGGGGGACTGGAGCATCTGTCCTTAGATGAAAGGCTGAGAGAGCCGGGGCTGTTTAGCCCAGACAGAAGACCAAGATGGGATCTTGTTAATGCTTGTAAATACCTAAAGGACTAGTGTCAGAAGGATGGGACCAGTCTCATTAGTATGGTGCTCAGCAACAAGCTAAGGAGCAACACTCACAGGAGATTCCAACTAAACCTAACAAAAAGCTTCTCCACAGTGAGGGTAACAGAGTGTTGGAACAGGCTGCCCAGAGAAGCTGTGAAGTCTTCTCTGGAGGCATTCAAAACCCACCAGATTGTGTTCCTGCATGATCTCATCTAGGTGATCTGGCTCTAGCAGGGAGGTTGAACTAGAAGATCTCCAGTGGTCCTTTCCAACCCCTAACATTCTACAATTCTATGATCATAGGGAGCAATATGCCATCACAGTTCCACAGCCATGTGGACTAAGGATTCCCGTCCCTCACGTGCTGTGAGTCTGTGATCATGAGTCAGAAGCAGCAGCTGTCCCCCTTGCTAGCCAAGCTACTTAAGCAGAGTTTGATCACAGTTCATCTTTTCTTAGTGCGAGCCAAACACAGCGTCAGAAGACAATGAGCATCTTGGCTCAGGAAAACCACCTGGGTGAAGACCAAACCACAATCTCCTGTCAACATTAAATGTTAACATCACGTTCTGTGGTCCAGCTTTACTTCTCAAGAACAATTCAGAGAGCCCTGTTCAAAACAAAAGAGCCCACAAGGGTCTTCCCCAAATTAAGACGCTGTAGATCGTTAAGTACCGGTATCTTTCAGGGATTACTGAAGGTCTTTGCAGGCTAATTTTTCTTTCTAACTGCAAAGGCCAATTTTTATTAGAGGATCATTTTTATCGAGACTGGCCTAGAGGAAATGAAACAGTCTCAGGACATCTTGAGCTCATTTAGTGTACCCAAAAAGTCCTTAACCATTAATGGCCCAATAACCCTCTCCTTGTAGCCAAAAACACATCAAACCATTGTACGTGTTAGATGTAGGATGGCTCGATGAGTAAAGCTGCTGTTACTACACAGCTCTCCCAAAAAGATAGAAAAAGAGAACAAACTAAGTGGTGGGGGGACTGGACTAGATGATCCTTTGAGGTCCCTTCCAATCCCTAATGTTCTGTGATTCTGTGAAAGGAGCCTCAGTTCTTAAGACAAAGGGAACTACTGACTTTAGTAGATGAGGCTCCCATCTCTCATCATCAGTTACCAGCTAGGACATCAAGAAAGTCAGGAACAGCAGAAAACAAGGAAAAGAATGATATGGCAGCATGAAAAAGAAACATGGGGCCTTAGTATCAAAGCCCAAGAAGTATAGGTGCCCAGTCGTGTGAGAGGGCTTTGAAGAAGCTGACTGCTGGAGTTCTGCTCCCTTCCATAGCCAGTTAACATAGAAAAGCAACCTGATTACAAATAAACACAGTTCAAGGAGGACATGGAACTGCTGGAGAGAGCCCAGCACAGAGCTACAGAGATGATGAAGGGAGTGGAGCACCTCCCTGATGAGGAAAGGCTGAGGGAGCTGGGGCTCTTGAGCTCAGAGAAAAGGAGACTGAGGGGTGACTCCATAAAAGTCGGCAAATACATGAAGGGTGGGTGTCAGGAGGATGGAGCCAGGCTCTGCTCAGAGACATCTAGTGACAGGACAAGGGGCAGTGGGTGTGAGCTGGAACAGAGGAGGTTACACATCCATAGGAGAAGGAACTTCTTCACAGCAAGGCTGATGAAGCACTGGAACAGGGTTCCCAGGGGGGTTGTGGAGTCTCCATCTCTGGAGACATTTAAAACCCACCTGGACGTGTTCCTGTGCAACTTGGTCTAGGGGATCCTGCTGTGGCAGGTGGATTAGACTGGATGATCTTTCAAGGTCCCTTCCAGTCCCTGATGTTCTGTGAAAGCTTTGGTAGATACTTGGAAAAGAAGTCATTGCAGACATGAAGGAAGATTGTAAATGGGTTAGACTGTACAACGCAGACCATGTGAGCTCTCTCTCTGTATATAATCTTTGACACCTATTTTTTTACAGAGAAGAGAAATGCAGTAGATGAAAAATATCTGGACCTCAGTGAACCAGATGACATGTTGCCACAGGAGAAATTACTGACAGAACTTGACGAGACAGCAATTCATAGGTGGAATTGGAAGATGGAAAATGTAGTCTGCTATAGCAAAAAAATCTCATGGAAGTGTTTGAATAATGTATTTGTTCAGTATTTCTTAATTGTCCCTTAAAGGCATTTGATCAATAAATCAGACCCTGCTAACACCACAAATGTGGTGAAAACTTAGTGACAGACAGGCAGAACAAAGCATTGTGCAGGGAGACCTAAACATTCCTGAGAAGGAGCACTGGGTTCAAGCTGGGAAAGGAGAGATTTAGGCTGGGTATTAGAAACAAGTTCAACTGAAGGTGGTTGATGGCTGGAATGGGCTGCAAATGGGGAGGTGGCAGGGGCCCCATCCCTGGAGTGATTTAAGGTCAGGCTCGATGAGGCTCTGAGCAGCCTGACCTAGGTAGACTTGTCCCTGTGTAGGGAGGTTGGACTAGATGACCTCTAAAGGTCCCTTCCAGCCTAGAACATTCTAGGAGTCTACCTCTTGTCAATCCTTGTACAGTCTCTCCTCATTCACCGTGTCTAGGTAGAGTCATTCCCATGTAGGGAGGTTGGACTAGACAATCTCTCAAGGTCCCTCCCATCCTAGAAGATTCTAGTAGTCTACCTCTTTTCAACCCCTATACAGTCTCTCCCATTCACTGTGTCTAGGTAGAGTCGTCTCCATGCAGGGAGGTTGGACTAGATGACCTCTAGAGGTCCCTTCCCACCTGGAACTTTCTAGGTGTCTGCCTCTCCTCAGTCCCCATTCACTGTGTTGGCACACTGCCAAATACTACAGTAGTCCCAACAACTAAACCACAGAACACTAGGGTTTGAAAGGGACCTCAAAATAAGTCCTTTGGAAAGGCAGCCCTGTGGTAATGCAGCACACGCCCCAGAAATAAACGGGGCTTGATCCACTCACTCACTCGCAGGAGATGAGTGGATTACGAGCAGTTTGTAATTGCTGTAATCACAGGTGAGAAAGGTGCTTCAGCAGTTACTCCGGTGTTTTGTAGTCAGCCAGGCTGCTGGGCTTTTTTCCCCCCACCTATGGTTTCCTCTCTGCCAGTTTACAGACATTCTCCCACTGTAATTACAACGCATTTACTAGGGAAGATAACGTGTTGCTTCACGTTCTTGAAGCATCCGTGAAAAACAGGGCTGAGGTAGCTGTTACACTGCTAAATACCTGGGAGTCAGGGGTGACCGAGTCCAAACTACTTCATCATAACAAGACTCAGCATCTGCAAAGAACCTCACCTGGTGGTTTCCAAGGTACCTACGAGCATAACAAGCCGCAAGACAGAGGTATTGCTACCACACACATCCTCCTGCAAGAACATGATGGGCATTTGTTAGCAGACACTCTACAGCTGTTTCTGTCTCCTTAGCCAGTTCTAAGGGTTTCATCTACCCCTACGTTCCCCCTCTCCGTTGATCTTGTTGTCTTCAAAGGTAAAAGGTAATTACATTAGGCAAGCAGACAGATCCGCTGCGTTGGGTGGTTCTCTTGGCCCGTCCTCAATTACTTAACCAAAACGCACCGTAAGCAGAGTTGGGCATCTTGGGGATAGGATTATCTGACACGAAGGAGGAGAACGACAGGATCTGCAGACTCTGTCGGTGCGAGCGTGTGATTCACGGCTTTTCCAGGGACCCAAACGGCTTTCAGATGAGGCAGCTACTTGATGTTTCCTAATCCCTCTTAGGAAATAAGCGGGGGAAAGCTGCTGATGTCACTGCTCCCGACGCTGTTCTCACAGGAGTACACGCACCCGCCTCCCGATTCATTTAACTGTACTGCAGAGCTTTGCATGGGGGGGGGTTCACAGTCACTCAGAAAGCTGGGAGAGTATTTAACCTCTTTTGCCCCTCTGATACCACACTTTGAACAATCCCCAGCTACTTGCACTAGAAGGTTTCCAGACACACAGAGCAGCCTCACTAACTGGGTGTTTGTTTGGTGAGGATGCTCTTACAGGAACTAGAAGTAGGCACTTAATCCGTGGATGGTTTTATTAACTGAAATGTGATTTAGTTTGAGCAAGTGAATATGTTTGCATTTGTCAGCTCTTGCTCTAATACATGGGAAATGAGCCTGATGAAGAAAGTGGAACACCTCCCTGATGGGGAGAGGCTGAGGGAGCTCGAGGGAGCTGGGAGGAGCCTGAGGGGTGACACCATCAATGTTGATAAATATGTGAAGGGTGGGTGTCAGGAGGATGGAGCCAGGTTCTGCTCAGGGGCACCCAATGATAGGACAAGGGGCAGTGGGTGTCAGCTGCAACAGAGGAGGTTCTACAGCATCACAGTACATCCACAGTGAGGGTGATGGAGCACTGGAACAGGCCACCCAGGGGGTTGTGGAGTCTCCTTCTGTGGAGACATTTAAAACCCACCTGGACATGTTCCTGTGTGACCTGGTCTAGGCAATCCTTCTGTGGCAGGGGGATTGGACTGGATCTTTCAAGGTCCCTTCCCATGCCCAATATCCAGTGATTAACTGAGGAAGTGGTAACTAGATGAAGAGTGTCCATGAGGACACACAAAGCTAAGTGTGAGAGACATGGAGCTTTTCTGACTGCACCAGCAAACACCAGCCCTTACCTTACGTCTATAACTTTCAGTGCCACGAGCCCGATAGCCACCTTCTTAAAAGACTGATGGCCAAGTCATTCAGACCCCACACAGAGCAGAGCACTAGTAGCCAGGACACCGAGTGAAAAGCCAACAAAGCCCTTCCAGCAGACTAAGGCACTGCCAGAGTGACATTAGGTGAAGAAAACCAGCAGTGGAGTGTTTGCATTCTGGCGCAGAGAACAGTAAACTGTTTGTGGCTGCAGGCACTCGAGGCTTGTGTTTTCACGAAACAGCATAAACTTCCCATCACACAACCACCAGTGGCAGCAGGAGGAGGAAAAGGCTGAAAGAGTGTTTATTACGAAGGAAAAGGGGGGGAGAGACAATATGCAAGTGCACAAGCTACACAGGATCAGTCCCATTATAAACCCACCATTTCTGTCACTGCTGCCTGTTTCTTTGCCAGCTCTTCCATCCCAAACTCAACCTACAGGTCAGGATCAGATCCTGTAAGCTGGGGATCAGATTCTTTCACAGAACTACAGAACATCAGGGACTGGAAGGGACCCTGAAAGACCATCCAGTCCAACCCCCTGCCACAGCAGGACCACCTAGACTGAGTCACACAGGAACATGGCCAGGGGGGTTTCAGTGTTTCAGCCTCTGAACCACTTCAGCAGAGGCAGGACTTCACACAGGATTTACACAGACAGAAAGACAGTGAGCGACACCATCACAACCCCACCTTCCATGAAGAGCCATGTTTTCTGTGTCTGGCTAATTGCCATGATCCGTGTTCAGTTCGTAGCAGATTTCTGAGTCCAAACACGAAGAGCACTGAAGGTCAGACCCCAGACTGCTACACTGCAGCACCCGAACAAAGCAGGAGGATTCAGCTCAGCCAAACCTGAAGCAAGTATTACAGAACCATAGAATGTTCCAGGCTGGAAGGGACCTTTAGAGGTCATCCAGTCCAACCTTCCTACACAGGGACATCTCTCTCTAGGTCAGACTGCTCAGTCTCATCAAGGCTGACCTTAAATGACTCCAGGGATGGGGACCCCACTACCTCCCACCAGCCCATTCCAGCCATCAGCCACCCTCACACTGAAGAGCTTCTTTCTACTTCCCAGCCTCAACCTCTCCTTTCCCACCTTGAACCCACTGCTCCTTGTCCTGTCTGCACAAACCCTCTTGAGAAGATCTACCCCTGCCTTCATGCAGGGCCCCCCTCAGGTACTGGCAGGTCAAAAGGTGGTCTCCCCAAACCCTTCTTTTCTCCAGGCTGAACAGCCCCAACTCTCTCAGCCTGTCCTCATACAAGAGATGCTCCATCCCCTGATCATTGTAGTGGCCCCCTCTACACGTGCTCCAGTCTGCCTGGATCCTTCTTGTGCTGGGGCTCCAAAAGTGGGCACAACTCTCCAGGTGAGGTCTCAGCAGGGTAGAATCACCTCTCCTGGTCTGCTGGCCACAGCAGGTGTTACACAAGTCACAAAGTAAGTGTTCTCTTACACATGAATGCCTGCAGTGTAGTCAAGACCTGTTTGTGTACGGCATGAGACCACACACCCCCCCAGCATTCTACCTTGGTTAAAGAAATGCTCGTTTCATTTTGCTTCTTCTGACCTCACAATGAGACAGATAAATTCTAAAACCCCCTTTTCCCCCTGTTTACCCAGATTTAGCTGAGGAACAGGCCCGTTTAAGGCAGCATGTGTCTGTGAGTGATGCATCACTGACTCGCCGTGCCCTCAGGCACACCGCCTGCCCTCAAGCCCACCTTCCATCAACTGAGCGCGTCGACTTGTTGTGAGAGGTGCTCGGGAGACTCGAACTGCAGAGAGGCAACACCGAGCAACTAATGCTTTTAATGCCTTCAGACTCCCACATAGATCTGCAAATCCCCCTGTTGTTTGCTTTGCATCTTCAAACAGGGACATATGGATTCAAGTATGGATTGCTTTCCTTGCCAGCTTACTTCAGCTCAGCTCCCGACTGTTAACACGCCTTGACTGGTTTTAGCTCTTAAGATGTCAGGCACTCTGGGCCCCTCAGTTCAAGGGGGACACGGAGCTGCTGGAGGGAGTCCAGCGTAGAGCAACGAGGATGAAGGAAGAGGAGCGCCTGTCTTACAAGGAGAGGCTGAGGGAGCTGCATCTCTCTAGCTTGGAGAAGGGGAGACTGAGGGGGGACCTCATTAATGTCTATAAATATGCGAAGGGTGGGTGTCAGGAGGATGCAGCCAGGCTCTGCTCAGTGTCATTTAATGATAGGACAAGGGACAATGGGTGTCAAGTGGAACAGAGGAGGTTCCACACCAGTATGAGAAGGAACTTCACAGTGAGGGTGACAGAGCCCTGGAAGGGGCTGCCCAGGGGGGTTGTGGGGTCTCCCTTACTGGAGGCGTTTAAAACCCAGCTGGCCATGTGCCTGTGTGACTGTATCTAGGGGATCCTGCTGTGGCAGGGGCATTGGACTGGATGATCTTTCGAGGTCCCTTCCAATCCCTGACGTTCTGTGAGTCTTATTTCCCCAAGGATCAGCAGCCAAAGCTCAGGATATTATTTCACTAGAGCTTTAAACCTAGATTAGTTTTACATACAGACTTCAAAATGAAGCAGAGCAAGTCTTGAGGATAAAGTTGTTTTTGCAAAGCCTCTTTCTGGTGTCAGAAGGAAGCAAGTTTAAGGCTGTTTTAACTCGTTCATCATGTTGCAGATACTTGTCTTTTAGAAATCCACTGGCGCTTCTCTCTTTGCTGTGGTTACAGAAGCCACCCCAGCAGTAGCAGAAGCACCATCTAACTACAAAAGGCCACTTCAAGAGTTAACATTAAAGCAGGAGCCTCAGCAACACAGCTTCGGAGAAGAGCAGTCCGCCCATGGATTCAACACACGAAGATAAAACAAGACCTCAGCATCACATTAAATTCAGTGGTTTCAGGAAGCAGGGGAGAACAGGTAGAGAGATGATTTGGATATACTTAAAAGCTTACTTATCTGACTCCCTTAGGAATCACCTTCTCATCTGAGGATGATCATCACAAGGGTCATTCATAGCCACAAAAGGGAACAAGGGCTCACCAGAGGACAATAAATTGCTCATTACTTCCCCAACTCTTCTCCTGGGCACCAAATTAGGTTTTTTGAGAAGCATTTATTTGCAGCTCTTGAAAACCATGCCTCTTCAGCTCTAGTCATGGTCTAGAAGGGCACATGGTTGCCTCTTGAACTACCATGATTTAAGAAAGAGGAGTTTCACTTGTGGTCCCCCAGTAGCCACTGCAGTAAGAAGCCAACATCAGACAGACCCTTCCCCAGCTTCACTGCCCTCCCCTGCACTTGCTTCAGCACCTCAGCATCTCCCTTGGGGTGAGGTGCCCAGAACTGGACTCAGTACTTCAGGATTTATTCTTGCCTACAAAGGGCACCACCCAGGCTTCTCCACTCCTGTCCTCTAAGAGCTGCCAGAGCTCACCTTGCCACGTGTTTTGCCAGTTACAGAAGCTAACAAGAGGGACACAGCCACCAGCAGACACACACTAGCAGGTTTCACTGCCTCTCCCTACAAGGTGCAAAACCAGAACAGCCTAGGCACACACAGAAGCAGCAAAAGAGACAAGAGACCAGCTCACTGCAGGCACAACAGGAAGCAAACCAAGCCAACAATTCAAGAGAGGACCCAGCCCACAGCCTGTGTCCCACTACAGCCATGAGAAGACCACCACAGAAAACACCCAAGAAATACAGAACCCAGTTACTCACCCTGGTCCAACTCAGCTCCATCCCACTGTTAGTAGAAGCTCCACTTGCCAGAGGTAGTAGGCTGATCCTTCTGCTGAAGCAAAAATCCTCCAAACTCCACACAACAACTCCTCACCCCTCCTGCTAGCAGTCCTGCTCTTATACTGAGAGGGCACAGGGGCAATCACCCAGGGCACAGGTGCAGCCACTCAGGGCACAGGGCAATCACCCAGGGCACAGGTGCAGCCACTTGGCCATTAAGGACCTCGAAAGCTTCCCCTGAGCCTGGCCTTCCCTCCTGGATGACCTTTTACAACAGAGGAGACCAGCCCTCACATCAAGGTCTGGTCTGCCATGTGTCTCCACTGCTCAGCCTCTGCTGGGTTGCAGCCAGCTGTGGGGCTAAAGGTTCTTCTTGGTGGTGAACACAGAGATCAAACTAGCCTTGCCCATGGTAGGATGACTTCACCAAAGAGGGTTCTCCTCTTAAGTGTGTCACCCCAGAGGCACCGTTTGGCTTGGCCTGTGGTGGGTTTGATTTGGAGCCAGGAACCATTCTTACTGGAGCTTCTCACAGGAGCTCGTGACATGCTTTCAGGAAGATGCAACCTTTGATTGAGTTCAGGTGCCACAG
The DNA here is from genome assembly GCA_028565055.1 of Phoeniculus purpureus. Classification (NCBI taxonomy): domain Eukaryota; kingdom Metazoa; phylum Chordata; class Aves; order Bucerotiformes; family Phoeniculidae; genus Phoeniculus; species Phoeniculus purpureus. Next base: position 16,392,303 of record JAOXOE010000441.1, on the reverse strand, counting down.
ACACCAGAAGCCAGTGTACTCAAGGCCGCTGCCAAAACTGTCTATTAGACGACAGCAGCAGTCACCTGTGAAATAGCTGGTGAGATCACAGCATCACAGAACACTAGGGATTGGAAGGGACCTCGAAAGATCATCTCATCTAGTCCCCCTGCCACAGCAGGATCATCTGGACAGGAACATCTCCAGGTGGGTTTTAAATGTCTCCAGAGAAGAAGACTCCACAACCAATCCCCCTGGGCAGCCCCTGCCAGGGCTCTGTCACCCTCACCATCAAGAAGTTCCTTCTCATACTGATGTGGAACCTCCTCTGTTCCAGCTCACACTCACTGCCCCTTGCTCTATCACTAGATGCCACTGAGGAGAGCCTGGCTCCATCCTCCTGACACCCACCCTTCATACATTTATAGGCATTAATGAGGTCACCCCTCAGTCTCTTCTTCTCCAGCTCCCTCAGCCTCCCCCCACCAGGGAGCTGCTCCCCTCCCTCCACCATCTCTGGCTCTGCACTGGGCTCTCTCCAGCAGCTCTGTGTCCTTCTGGAGCTGAGGGGCCCAGAGCTGGACACAAGATTCCAGCTGTGGTCTCATCTCAGGGCAGAGCAGACGGGGAGGAGAACCTCTTCTGTTTCCTTCTGGAGCTGAGAGACGGTGCCAAAGACCGAGCTGCTTACAACAGAGAGCCCTGGTTTCAGCAGGGTAAGTCTGGAGCACTACTGAGAATTAGCAGACGTGCGTCTCCCAGAGGCGCGTTGCCCAGCCCTCGCTCTTCCCACCCAGGCGAGAGGCACCGCTAACACCTTCAACCGGCGGAGCTGGTTACGCACGACAGGAACGGCCGCCAGAGCGGAGAGGCAGCTGCAGTGAATTCCACCTCCAGGTTACTGCATTCCCCCCACTAAAGCCAAGCAGCCACAGCAAAAGGGAGCCTGAACCAGCCTTGCAATAAACTCAGCTGAAACTGGCTACAGAAACAGGTTTAGTGAGCACGCTCGGCGTATTTTTGGAGAGCGTGGGGACGTGGGGTTTAATTATCCCAGTCTATTACTTGGGAACGGTAGAACATAGTGATAATGGATGTGAGGTTTTAGCTTTCAGAAGGGGCTGGAACAGGCAAGTACCTTAATAAAATCTGTAACCAATGATCTACACTTCAGCCACTTAAGTTTTCCTCTTCCCTAAAAAGAAAAGGGAGTGTATCCATGTCGAGGGGTTTATCTCAAGCCAAAATTAGCCAATTAATCTAGTTAATGAGCTACAACAAACACAAAATATGGAGAGTTGAATAAAACCACTCATGATTTGCAGGCAAAACCAAAACGAGCTCAGTTTGTGGGAAAACAACACGACACGTTTAATTCACCCCATGTAAAAACCCCACATAAAGAATTCACCCCACATAAGAGCCACAAAACAAAGACACATGGAGATTGGGGGGTGGGTAGCAGATCAAGAGAGGATCTTCTTCCCCACTACTCTGCCCTGTGAGACCACATAGAATCATTAGGGATTGGAAGGGACCTCGAAAGATCACCCAGTCCAGTCCCCCTGCCACAGCAGGATCCCCTAGATGCAGTCATTAGGGGTTGGAAGGGACCTCGCAAGATCACCCAGTCCCATCCCCCTGCCACATCTGGAATCTTGTGTCCAGTTCTGGGCCCCTCAGTTCCGGAAGGACACGGAGCTGCTGGAGAGAGTCCAGTGCAGAGACATGAAGACGATGAAGGGAGTGGAGCATCTCCCTGATGGAGATGTTCCTGTGTGACTTGGTCCTGCTGTGGCAGGGGGCTTGGACTGGATGACCTTTCAGGAGAGCATTAGGGATTGGAAGGGAGCTAGAAAGGAGACCACCAAAGCAAGACTTTTTCAGTCCCTGCTGTTCCAACTGCCCTTTCCGAATTAGCTGAATCACAGACCTTTAGGGATTGGCAGAGACCTCGAAAGACCATCCCGTCCAAGCGCCCTGCCACAGCAGGATCAGCAGCTGACCTTTCGAGGTCCCTTCCAATCCCCAACATTCTGTGATTAATCACAGGTTCCTGCTCATCAGAGGCGAACTGCAATCTCCATCCACTCAAAGGCAAGACCCTGGCAGCAGCTCTTGCTCCCTGTGGAAATGTGGAGTCCACGCAGCCCATTCACACGTCCTCCATCTTATCTAAAACTTACCCTGACAGAGAACCACTTCGTTCTGGATTTGAAGGCAGGTGCGGGCTGGGAGGCAGAGAACAAGCAAAGACAGACAATCGAGACTGCAGCAAGTAATGGAGCGCAGGAAGAAAACTTCAGATTGCTGAGCATTTACCAAAACTGAGGAGACGTTAGACATTCCCCGTGCATTGATTTGGCTGGATGCTGCTTTACGCTTAGACGTAAACAGGGAGCTCCACTGCAGCTTGTGCAGAGCGAATCAATGCAATCCATAACGGCGCGCGCTGGCTGCTCAACAGGAACACAGCCAAGCACGCCCCTTCATTCCTGCTCCTTCTTGTGAAAGCCTCCGTGTGATTGCTTTGCAGCAGGGAGCGAGGTCTATAACCAGAGCTGATGGTGGAGCTAAGGACACGCAAGCTCTGCTTGCTGGGGAAGCCTTGTAAATGGCTTTTAGTGGTGCAGGAACTGGCTCGTGTCAACAGTTTTACTAGTCATTCCTGTCCAGTCCAATACCTCCTGTTATGGGACCTTTAAGGACTCAGTAACACTGAGGTAAATGCTTCCAGCTTTCATTAGCGCCCCGGATTTTCCCACTGGTTTCATTCAATCATGCTCTAATGTGTTTTCCTAAATTGCTGATTAGGAAGTTATCGATTGACTTGCATAGCAGCCTTAAAGCTCGTTCTTCAGCTTTTGCCAGGAAAAAGAGTCCTTCAGTCTTCATCTTAAAGCTCATGGGCACGGTCACTGCCATCTCAGGTATGACGCACCACAAGCAAGAGAGTCTTGTTATTTTGGCCAAGGTACCAGGGGGTTGTGGAGTCTCCTTCTCTGGAGATGTTTAAAACCCACCTGGGTATGTTCCTGTGCGACTTGGTCGGGGTGATCCTGCTGTGGCAGGGGGATTGGACTGGATGATCTTTCAAGGTCCCTTCCAACCCCTAATGTTCTGTGGTTCTGTGACTGAACAGACATGTCTGTAGGGGACAGGAACCGGGCTGGCGCCGTC
>JAOXOE010000441.1:16376178-16389044 GCA_028565055.1 Phoeniculus purpureus | reverse complement strand
GCTGTGGGAAACGGTGTCAAATGCCTTCCTGAAGTCTAGGTAGACAACATCCACCGCTTTTCCCTCATCCACTAGGCAGGTCATCTGATCATAGAAGGAGATCAGGTTGGTTAAACAGGACTTGCCCTTCATGAACCCATGCTGGCTGGGCATGATACCCCCGTTGTCCTGCACTTGCTGCGTGATCACCCCCAAGATGAAGTGCCAGGAGGACGGAGCCAGGCTCTGCTCAGTGGCATCCAATGATAGGACAAGGGGCAATGGGTGCAAGCTGGAACACAGGAGGTTCCACATCAATATGAGAAGGAACTTCTTCACAGTGAGGGTGACAGAGCACTGGGACAGGCTGCCCGGGGGGGGGGTTGCGGAATCTCCTTCTCTGGAGACATTTGTAACCCGTCTGGATATGTTCCTGTGCAGCTTGGTCTAGGCGGTCCTGCTCTGGCAGGGGTATTGGACTAGATGATCTTTCAAGGTCCCTTCCAATCCCTAATGTTCTGTGATTGCAAGATTCTTTGGTTCCACTGTGCCACTTAGCATGTGTGTAGTTGTTCTGCTACTATTTGGGTTTACGATTTGTGTTTCCAGAATCACACAATTACTGAGGCTGGAAAAGACCTCTGAGGTCATGAAGTCCAGCTTATGACCTGACACCACCACATCAGCTAGACTAGGACACTAAGTGTCACATCTAGTCTGTCCCTAAACACCTCCAGTGGCTCCACTACTTCCTTGGGCAGTCCTGTCCAATGTCTGATCACCCTTTTGGTGAGGAAATGCTTCCCAACACCCAACCTAACCCTCCCCCTGTGCAACTTTGGGCCCTGTCCTCGCATCCTGACACTAGTCGCCAGGGGGAAGAGCCCAAACCCTACCTGACTCCAAACTCCCTTCAGGCATTTGTAGAGAGGGATAAGGTCCCCCCGGAGTCTCCTCTTCTCCAGGCTAAACAACCCCAGCTCTCTCAGCCTTTCCTCATCAGACTGTCCTTCTAGTCCCTCCACCAACCTTGTAGCTCCTCTGGACCTGCTCCAGCACCTCGGTATCTTTCTTGAAGTGAGGACGTTAGAACTGTACACAGTACAACAATGGGTTTCTGTATTACTTTTTGCTACTAGAGGACAAGATGCCTCTGGGTTCCTCATGGCTTTTCTTGCACATCTTATTTTTCTTTTTTATATGGAACAGTTGAGCCATCATGCTTACAGCTGCTAACAGCTCTATTGCTTTTTTCTTAAGGCAGTCAAGGAGCAGACTGGTAAGTGTTTGAGATATGAAGCAAGATTCATGCTTGTCATAACACTCCAAAAGCTGCTCTATAGTGAGGAGAAAGACGGAAGAGTGCTTTATGTTTCCTCCTCCCCCAATCTTTCAAAGGTGAGCCAAAACACATCCCTAAAGATGAGGCCAAAACCCAGCTGATTTTATTTGTGGTTCAGTTAAGCTAATTGTACACCCCGTGTCCGATTCTGCTACAAGTCACGTCTTGCAATAAAGCAGTGCCCAGTCCTGTCACAGCCCTGCGAGTGTGGCAGGAAGCATCTCGAGATCAATTTGTACGTACAAGAGGTTTTCTATCTCAACTGGGCAACAACTTCATCAGTGTCACAGAGGTGGCAGCTACAATAAAAACCGTTTTAAATTCCCCACGTGTAATTGTGATACCATGGGGTCCTGAACATGGGAGCGTGTTTTTCAGTTCTGATGCTTCTGCGGAAGGACTAGACAAAGCCGCTCTGGGGAGTTGCAGTCCTCTGGCCTTACTGCCTCATTTCTAGCATGGCAGGGAGCAACTTGTACAGCAACATCTAAAAGAGTGGCAGTGACAGGGATGCAAAATACTAACATGATCTAGCACGCTACGATGTCTTGTGAAATGTTCAGTCAGCATCGGGAAGAGGCTGAACTGACAGTATCTGAAGCAGGACAAAGCATTCATGACTAACTACAAGGTGGAAGTAAAATCCTCCCACTTTCACAGTTCATCTGCAGTCCTGGTTTTGCATGACTTGAGGGAAGACTTGACCCATTGTCAGCGCAAGCGGAGTGACCGGAAGTGGCTCTGCATCTTCAACAAGCGGAAAGTGCTGAATTCAGTCATCGGTCCATTAACCCTTGTTGCCCAAAGGTAAATATGAGGAAGTTATAACGATAGAGAATCCATACACTGCTTTGCCTCTTGGGAGAGGTGGTTCTCTTCCAAAGGTCTTCTTCCCAAGCACTGCTGATCTCCATGGGAGGAACGGGTAATGGGGAAATGCTTGTTTGCACTTGGGGTCAGATGAAACTAGTCACTCCAAACAGAAGCCTTTAGTGTGTCCTTGACGAAGGCGGCTGCTGGCTCCAGCGTTACGCATACATTGTGAGCTGCAGCCACTGAAAGAAGAGAAGGAAGGGTGCAAGACTTCTTGGCATCGGTAAATTGCATTGAGCCCTCACAATCTGTAGCTAGAAGGCAGCTGCCTACCATCGGAGTGGCAGTGGGGATTTTGTCTTGGGCTTCTTGCTCCTAGTCCTCCTTCCCTTGCAATAAAGGAAAGGGTATTTTACGGTCTCCCTAGCAGAAGACATACTTCTATGTTGAAACTTCTCCAGTTGTCTTAACAAGATTTAAAAAAGCTAAAGAACTGCATCAAACCCCATGACCAGTAAAGGCCATATAAGGACGTTTGATTTAAATTGCCTCATGAGAAAAAAAACCCCACCTCAGAAGTTTTCTGAAGCTCTTCAAAGACAATATGAAGAATCCACAGCTGTGCCCTTGAGCACCAGCTGGAGCCTTACAGAGCAGCCACTGCTGACAGATCATGGGTGGCCACTGATCTTGCAGGGAAACCAAAGTTTTAGGGGGCTTTGCTGCCTTTTACCAGTTGGATGGTGATTTCAGACCAACCATCACAGGTTCCCATGAGAACATGTGCCATGAGCAACATGCTTCAAATTTAACATTGTGACATCATGTATTTCTAAACAAAGCAGTTTACCTCCAGGACATTGAGCTTAATGATGCCATCTCCATCTTTATCAAAGGCGTGGAACGCCCCTAAAAGCAAGGAAACAAAAAACATAGAGCACAGGTTAAATTACTATATAAAAGCATAAATGACTATATTAAATATAAATTACTATGATCCCAGACAGCAAACCAGATTGGCTTCTGCTGTGTTACAAAACATTGTCCTGGTGACCAGCAAGACTTCTGCTGCTTCTCCTTGGCTAACAGAAGGAGGAACGCAGCGGTTTATTTTGTGTTTTTATGAGAGTTCTGTCCCGTTTTAGATCCCCTAAGCAATTCTCCTTCGTTGCTGTGACTACATGTAGGCAGTAGTGCTTGAGACAAAATTGCTTTGAGTACGACTGTGTATTCAGGGGTGAGGAGAGGGGGCAGCCACTCACTGAACATGGCATCTAGGCGCACGAAGCAGCAGATGAAGCTGTCAAAGTCAATGTTCATGTTCTTGTCCGCGTAGCGCATGGTGATGATGTCGTACAGCTGGTTGTTCAGCCGGAAACCTGCAGAGGACCAGAAATGGGGCACTGCTGGGCCACAGCTCAGGGGAAACACTGGTGCCAGCCAGGTCTCTGGGAGCATTTTGGCCATAGGTGCTTCCCTGGGCGGGCAGAGGTTCAGATGGAGGTTGCTGCAGCATCCGCTAAATAAAATTAAGCTATAAGAAGCTTTCTTGTCCCTCTCTTACAATGGAAGCAACACTTTTGAGATTTTTATCTGGGATAGCCATAGCATGAGATATCTCACTCTGTAAGTATAATGATGGGGTATCTACAACCAGCTGAGGACAGCGACGAAAAAAAGGGCAACAGAAAGGGAGGAGAAAGCTGCTAGGAAAACACAATTGCACAACGGTCTAAAATCAGACAAGGTGGCAACTTCTTAGTGTGGTGTTACTGAACCCCTCTGTAAAGGGGCTGCGATGATTTGGATGCTGCTGGTCCCTGCCTAAATGCAAGGTCACGCACAACCTATGTGCTGCCTGACTGAGAAATCTGTACTGTAAAACGTGTCCCTTGTTCTAAAGTCAGGGCAGGTGGTTGCTTAATAAGTTTGGGGTTTTTTTACATTGGCAACTTTCCTGTTGGCAATTAGTATCTGGAAAATAAAAATTACCTGGATTTCTCCTGCAGTAGGAGTTCAAATCCAAGTGTCTTTAGCAAAGGTTTGAATCACGGACATTTTGTGAAGCACAACATAACCATCTGTTCACGTTCCTTCATGACCTGGGACCTGATGTGTCAAAAAACTACTGAAGATGAAAAGCAAATGCCCCTAGCACTGCCTGGTTCCCCTGCCCTGACCAGGGCTCCAAGTGGGAGATGACAGATCACAGAATTATCGAGGCTGGAAAAGACCTCTGAGGTCATCAAGTCCAGCCTACGATCTGCCACCACAACATTCCAAAGTCTGATCACCTTTTCTGTGAGGAAGCACTTCCTAACATCTAACCGAACCCTCCCCTCCCGCAGCTTCAGGTCCTGCCCTCTCGTCCTGGCGCTGGTTGCCTGGGAGAAGAGCCCGACCCCGATCTGACTGCAGCCTCCCTTCAGGCAGTTGTAGAGCCGGATGAGGTACCCGCTGCGTCTCCTCCAGGCTCAACACCCCCAGCTCCCTCAGCCTCTCCTCATCAGCCTTTCTCTCCAGTGCCTTCCCCAACCTCGTTGCTCCTCTGGACCCGCTGCAGCCCCTCCATCTCTTTCTTTAAGCGAGGGGCCCAGAACCGCACACGGTGCTCGAGGTGCCGGAGACCGCGGAGCATCACTCGCCGGTCATTTTAAAGGGCCAGGGCCGTGTTTTTTCCCGGCAAAACACACATCTGGATGTTTGAGAAGCTCTGTCAGCGGGGGAAAAGGACACGGCAAACATTTCGCCTCCAGGCTCTGTCTTCCAAACACAGCACCGTGTCCCTGCGTGCCAGGACGGCTGGGTCTTCCCCAGCACTCGCCGCCCCTTCCCCAGCCCGCCTTCGGAACGTGTCGCCGGGGAAGGTGTCGCAGGGGGCGCAGCGCCCTGAGCGGGAAGGGGAAGGGGGGAAGGAGGGAGCGGGACGCTCGGCCAGGGAGCGCGTTCCGGCGCCTTCTGGCCGCGCGGGTCTCCGTGTCTGCCCTCAGCCGACCTCGGGCTCCTCGGCTGCGCCGCGCCGGCCTCTGCCTCTCGGGGACGCGGGAGCTGCGCCCTGTGCCCGCGCCCCTCCCCGCCTCTCGGCCGAGTCGCGGCGGCGCGTAGGCCCCGGCCCGCAGCTGTGCCCGCTACGAGCAGGGACCTCTCGTTCCAGCCGCCTGACCTCTGCTGTTTTAAGGGTCTCCCGGCAAAAAAGGGTCTGTCTCTGCTGGGGGAGAGGGGTCCCACCCTTGGCCCCAGAGCCAGGACTCCCTGGTCGCCCCCCGCAACACATCGAGCCACACGAGGGTGCTCCAGCTGCCAGCCCCTGGCCGCTGCGGGACGTACCTGCGTCATTGACCGCGTTGCGCATCTCGTAGCTGTTGATGGTTCCGGAGCGATCCGTGTCGTAGCGCTTGAAAATTTTCTGGAAAAAGAAAACAGTAGTGCTGACACATCCAGGGATGGTGACTCGACCTGCTCTCTGGAGAGCCCCTGCAAGCCCCTGACTACCCTTTCAGTGAAAAAGTTTTCCCCAAGGTCCAGCCTAACCTTCCCCTGGTGCAGCCTGAGGCCCTTCCTTCCCTCTTGTTCTAGCCGTAAAATGACCTGTGAGAAGAGACCAGCACCCGCCTCTCGACAGTGTCCCTTCAGGTAGTTGCAGAGAGCAATGAGGTCTCCCCCTCAGGGTGAACAGTCCCAGCTCCCTCAGCTGCTCTCTACCAGACCTGTTGTCTAGGCTCTTCACCAGCTTCCTAGCTCTGCTCTGCCCCTGCTCTGGCCTCTCACCATCCTCCTTGAGTGAACAGTCAGTACAGAGCTACTCCCAGTCACACAATAAAGTCACTTACATCTGTGATGTGAGAAGCAAAGTGCTCCTAACTAGAGATTCTCCTCGTTTGACCTGACTCTATGCTGTTAATCCTCCCTCTTGATTGCCCTAATTAAGCTGTTGGTGAAGTCTGGTGCTGGCTTCATCCTCCTCCATAGAAGGTTACCCTTCTAATGTGGGAAGTCCTTACAACCACTGCTGGGGCTCCAGAGCCTCAGCCTTTGCTTAGGCCGTGAGCAGGGTGAGGAGAGACAAGGCTTTCCAGAAGTTCCTTTGTAATTTTTTAAGCTTTTCTTTTTGTGGTGGCAACTTCTGCTTTTTGTGTGTAAGGCCTTGTGCTGCAGAAGCTATAAAGAACACACCAGCAGTACCTGCCAGCTTTTGATTTTATCCCATAGGTGTTGAAACTCATAGAAGTTTATCTTCCCCGAGCCATCTGTCTGTTATACGTTCCGGTAAGAAAATTCCCAATATTTTTAAGAGAAGGCTGTAACTAGCGATGAAGGGATTAAGGTGGAGTTCAAGCAGTAAGAGCTGGCCGCACTTGTGCAGCGAGGTGTTTGTGTTACTATTACACACGGTAGTTTCAGGGGTGGGAAGTGCTACTGATGCTTTGTGTGGAACAAACACGTGGACAGGAGTGATGTTAAAGTATGTCAGCAGGATGTCCAGCCACAGCCAAAAGCGAAGCTCACTTTTAAGACAACTTAGCTTTGTCCTGCAGCTTTATCCTTGCTCGTGCTGAACTGAGAACTGAGCAAAATGCGGATTAAAGCCAATTAAGTAAAATATATTTGGGCTCCAACTGTTATGGCTCTGGGTTGCACTTACAGTTTGTTCTGGTCATGTTGGGATGAACTTTCATTATCTCAACATCGCGTGTTGTGTCGAAAAGGAAAACTGAGTTATGTTGGATCAGAAGTGACCCTGTATGGTGTCCTGCTCTGAGGCATCGCTAAGCACGCAGCAGAATGCAAAATAAACTTAAAGGTAAGAGAGAAGCAGGGCCAGTTTGTTGGGAAGGGCCGGAGTTATGTTGAGCTGGTTTAAAAATACACATTTTTCTTTTAAGAAAATCTGTCTTAAAATTCTTTTTTTTTTTCAGTCGTGCTTTAGTACATTGACCAGCCAGTTGCTGCCTCAGGCAGAAGGTGTAATCTCTACTCATTCTGTAGGTTTTTTGGTTTTGGCTGTTTTTGTATTCTAGCTACTTAGCATCGTGTAGTGTAGCTGTTGAGATGACTGGAGCGTTGATGTGCCAGACTCAGAACACTCTCTTATCTGACTGCAGGCTATTAAGTAGTGTTTCACTTCCCTGGCTCACGAAGCTCTGTGTGTGTCCTGGTGGGAAATCCAGGCCAGGTGGACTGGTGTGGTGTTGGGCAGGCCTCCACCACCTGGAAAGGATACATCCATTAGAGCTATCATGCTGCGGCAGGACTCCAGTTCAAATCCTTCTGTCTTTAGGTCCTTATCTGAAATAAATGATCCCAGGTGAAAACAGATCACACTAATCAAGTGCTTCTTCCTCTTTAGCAGGAAGCTTATTTTGAACTTACTTTGAGGGAACCAAACCTACTTCATCTACTAAGAAATGAGTGGTAGAGAAATCTGAAACGACTCCCGAGTACTGTAGTTGCTTGTGAATGAGAAGTGACTTTTCTTCACCTGTTCTGTACAGTAAAAACATCTGGAAAACTCTGAGCTTCCAGGTAACTAACCAAGCCCAGGTTCTGTGGCATAAAGTTTGCTGAGCAGGGAGGAAGGTCTGCCTCTCTGTTGGAATTACTGGGGGTTTTTTTAAAGGGCATTTGGAGACTCTTAGAAATGCAGTTTTATCCTGTGTGCGGTTACCAAGAGAAATTGGTTTATGGGCACTTGATGTTGCTCAGAGAACATCTGTGTGAGAAGTTTAGCTCTCTGGAGTCTCACGCAGAATCCATGGAACTGTAACTAGAAAATGTGTGAGTTTGAAATCATAAATGGTTTTCAGAGTGCAGCTCTGGGGTAGAGGGTTGTGTTACACGATGGATTTCTTTGTCCAGGGTTACTGAAAGACATGCTCACACTCACGTTTTTTTACAACGTTATTGAGAACGTTCCTGAGTTCTTCAGCATTGATCTCCATGTCCTGGGGGGAAACATGGTGCAAACATCATTAATTAGAACAGTTCTTAAGCAGACAATTTTATGTGTGAAAACGCTAAAAGCATGAAGTCCGCAGTCACTTTTCAGTGCGGCATGTGCGTGCTTCATGCTTGAGAGCACCCCGCTTCGTACCAGCGTTAGCCCAAACTACCCTTGACACTGCAGTACAGGGTAGGTCTAAAGTTACTAGACAGAGCTGAATAAAGTTCAGCTAGAAAAATGGCCAGGAATCTCAAGCCACCGTAGAAATCAAAAAGCAAAATGTGAACATCCCTGTAACCCATCTGCAGCCCCGGTGAATCTGTTTTTTATTCTAGCTTCCCCTCTCAAGTGTTTCCTGCAGATTGTTGCCTTTTCCGATGCGCTTAGACACGCTGGATTGGTCAAGGGCTTGATTTAGGTGCCATTATGGCTAACAGGTTGGCAGCGTACTCACATCTCCTGCAATCTGTTGGAAAATGTTTCTGAACTGGTTTTCTTCTTCACTCCGCTTTTGAGGTTTTGTTGAAGGTTGCTGGCAAGAGAAAAGCAGAGGAGAGAGGCAGTGTTAGCCCAGGGAAGCGAAAGGGTCCGGATGGCTCAGTCGCCCTCCTGCAAGGGAGTCGCCTCATGAATCTGGAGGTCTCTGGGGGAACAGATCATCCTCCTGTTCCTGTCCCCTATTTTGGTTAGAATTGTTCCTTGGTAAAACCAGAGTATTTAATTTCACCCCATCGCTCGCCTTTCACTTGGAAGGACCCTTTCACCGGTGTTTCCTTTCTGACAGGGTTTATCTTCTACATTTTTGTTAGAAAACATTGCAAGGGAGATGTTTGGAGCAGAAAGGGCATCTCTGCTCCATAGCTACCTTATGAATTGACAGAGGGACTTGAGTGCGTTTTGTAAAGTGAAGGGGGCCCTTGCTGGAGACAAACAGCAGGTGAGACAGCAGAAAATGGTGAAAATGAAACTTTCTCAGACATGTGCACAGAACAAGCCTGAACTGTGAGAAGAGAAGGCTCCTGGGAAACCTTACAGCAGCCTTCCAATGCCTGATGGGGCCTAAATGAGAGCTGGAGAGGGACTCTTCACAAGGGTGTGCAGGGAGAGGACAAGGGGCGATGGTTTTAAACTAGAGCAGGGGAGAACGTCACACAATGCTCTTTACAATGAGGGTGGCGAAACACTGGAACAGGTTGCTCAGAGAGGTGGTAGAAGCTCCATCCCTGGAGGCATTCAAGGTCAGGCTTGATGGGGCTCTGGGCAACTTGATCTAGTTAGAGATGCCCCTGCTCACTGTAGAGAGGTCAGACTAGATGACCTTTAAAGGTCCCTTCCAGCCCAACACATTCTATGATACTGGAAAAAGAAACTATATTTTATTTCCCCCTTTCCTAGTATTAACTTACGTGAATTTTACATAAGAAAGGCAAGCGAAAAAGGGAAAAGAGGAGCCATGGAGGAACTCCTCGGTTTACTTGTCCTTTTCTCCACTGGACGAAGAATTGGTGTAGGGACATGCAGTTTTTAATGAGGAGAGCCTGTGATGGCTGCAGGAGCTCCTAAAGGCCCTCAGGTGCAATCTGTGTGTGTGTCCAGTGCACAGAGGGTACTGCCTCAGGGAGTGAGCACAAGTGGATTGAACTGTGCTACTCATGGGGAAGGGGTCTATCACAGACTGCAACACTGGGTTAAAATGAAGAAGTCCATATCCTTCCCTATGCAGTCACTAGCTAAACTTTATGGTAGCAGCCCATTCAGGGAATTTGGGCAAGACGATCTTTTTAATAGTCTCTGGAGCAGTCGAAGTATCACAATAATGACTGAAAAAGAAATCATTTCAAGACCCCAATCACTTGATGAATTCTGGGTGAGCCAAAGGACCCAGACTCTTCTGGACTTGGTATCCTCCTGGCTTGATCTCAGTCAATATCCCCTTTACATTCCTCTCACTGACCCAGCCAATACTGGTTCTGTATATATTTCAAATTATCGTTACTTTCTTTAATTATCCAATTCCTAAGTCTCTGTCCCTTATTGCCTTACTCTTACCTTTAGGGGAGGGAGCAGGGTTAATAGTGTCTGTGATTCATCTTGTGGCTGGCCCAGCCTCAACCCATGGCAGCAACAGTTCCTTCAAGAATGTCACAGTAGTTTACTGGCAGACAGTACTTCCTAGATAGTTCCCAAACCAGCAGGAGTTTTGCTTCCAGTTTCACTGTTGTCTTTCCTTAACAAAGAGATGAGCTGCTTGCACCCAGAGCCAGCCTGCCCAAGGAACACGCCTGGTTGCAGCATGAAGTCTGACACCACTTCACTAACCCCTTCTCCTCTCAATTTCTCTCTCTCTTTGCCTTCTGTTATTTTTAGATTTCACGGGTTGCAGCTCATCCCTTGTGGACATTGAAGTGCACAGAGCAGGCACAAACGCACGCACACACACTGCGGCTACCACAGGTCAGGCACAGCAGTTTGCCCACAGGGTATCTCCTTTCACTGCAAGGAATAAACCCTGACTTCTTATGACAAATTACTGCCCTTTCAGAGGATGCACAATGTGCTCAACCATGTGGAATTTCATTGCTTGCAAATTTGACTAGGAGACTTTTGACTGAGTGGAAAAGTGCTTTATACTGCAACTTCCTCTTTTCTCCACTTTCCTTCCATTTTGCAATATCTTGCTTTCCTTCAGCCTTTGCTGTAAGCTCTGTTCCCATGCCGTCCACCATAAACGCAGCAGTGGCTCAGCAAACAGCTGCTGGGTCGGCTCCCAGCACGATCAGTAGCCCAACAGCTGAAGGTACAAGCGGGGGCACCGGGGGGATCTACTCTGCCATTATAAGTCGCAACCAACCAATTATCAGAGTCCAGGAGAAGACCTATGAAGAGCTTCACAAGAAGTGTCTGGAGGAAAACATTCTCTATGAAGATCCTGATTTCCCACCGAATGAGTCCTCCCTCTTCTACAGCCAGAAAGTGCCCATCAAGTTTGAATGGAAGAGACCACGTGTAAGTAATATGTTTGCCAAGTGCCTTTGACCCTCAGTAGTCACCTCCAGCTCAGGTTTTTGGAGAAAGTGTGTTGGGGGAGGCAGGGCAATGAGCTGGAAGTGCATTTCCTTAGAGGTCTCTTGGAAGATAACAAGTTGTTGTGGTGGAAGCTTAGGCTGTGTATATATGTTCAGAAAAAACAGGTAACTTAATTTTCTTCTTGCTTAATTTGCTAAGGATTTTCTTGTCTGAAACTACCAAAGAAAAATCCTCCACATTCTGCAACAAGTTCTCAGGTTTCTTAAGACTTAAAAATTAAGCGCTGCCTTGTTTTTCTTAGACCTTTTCCCTCAAATGCTGCTGTTTCCTTAGCCTGTGGGAGTAAAAGGACAGGTTATTGTCTGAAACGTGCTTTTACTCAGTTGTTTGTTCCCAAAGCTGCTAGCCAATTTGCAAAGGTGGTTTAGCAGATTATCCACATACAAAGAATGTGAGTGTTGCAACTAATGTGAGGACTCACTCCTGCGTTCTAATCCCATTTCTGTCCTCTGTGTGTTCCCCAACCAGCCTTCATCTCCTTTCTCACCCTGAGCTCCTTGCACAAAAAACAGACTAGTTCCTCTATTCCTGTTTGCTTCTTTGTCCTTCTGCCTGCAAGGTTACGTTCTTTCCGTGTCGTTTCTGTTAGGCAGCTGCGTCCCTCCAGCACAGCAGTTCCCAGGGCCACTGCTGTTCTCTGTCCAGCAGCAAGGAGACAATCTTGAAGAGCTTGCCCAGCAATCTCTCTCTGGCAGTTTTTGGCTGTCTCTTCTAGGTTTGCCATCATTTCCCATCACCCAAAACAGGAAGGGCAGGAGCACTTGAGGGCAGGTGGTTCAGCCATATGCTGCTGCTTTCACAACAATGTGAGCAATGTGAAGGGAACACAGATCTCTTGCCTGCTGTGTCTGTGTCCTCTGTCATTCCTTCACCATCCTGCAATAGCCCCTGGAAACGTGTGAGAATTAATTAAATGCAGCCACAAGTCAGTTGTCTTTATGGGATGGGATCTATCCTGTTTTTGCTTAAGCTTTAAGTATTATTTGAGGAATTACAAAGTTAATCTAAAGGGGTAATGGTTTGTCCCTGGCTGGGGTCCAGGTGCCCCCCAAAGCTGCTCTATCACCCTTCTTGAATGGACAGCAGAGAGAGAAATACAATGAGAGGCTGTCAGGTAAAGAGACCAACAGTTCAGTAAAGCAGAAAAGCAAAAGTTGTGCAGAAGCAAAGACAACCAATGCAGATTATTCTCTACTCCCCATCAGCAGAAGGTGTTTAGCTGCTGTTGCAGGAAGCAGGGTCATGCATAGTGGTTGCTCTGGAGGAGACAAAACAGCATCAGTGGATGCTCTCCCCTCTTCTTTCCCCTCACATTTATATCTGGGCTGATGTCATGTGGTCTGGAATAGCCCTTTGGATATTACAGTCTGGGTTAGCTGGCTCAGCCCATCCCTCAGCCCACCTCAACTGGGGAGAATGTTAGAGAAGAAAAAGCCCTGGTGCTGTGCAAGCCTGGTTCAGCAGCAGCCAAAACACTGTTATCAACAACTCTGCAGCTACCACCACAGCCTTACTGAAGACAACAGGGTAGACAACATCCACCGCTTTTCCCTCATCCACTAGGTGGGTCAGCTGATCATATGGTTAAACAGGACTTGCCCTTCATGGACCCATGCTGGCTGGGCCGGATCCCCCCGTTGTCCTGCACTTGCCGTGTGATCACCCCCAAGATGAACTGTTCCATGACCTTCCCTGGTACCAAGG
>JAOXOE010000441.1:16348162-16367138 GCA_028565055.1 Phoeniculus purpureus | reverse complement strand
CTCACAGTGAAGAACTTCCTCCTCACATCCAGTCTAAATCTACCCAGCTCCAGCTTTGCTCCATTGCCCCTAGTCCTATCACTACCTGATATCCTAAGAAGTCCCTCCCCAGCTTTTCTGTGTGTTCCTTTCTTAATGTTTAAGTAATCACAAATGTAAAAGAATGGTAAATGAACTTCCCTCCTCCGAGTATCATCCTCACTAAGCCTTCTGACTTATGCTCTTACCTCATAACGGGTTCAGCTGCAGTGTGTGCCCGATAGAACATTGTGTACAAGTATGGCAGGAGGACGTAGCGCTCTCTAATGGCTTCCCTGATGAGCTGGGTGTTCTTCTCCCCAAAGAGCCACGGTTCTCGCCGTTTGCTCTCCATGTTAGAATGACCTCTGAAGAAGGGCTGGTAGGCTCCAGCCTGATACCAGCGAACAAGTAATTCAGGTTCTGGATCTCCAATAAACCCTCCCACATCAGCTAGATGTTGTGCAAACAAATAAAAATACAGGGGTTTGGAAATTACACTGGAAAAATGTGACGTTCCCTCTAACAAACATGCCAAGTGTCTAAATCCATGCATTTCACAGTGAGCTTGCAGTTCTGCTTGTGCAAATAAGAGTGGAAAACTGGCATGGTGACACTATGAAACACTGGCTGAGGACTGCTGCTCCAGGTGGGACACATACACTATCTAAGAGTTAGTGCAGAATCATGGTGAGGTCCAGATTATTGGCTTCTGAAGCCAGAGTGATCTGTGAAACTGCTTGGAAACATGCGGGGACTGTGGAGCTTTCTACCACCTGTGATGAAGTCTATACTGGGTTACAGGCTCAGTGGCACCAGTGATTTATGGTCAGTGAGCAATTCCAGCTGAACATCTTACCTCCACAGAATGAAATCCCTGCCATGCTGATGGTGAGAAGCATAGGAATGGATATCTTCAAGTAACCCCACTCTGCTGTGTTGTCTCCGGTCCACACCGCCCCTGGAAACACCCAGTGTCAGCGTTACATGGGAGAGTTGGGCACGTGCTTCAGCTTATGCTTGCAGTTAAGGAAACAAGACTAGTCATGAACTACTGCTACTTTTTTCTCTATACACACATGCTCCTGAATTATGCCCTAAAAGCAGGTAGTGGTTTGTCACAGGACACAGGTTGTTATTCTATCTGTAACTTCTTGTCCTGGTTTGAGTTACAACAGAACAAATTCTGGTCAGTAGTTTTCACTTTTCAGCTCAGTGTCTTCTAAGTGACTGCACTTTGTGCAGTTAACAGTGCATCTGTGCAGGCAGTATCTACTTCTGCAAGTGGTAATGCTTGTTGCTTGCAGTTACTAACAGGAGTTGGTCTGCAGAAAGGCTCTTAGACTCTCTCCTGTGAAGACCAAAGTCACTGGTAATCTTATGCACCACACAGCGGATGCAGTGCGAGGCCGCACCTGTGACAGACAGAACAGGTGACCCTACAGTGACCAAGAGGGTATTCCATTCCATACATGTCATACTGGGTATAAAGCCAAGGGACTATAAGGGTCAGTCTCTTTGTCTGAGAAGGACTCTTTCTGTCCTACTTTTGATCCCATTCCTGAATCCAGTTCCAGAATCCAGCTTCTGCATCTGGTTCCCATCTGCCACTGAGTCCAGCCTGGAACTTCCCCAGCATCTGCCCACAGCCTCAGTGGTGAGTGGCAGCGGTGACAACTGCCATCAGAGGGTTGAGTTCTATACTGGTTTTGTATGTGTCTGTATATAGTGTCATTATTTTCACGGAAGTGGTCTTGATTTTCCAATCCATAAGAGTGTCTCTTCCTTTTGGGAAGAAAGAGGGGTTAACAGAGAGCACCTGTGACTTATCTGCTGGGCAGCACAGCCTGAACCCATGACCCTTGTACGTGCTTTGCCAACATCTCCTGGTTTTACTAATCACTTGCACTCTTATGAGCTCGCCACGTCAGTATTTCTAGGACAGTTTCTGTCCTCTCTAGACTTTACTACTACAGGCCAAACTTCAAAGAACAAAGCAGCATGGAAGGCACCCTTATTCCTTACTTACCATACTTCTGTGATCCAGCAAAGAAAGATCGTGTGAGGACAAATGGTCTCTCTTTTCCTGAAGTGCGTCTCATGAGTCCTTCTGCAGTTGCCATTTGCTGGAAATCATGAATATACAAGCCAGGAAGACAAATTCTATAACCAGGCTATTGGCTACACTGCCTTCTTAGCCCTTCCCAGGGCAGGAACATTAGGAAGTTGCAATTGCTGCCCAGATGGCAAACTGCATCCTGGGCTGCATAAACACAAGTTTGGCCAGCAGATTTAGAGAGGGGATTCTGCCCCTCTGTTCTGCCCTACTGAGACTTCACTTACTGAGACTGAGAGCTGTGTCCAGCTCTGGATCCTCCACACAAGAAGGAAGTGGAGCTGTTGGAGCAGGTCCAGAAGAGGCCACAACACAGTCTCACAGGGCTGGAGCCCCTCTCTTATGGAGACAGGCTGAGAGAGTTGGGATTGTTCAGCCTGAAGAGAAGACTCCAGGGGGACGTCATAAGTGATCTTCCATAGTGAGAGGGGACTGTCAGAAGGCTGGGGAACACTGTTCACAAAGGCAGGGAATGACAGGATTAAGGGAGATTGTTTTAAGCTGGAAAAGGGTAGATTTAGGCTGGACATGAAGAAAAAGTTTAGTCTGAGTGTGGTGGATTCCTGGAACAGGCTGCCCAGAGAGGTGGTGGAGGCCCCATCCCTGGAGCCATTTGAGGTCAGGCTGCATGGGGTTCTGGGCAATCTGTTCTAGTTAGAGATGTCCCTGCTTGTTGTAGGGAGGTTGGACTGGATGACCTCTGGAGGCCCCTTCCAACCCAATACAATCTATGTTTCTATGAGATCTGTATGCACAAATAACTTAAAAGCAAAGCCTTCGTACTAGAACATACTTGAACTGCAACAAAAACCACCACCTAGCCAATTGCCTAGCCAATGTAAATTCACATTGTTATGGTAGAAAGGCACAGATGTGCCTTGTGACCAGATCTTCTTGTGGCCAGTCAGGGTTGATTTTTAATCTAGCAATATCCAACACAGAAGAATTTCAGTCCTTGATGGAGGTTCCAGTATACCAGGTACTGTGTGAACTACCACATTAGGTATACTCCATGAGAATAAGTACTGGCTTGTATCTCTGGATACTCTACCTGGTAGAACCCGTAGAGGTTGTGCACCTCCCGATGCTCCCAGTTGTTATAGTGCACAGCGTCCTTCTGCATTGTTAGTTCTGCCCCTTTGAAGACCGAAGGCTCGTTCATGTCATTCCATATAAACAGGATATCCGTGGATCCCTGTGAAAAAGGGTTGCAGTTAGGACATAAGAGAGCTGCTGTCGGGTTTATTTCTGGTAGGTATCAGACCACTACACACGTCGATGTGTAAAAGCAGCAGCAAAGCAAAGCATGATAACTAAACTCCTGTGGTCACTTGCAAACTGCCAGACATTTGTCTCATCTCTCTTGCAGGCCCTGCAGGTCAGGGTGGCAGCTTAGTAGCCCACTTGATTTTGCAGTTCTTGCATAAGTCAGGATAGTTGCTATTTCTGCTTTCTGGTGAGGGAAAAGAAGTAGGGAATAAAGGAGCACTGAATAGCAGAAATGTCCTTCAGCTCTGCCAGGGGAGGTTCAGCTTGGGTGTCAGAAAGAATTTCTTTCCTGAAAGGGTTGTCAGGGATTGGAATAGCCTGCCCAGGAAGGGAGTTCAGTCACCATCCCTGGAGGGGTTTAAGAGAAGGGTAGATGTTGTATTGGGGGAACAGGGTTTAGTGGTCCTGATAGGTCTAGGAAAAGGTTGGACTCAGCGATCTTGATGGTCACTTCCAGCCAAAACTGTTCTATCATTCTATACTTGTAATAGCCAGGAGGAAAAATCAGAGGTGGCCAGAAACTGAAGAAGAAAAGAGCATGGGAACTATATAACACACATGCCTACTGGGGAAGTGGTTTTGACAATCCTACTGCAAAACAAGCTGAAGAAGTATGTGAAACCAAATGTGTCGAGCAGTAGTCACTCAGTCACTTCCAGTGACAGAAAGGAAGGTCAGGGTGAAGTGACCATGAGCTATGAGAGCACTCCCACATGGCTCCTTATGTGCCAACACGCTAGTAAAAGCTGGAACTGCAGCTTTTCTGTTACATTATGGATTGCTAAAATGCCTGAAGCTTGTCCATCCTAATGCTGCAACTAGGTGAGTAGGTTCACTGCTGGCATATGGGTTCCAGCTTTCTTAGTGTGGACAAGTATACAGAGAAAATCTTCCTGTGGTACTTGAGCTTAACATTATGTTTTCTTCTATTTGAGGAAATATTTTGGTAGTACAGCTATTATGATAATATACCTACAAAAGTCACCAACTGCGGGACCCAGCAGTTTACCTTCTTTCATCTACTCATTTTTCCCAGGTTTTATGGGGTATGTAGACCAGATCAATCAAATACACACCTTGTATGTTTTGAAGGCAAACTGATCTGCATACCATTTTCGTACTTCAGGGTTGGTGAAATCCAAGTAACAAGAGGGACCTGTGGATATGGGAGAGCCTAATTATTTACCCGATTTTAAGTGCAGGCATGCCTTGCCTTTGCACCTAAACACCATGGCCTAAAGCTAGGATACTTTCCACAGTGGGCAGCAAGAATGTAGTTGCTATTGTTTCTGAGGCAAAAGCTCAAGAGCAAATTCCAGTCTGACCTGGAACTCTGTACACCCTTTGCTGTGTTTTGCAGACCAGTGAGTAGATTCTGGAGGTCTGAAGCTCAGCGCTATTTAAAGATGACTATTAGCACATCTAAACATATCTGAAATTGAACAGAAAGTCAGGAAAAGACAGCATCCTTGGCATTCTGAACTCAGGAATGTGTCACTGAGAGGCTGGATAAGTACACCCTGCTATTGCTACTAGAAGTTGTATTATGTCTGAAGTCACCAGCAATAGAGCAAGAGAAAATGGCCTCAAGTTGTGCCAGTGGGGGGTTTAGATCAGGAGAAATTTCTTCCCTGACAGAGAGGTTGGGGGTTGAAGCAGGCTGCCCAGGGAGGGGGTAGTTGCTATCCCTGGAGGGGTTCAAAAATGTGTAGATGTGGCCCTAGGGAACAAGGTTAGTGGGCAGGGTGGGGTTGGGCTGATGGTTAAGCTTGAAGAACTTGGAGATCTCTTCCAACCTTAATGATTCTATGTTCTATTTTTTCTCACACTAATTCCTTTGTCATGACTGTCGGCTGTTTGTAAAATAGTGGGACAACCTCCTTTGCCTCACTGCAACAGGCCCTCCTCACGAAAAATAACATGCAAATCACTATATTATGGCTGAACCCAAATCTGCAGGGTT
This sequence comes from Phoeniculus purpureus, assembly GCA_028565055.1. Classification (NCBI taxonomy): domain Eukaryota; kingdom Metazoa; phylum Chordata; class Aves; order Bucerotiformes; family Phoeniculidae; genus Phoeniculus; species Phoeniculus purpureus. The sequence continues at coordinate 16,361,772 of JAOXOE010000441.1, read as the reverse complement.
CACTCAATTTCATGCAGCCTACACAAGCTGAGCTCACTGCAGCAGAGCAGACTTCATTCCTGCTCTTTCATTTCTGCTGTGAGGGATAGCTGCTCTGATCAACAAATCAAACCTTTTCAGTTCCAGGCAAGTTCTCTGCAGACCCATCACACTTAATATAGGAAGTTGAACAGCTGAGGCAATTGAAACATGACTGTACAAAAGAAACTACAAAGTGTTTGAAATGATGAATATTTATACAAAATGCAAGGAAATTAAGAATTTAAATTCACTTCCCTGGGTCCCAATCAAACTATTTTGCAGAATTTTAAAAATAAACACCTTGACATGTAGAGACAGAGAAGCATTTTACCTGGCCAACAGATGCCTTCAAAATCTTGCCCATTTCTGTCTTTTACAAAATATCCCTTGTCCTTTGCTTGTGAATACACATTGTATGTGGGGTCAATCTTAATGTGCGGATCTACGATGACAACAAGCTGCCAGGAGAAAAAATTCAAATGCATCATTAGCATGAATTGTACTGAACAAAGCAGAGTTCACTTTTCATAAAAGGCAGATAGTGACTTCATTTCAGGTACAAAAAAGGTAGCTTTTGTCTAAGACTCAAAGAGGGGTGTGTTCTGTCTGTACAGTTTGGTGTGTAAAATTTCAGACTTGGACTATGCTGGCTTGTGCAAACCTTGTCAAGACGGGGAAAGAGGAAAGGGGAGGGAGACTGATTCCTTCTTTTCTGTAAGCTGACATTCTGCGAAGACAAAGAGTCAGGACCTGCACAGCTGATGGTCCAGAGATGCTTAGCTTCAAGGTGACTGATTCTGTCATGTGCAAGCTAATCTGTTGCTTCAGCTCACTGATGGAAACCAGAGGCCCTCATATAAGTCCCTGGAACCCGAAACACTCAATTACACAAGTAGACTGACACCCCTGGGTGGTCTCAAACAAATGAAAACGGATAAAAGGGAATGCTGATACACTCATCTTTGGTTGCCCCACCACTTACAAGATCAAGTTTTGCCACATGACATCAACATGGGATTTAAGGATCCCCACGAAAAGGATTCCCCCCTTTCTCTATCTCTTTTTCTCCTTTCTCTACGCTCGTCTCTTCTCGCATCTTTCCTTTTTCCTTTTTCTGCACTACATACATGTCTGTAAGTTTTGTATGAACTGCAACTGGTTGGTAAGAGAATAGCCTGAGATATTGACTGAAATTTTACTAATCACTTGCAAAAAAGAAATTAAGCCAGGAGGACACCAAGTCCGGCTGAGTCTGAGTCCTTCAGCTCCTGCAGAAGTCACCGTGTGAGTTGGGGATGATAAAAATATTTCTTCTTTAGTCATTGTAGTGACTCTTTGATTGCTCCACAGACTATTAAAAAGATTTTCAAAGCAGACAGCAGTCTGTGTGTACCGTGCTAGACTACATGTAATAGGTGAAGTCGCAAGGAGGGCATGAATTCATGCTTATCCCTCTGAAATAACAGCCAAGCCCATTGTTTCAGATAAAAATAAGTACTACAATCCCTAAACCCACTATGTTTAGTTTACTGCTGTGAATGTGAAAATCTGACGTCCATGATCATGTTCTTGCTTAAAATAATGCGCCTTTAGACACTTTAATGTATCTTAGTTTGTATAGCATACAACGGCAACACGTTTCTAATTTTCTTAAACATCCATGTATTGTGTTTTGCAGTTACTTTCTGCTACATTAATTGCCTTCCTTTAAAGCTGAGAAAATACTAGAGCTCTAACTAAGAGATTACAACACTTGAATGCTATTTCTGCAGTCTCCTGTTGATCGAATTTTGACAAAGGCCAAGCACCAAGGAACTCTACAACTCTGAGATATTAACTGTATTACGTATTATTGTAATACTTCTTGAATTCCAAGCAAAATATTTTAGCTGTAAAAGCAGAAACAAAGACTAACTAAGCTAACAGACTGCATGTCGTACTAGGACTTCACCAGAAGGCAGAACTTTACTTTGTGGTCAGTAATTGCATCAACATAAAGGACAAATCCCAGTTAGCTTAAGGAGAAAATAGAAAGTATTATCAATAGAAAGAAAAGCTGTAGCAAGGATGACAACTACCAATGGTGAAAGCTCATCTGAAGTAGAAAAAGTTTCTTCTGTGCTCACCAAGGACAGCCCTGGGCTGCTTTTGTAAGCTGGAGCTTCACAGGAGTCAAACTTAGCCTGATGGTCAGGGTACAGAAGAAATTAAAATAGGACAGCACAAGGAACTGAATGAAGTAACGTATCTTGTGCTTGTCTGGAAGTAGCTCCAGTAATCTCTTTCCAGCATCTGAAGTACCTAGGTTAAAGCTAGATTGGGTAGCTTCCCTCTACAAAGAAACAGTTCATTTCTTCCTGCCATATTCCTTACCTTTCGTTTTTGCTTTCGGAGATGTTCTTGCATCTTTCTGGGGTTCTGGAATTTCTTTTTGTCCCAAGTAAAATACCTCTTGTTGTCTGTGTGCTCTATGTCCAGCCAAATCACATCGTAAGGAATGTCATGTTCATCAAAGCCTGCATCTACTGCTCTGACATCCTGCTCATCCTCATAATTCCACCGGCACTGATGATAGCCCAGAGAAAAAAGTGGGGGTAGGGCTTGAGTGCCTAGGAAGAATATAATTGAAGATAACACTGTTAATGCCCTTTGGGATTTTATCTAGAGACCAGAAAAGTTAGCACCATTAATACGTATCTGTACAAGGCTGGGAAATGCTGGCCCAAATTCAGCCTAAAGCATGTTCTTCCTTCCAAAGGGGCTGAACTACCAAACACTGCATGGAACTCAGCAGCCAAAAAAAAGCAGTATGCTCTAATGATAACACAAGAGTAAGAAGCAGCATGATGCACAAGTGTTATTTCAGTGACAAATGCATTTTGTCTCCCCCAAATGTTAAAATAGTCTAGATTAGGTCAACTGTCCTTAACACAAACAGTTAAATAGACTTTAATCAGTGGAATGCAATTCCTGATTGCTGGAACGTGAGGAGTTCCTCTTGTGAGCTGGCTACTTTCCTATTCCTGGTTGCATTCTCTCTATAACATCAGTGCAGCAAACAATCATTGCTAATGCACCTACCAAAGAAGTTTCTGTGCTTTTAATTCCCTTTAGTATGTAAAGAATTTTCCTTTCATAAAATGTTAGTCTTCTGGCCTCCATTTTCTTCGTCTCTTCCTGAATCTTTTGCTTCTTTCCTTTCCCGTATTTGCACACCATCACCAGAGATGGCCTTCCCTAACATAGATGCTGGACAGTTACCTATCTTCTTTCTCTATTCTCCAGGACATTTAGTCTGTAACTTTACTGTTTTCTTACTACAAAGAAGCCTGTCTTGATGGTGACTGCCTGTTCCAACCCCCTGTGTTTCCTCTTTTCATTTATGGGAGCAGTAAACAACGCGGGCTTCAGAACCAGGGCCAAGTTTGACCAGCTAGGAAAAGCAAGGATGGAGGTCTGCCTGACTTAGCAGAGCACCAGACTTTGCTCTACAAACTGCAGCTTGGTAACAACTGGCCTCCTGCATGCGATCGGCTAGGTAAACACTAGGCCACTCTTGTGTACAGCATGCCCCTCAGAGAATCTCCCAGGTAAGTGTGCCAATGGTGTGTACCTGTCAGTTGTGCAAACTGCTTGAAGACGCTGAATGCAGTGGGTCCCATCAGGAGGAAAACATCAATGATCCCACTTTCTGACATCCAGCGTACATCAGTTAGAGGCACTGCTCTCTGCTTTGCGGTCTTTGCAGCAGATCCAGATGGGATGTGCTTGAAGGAAACCAAGGTGAAACTGAATATATCTCTCTGTCAGACTATTGTTCAATGAAGGAGCAAAGACGTAAACCCATTAAACTCACTGACACACACCTGGCGGGTATCAGGAACACACACTGCATGTTTCTTACACATCCTTCATAAATCCTTTACTTTTTATACTCCTTACACAAACGAGAGTAATAGCTAATGAGTAAAAATAGGTAATAGAGGGCTAAGTAATTAAAACTATATTGTAATTAATGACATTGCATTTTCTGCAGGATCTTTGATTAACATCTATAACTATACAATAAGTTAATTAATAACTTTAACCACATAATGAAGTGCTGGAATAAAGCAACATTTTTTTTCCTTACAGTTTCCATTTTAACAGATGTTTGTGTTTCAAGCATTGAATGAGTTAATTTTCTGAACATTGAATGTTTCCTGAAGGTCAAATATGTTCCACAAAAATGAGCCTTCTAAGCAGAAGTGTGTTGAAATTTCAAAAATACAAAAACTCAGAAAAATGTCTTAAATCCAAGAGATCGTCAGGATTTTTGTCTACCCTTTTTCCTGTCCACTACACCCAGCTGTGTAAGTTTTGTTCTGCTTCAACTTTAACTATGGCTTCTCTGCCTTCTATGAACCTGTTACGACACAAGACTTGTAACTTGACTCTTGAAAGGAGTCATGCCCTTATCCTTTTCAGTTGTTTAATACATAAACTGAGCAGTAGGGAGGACAGGAGGAAGAGGCTAAAAATTCTTCCTTATGGAGTAAAAGATAAGTCTCCAATAATGTTGTGTTCCTGTTTTGTTTTATTATTGAAATCTGAGGAAAGTGACCAACTCTCACCTCAGCAACTGCCCTTGTACTAATGTCCACCAGTGTTTCTGAAGAGTTCAGCCAGAAGATCCCTGAAGTTCTGTTAGGTTTATGTGCTAAGAGAAGGGGCACTGAACCATAAATGCCTGTTTTGTCATGCAACTTGTGGCCGAAGATATCCAAGTTGTAGAGCCGGTAAGCATCCCCATCACTAGGACAAACAGAGAGATGTGTTTGTTACACACAAGCATCCTGCACTAAGCAAATTTTAGCTTCACAGTCACTCCACTGGGTACTTCACAGTCTTTTGCTTAGCACCCAGAGCTGTGAATGCTACATGCATGTGGACAGCTTAGACTACTTTGGTCCTCTCTAAATCAAACACCATTTTTGCTGCCAGTGAGACTACTGTTCATTTGCTCTAACTCCTTAAATATGAATTCTGAACCTCCCACCCTTCCATGCAGTTGCTCCTTTAAGATTTCTGTTTAAACATGATGAATCCAGCAATTAAAAAAAGACTGCACGGAAAACTGACAGAGAACATAAGGGATCATTGATGACATTGCAGAGTGGAAAGGAAAGCAGAATAACTTATCCACAGGGACAGGGGCCACGATTTAGTTTGCTGTATCGGTAAACTAAAATATACACTATATACTTTACATATCTCAAGCTGCTGTCTGCATTAAATTGTTAGACAATGTTATAGCTCTCTGCAAGAGTTTTTCTGCTTTTAACCAGCAATCCCACCCTTACCTGGTGTTTTTGAGAAGAAGTGATTCTGTGTGTTGTGGTATCCCATACACGTGTTCAAACCCATGTAAAGAGAAGTCCATGCCTACAGAACTAGGACCTGTATAAATAACATCAAAAAACCACGTCAGAGTTCCATCTTCAGGCTGAGCTGAAAACACCAGAGCAGAGCAATCTCACTGAAAAAAATATTTTAAAACACAAGTTTTAATAATAAACTCTGTCATACTTGCTTTCAGCTTCACTTTCATTATTACTTCTGTACTATGTTTTAGCCAGATTTCATTGCACATAATCTGATTTTGATCTGCTTAAGAAGACAAAATTCATCACTTTAATAAAAAAAATACATATAGTAGTGGGTCACTCTTTATTCCACAGTGCAATTGCTTAAAATTGTCTCCCGTCTCTATCCTTGTAGCTACAAGCCAAGCTTAGCAGCAAACTTCATGATACAATGGAGTGGACTTTAGAGTTAGAGCTGCCTGTTGTCTTCAACTCTTCAGCCTTAGTGAGAGGAGTGGCATGCACAAGAGGCTCTGCCAGTGATATCGTCCCAGCATTACTGAATCCACAGAAACTTTCACCAGGTGACTACAGATCCTGTACACTGGCAAGCATTGGCTTCAAAGTTAGAACCATATGGACTTTATTCCTCCCAGCACAGAGAAACAGAAAAACACGATGGTGGCTGAATACATCAGATACAGAGCGAAGCAGGGCAACAGTCTCCTACTCCTCTGTGCCTTAACTATGAACTGAAGAGGCTCCTGTCACCAAAAGGAAGCTTTCAGACTTCTGAGTGAAAGCAGCTGCTGGGTAGTGCTGGTTGCTATAAAAGTCTGCATGATAATGGTAAAGTAGTAGGAATTCCACAATTCATGTGGAATGCAAGTGGACAGACAACATGCCAACATAAATTTCTGGTAACTGATAATTTAAAACATATTTGAGCTACTGACCTACATGTTTCTGTAATCTTCTTACTCTTTAGGACTGTTCAGTATTTCCTTTTCAGTGTTCCTTCCTGAACAGAGTATTTCCAGTACTTTTGCCAAATTTGTTACCCATCAGTTATAACTGATAGGTAAGTTTAAAGGAGTGAGCAAGAGTGATAAACATTAAACAGCTAAACAGAAATCCAACAGAATTTGAACACAGGTGGAAAAAGCAGCAAAGCTGTTTTCAGAACTAGACTGAGACTTACCACAAGCTTTGATGTCTAAGAAACTGCCAAATTTCTCTTGCCAGAGGCCTAGATCCTCTTGCTTCTCCTGCGTAAAGACAAATAGCTAAGCCTTGCAAACGTGATTGCTCATACCATGTACTTCACAGAATTAGAGTACTAGGGGTTGGGACGGACCTCTGGAGATCATCCAGTCCAACCCCTCTGCTAAAGCAGGTGATTTCTAAGAAGAATATGTTTATTCACATGAGATTTGTATGTTGTTAACTGGTTTTTTGACAAATGTAGTTAACATAAATAAATCCAAAACACAATTCGTATCCTGCTGCAGGATACTGAGGAACTGCTGTTCTAGTGGAATACGTGTGCACTCTGCTACTGCACAGAAGTAATACCTAACGTCTTGAATAGAATCATAAATGATAGAATAGCCCAGGTTAGAAGTGACCTTAGAAGACCATCTGGTCCAGCCTTCCACGGAAGAAGGAGCCTCGGTAAGATTAACTAGCATCCTGTCCAATTTAATCTCCAAAACCTTCAGTGATGGCGACTCTACCACATCCCTGGGGAGCTAACTGCTGTGAATGTTTGTTCTCACTGTAAGACTTGTCTTTCTTCTGGACGTTGAACATGATTATTAAATTCAAATGCATGGATAGAACCCAACAGGAAAACCTCTGCAAACAGAAACCAAGCCATTCTTCTAAACAGCAAGAGTTAGACAACTAAAGAATTCTCCAAACTCTTTGGTGTCCTGTGTTCATACTTTTAGCCTCCTTCAAATTTTGAGCTTTATGCCCTTCCATGAATTTCCCTAAAGTTTACATTTTCTGCAATATCTGTTTTCTTTTCTACATTAGTTCCAGAACTAATGTGTGACTGCCCCTCCTCCCCAAACCATGCAGACTCCCTGGCAGAACTCAGAGTTCAGACAAAAGTATGTTGGAGGCAGCACAGTTCCTGCCATTTATAACATGGTGGGTAAGCAGCCATCTGCTCTATAGGAGGCTAAAATTACATCATAACTCAGTCTCCTGAGAAAAAACTGGTATGTGTCTTCATACACTGCCAGGACACTGCCATTATTTTTCAGAGAGACTCTTGCTAATGTATGTGGAAGCATATTTTTGGACTGTTACAAACCAGGTTTTATTCTTCTGAAGTTCTCATTGCAATGAACTGGGTATTTCACAATGACCCAATACCACCACAAAACTCCCTTTCACACATATGCTCCAAACCAAATGAAAGAATCAGACACATTCTAAATAAAAATGGTACAGAAAACCCCCCAAACATTTTAGTAGACTGATGCCTTCTACAGCTGTGGTAAAACACATAAACCTTTATTCACTCTGAATTTGGTAAATGTTTCAATATGAAATAGCAGGTCCTTTTGAATTTCACTAGAAAGTGCTCAGACTAAGGTTTGCAAACATAGTACTAGCACAAATGGATATGTGGTTCTAGTTTTCTTTCCTACAAAACGTTCAGGATGAAGTTGCAGTAAACATGAGTTACCTTAGAGGAATCACTTGCTGCCTTCTCACTTTCTGCTGTAGGTTTTCTAGTGAAAAGGAATACACAGAAATAATCTGTTTATTGTTAACACTAGGAAGGATTTGAAACAGAAAAGTCATACAGCATTACACACTGCCTATACACGATGTGAGAGATTTGGTGCTTGATTCTTCTGAAAATTCATGTTGTAGTTGATAGCTCTAACAGGTAAGTCACTCTAATATCCACTGTCTTAATATAACCCTTACTCTTTATTTGATTTCAGTTGACTTCTTGACCTTTCACATTTTTTCTTCTGAATTAGCATTTTACTTGCCCAGATGCTCCTCACTTCTTTGGCATTCTCCATTAAATGCTCTCTGTTAACTACAGTATTCTGAAATAATTGTGGAAAAGGGGTTTGCTGCGATATTTTTCCTTGTCATGACATGTCCTGCATTGTGGTTTCTCGTTCTTCCAACAATTTACAGGGGGATTGGCCAGTAAAATCTTGCAGCTGTATGGCACACTGTAAATTGAGCACAACTTACTTCACAATCTTACACACTGAATGAAAGTTACCTAAAGAGGACTGCATCAGCCAGGAAAGGCCAGGGTACTGGGACACTTTCAGCTAAATGATCTAGAAATTTTTTGTTCAAACTTCACCATTGTACTTACTGGTATGCAGTAGAAGAGAAGACAAATTTTATTGCATAAGAGATTCTATCACAGAAAGTGCAAATCGCTTAGACTTGTTTCTCTACAGCTACAGCACAATCAGCACATCCTATGATGTGATAGATTCTGTACCTATCATTGGGAGGCGGTTGTAGGTGCTCGAAGTATAACAACCCACTGGAATTTATGCTCATAACAGTCTCGCCCTTGGACTGTAGCTCAACATGGAAGGGGTTTGCTGTGATTTGAAGTTTGTAGTCCTCATTACCACTTGACAGCATCAAAATGCCTGCCTCCTTCTGGGATATGCGGAGTCTGGCAAAAGAAAAGGAACAACATCATTATATGAATCAGCAGCAAGTGAAGTCCACCATCACTAAGTAATGATTTGAAATAAAGGATGGCTGAGAATGTCTCTATACACTCTAAAACCCTCAAGGCTAATACTGAGACTAGGAATGCCATAAATAAATGCTATGTTCAGGGTTCACTGCACAGTGCAACAGGTGGCTACAGAACTGCTGTGAAAACTATCTTGTTTGCATTCTTTTCACCTTAACAGGTAATGCCTTAGGTAAAAATACTGCATTATGATATGTAAACTGCTTTCTCAAGGGGTCAAACAGCCTCAAGTTTCTCAGGTATATGACAAACCTCATGTATATGGCAAAACTTTCTCCTATGTGTTTACATGGAGGTTTGAAAGTAACTTAATCACAGGCATGTTTACTTTCCCTTCCTGTAACAACTTTGTATTGTAGAGAAACAACTAGTGAAGCACCACTTAGGGAGAAAGGAAAACACTCTTTCAAATGAAGCTGTATATATTGTTAAGGTGATATGTCATCTTCCTATCACTTACCTCTGAGTGGTAGGTTCCTTTATCAAAACATCAGGAACTTTGTATCTTGCTCTGAGAGGAGATACCTCATCGATTTTAAGCCTGAAAATATTGCCTTCTATTTCGCAAATTTCTACTTGCAGAGGAACCTGTGAGCAAACAAACAAATGTAATAGTAGTGATAAAAAATACCAACTTACTTTTCAACTCAACATCACCAAACATTTACTGTCTGGAACACACCATGCCTGCTTGTGTATTTAATGTTCTTTAACACTGCTCAGCAACAACCACTATCCATACGATTTTACACTAGCTAAGTACTTCTCCCCTCTGAGGAAGTAACTTCTTTTAAACGCACTCCTTATCTTCTCCTCACGTGTACCATTTCGCAGCTGTCTTGAACAGCATGGAAAAGAGGAGTAGCAAACAGTAATTTTGAAGTTTGCAGAGTTTCACTGCTCTGCTGTCAATGTCAGAGTGGAATCCTACGGAGAAGTGGGCTTTTTACAAAAACATCAGTGCTCTGTGTTCACTAGTATTCACAGTGGTGCTGAGATTGATGAAATGTGTCAAATCTACCTCAAAAAATGCACAATACTGCCCTTGAAACTTGCTATTTTAGAGTTGAGGGAACTGAGAAGTCACTATGTTCTAGTTCATATAAGATGATTCATTTTTCTTCTGTAGAGGATCTCAACACCACAACTTGGGGATTTTTTTCTGGTTTTTATCTTTCTTAATCTCTTAGGAGCTACAAGGTGCAACACTGGCTGAGGAATTTTGGCCTGCGATCTTTTCCTACTATCTGGAAGTCAGTCAGCTCTGCTCTCTTCAAAGGCATGAAAGAATGAAAGAGCGATAATACCAGAGGGAGAGTAGGTAAGAGAGAAAAGATTCATTTTGAGATCTGGATCTTGCTTCCTAGAAAATATTTTGCATTGTGTAGGAAGCCACACAAACTTCAGTCACTACCTTATGATCTAGACAAAAAATAGGCTTCTTTTTCTGTGCAGACTGCAGAGGTCTGGATTAACAGAGAGAACAGGCAGTTTATTTATCGATTGTGCTGTTTAAAGCATGGAAGAGAGCTGTAGTTCCAAATTCCCATAATCTGAGGATGCATCAGGTTGCCTGTTTCCTGAGAGACTGTGCTATGCTCTTAAATTAGAGAAATAGAAGGCACTTCTCTGTCTGTCTGTCTTCGTGAATGTGAAGTAGACTTCTTTTTCACAAAAGAACAAACACAGAAGTATAAACATAAGGTTAGGAGGTGCTGGAACACAGATTTCTTATTCCATTGCAGATAAAGAATGTAATATTTTGGAGAAAACTCTGAATTAAAACACTTTTTTTCAGATAAAGAAAAATTGTATTCAGATTGTTCAGAAAGTCATTGAAGGTTTTTTGTAAGTTCCTTAAAATACCTGTTGCACAGCCTCAGGTTGTTAAATAAACCCCAGACAGTAAGAAGATCTTTAGGCTGATACTTTGCATCCTAGATTACATCTATTTGAATGAACAATCTTAAAACCTGTAAGTATTATCAGACTTGTCGATAACAGTCTCTGCTCTTCTGTAAGCCCTTATGCTAGGTGGGATCTCACCTTATTCTCCTCATGAATAATTTGAAATTTGACACTTGTATCACTTAATGTGACGGATTCCAACATTGCTCGATACAAGGATTTTCCAGGACGTAGAAGTTTTTGACGCCTGTCAAGAGAGAAAATTATTTTTGGTTTCCCTAATTGTTGCTGGAGGGACATAATACTGTTAAAAATGCTTAATAATTTTCTTTTTGATTTTTCAAATGCAATTACTCTCAGCACTTCAAGTCAAGGGGAAAGGGAAGGAATATAGTTCTGAGCACCCATACACATCTGTGAAGAAAAAGTTAGAGGGGTCTGGTCACCCATCAATACTCTATAGGTTTTTTTGAAACATAATAGTCTGCAAGCATCCAACTAAATCCTCAGTTACATTCTTCCTCTTTCCATGACCGCAGAAATTTCAGCTGCACAGTTCTATTTTCTGTCATACCTTTGCTTGGTCTGCAATGTTCTGGAGAACAGCTTCTACATTCTATGGTGCTGTTTGTAGTTTGTAACCTGTATATGCACTCAGGAAATTTTTTTCAACATGCAGACTGACTACAGAGCTCTGACTACAGCTTTGGGCTTTGGTCACACTTACAGGACAGAGACACTGAAACAGAGGCTCTTTCAACTGTTGGCAGAATGCTCCTTGCTGAGCCCAGGTTTTATGTACTCTTTGAAGACAAGTGTCTTGGAGACTACCTTAAAGGGAAGTTTCTTCATTACTGAACTGATGTTACTTCCTTGCAGACAAATACTGCACAAACAGAGGCCATCAGACAAAGCACTGTTTAAAAGCAAAGCAAGAACAGTATTTCATGCTTGCTCACATGTGCCAACCTCCTGCCTTAGGTAAAATGACAACATGCTAAAAAGAATTGGTGTGAAAAGAGGAAAGGACTCATGTTCCCCCTGGCAGTATGTTATCAGGGATCTTCTAACGTAATTTCCTATAGAGTAGACATTAATATCTGAAACTGTAAACCAGTATGTCAGTGACTCATTGGCATGACACTGGGAAATCATTCCTTTCACTTAGGCAGCAGGAGAGATAAGACAATGGAGGATGGAAGGTAAAAAAGCAAAGGTGGAGAAGCAGTGTGTCAGTTAGAAATGTTTAAGGTGAACTTTAAGATACTCATGAGCCAGAATTTAGATTTGATGCTGAATTCTGCCCAATATACTTATTTGGCAGGACTGTGATTGTGTATGCTATTGTCACAGACTAATGATTTCTACTGAGAATTCTGTTCTTTTGAAATATGGATGTTCAAGAAATAGGCACATTAAGAAAACAACCTGAATCTGAGCGTACCTGTGTTTCAGTGTTCAAATATTGCTGGGGCTTTGTCAGATGAGAGCAATGATTCTAAAAATTTACTGGAAGTTTTGGATGTAAGATTCTATCTTTTGAAATATGCTGATTATTGCTTGCTGACAGTTGAGTGGAACACTCACTTTTTGAAAGACATCCTCAAAGACACAGACTTGCTGTGATTAAAAAAAATCAATCTGTAGCTACTATACTTATTTAAGTATTATTAATTAACTACCCCCTAACACACACAACAAACCCTACACTATAATGCTCCTCTTTACCTGTAAAAAGCAATCTGGCTGCATTCCTTAAAGGTGCTTTTGCCCACAGCCTCATCTTGGACACTAGAAAGAGCAGATAAAGAAAAGTGTTTAAATGAGTTCATCAAACATGTGCTGAATGATTAGATGATGGGGTCCTCCTCAAAAGGAGAATGAAAGAGAGTGTGGACAACTGGGGCCACTTAAAGACTGTTTGGACACAAGAAGAACATCTTCCACATTTAGTTCCATGCTAAACCGTTTCCTTTCAAATGTTAGCAAATGGATTAATCCCTCACTAACAGGACTGAATTTCAGCAGGAAGGAATTATTGAAGCTTTCTGTTTGGAAGGCAGATCCCTCTCTGCAGTCCTCTCAGTTAAACTGTGTGTTCTAGTAATAAGAATGGAGAGAGACTGGCAGAAAAGGAGAAACTGCGCACTCCTGTTCTACCTGCAGTGTGACTGACAAGGGAGGGAAGTTGGAAACCGCTGCCTGCTCTAGGTTATTTCTAGGCTGGAGGTAACTTTTAGATCTCTTAGATAACACTACATTTTTAGCCTGCCTGTAGTGCCTACCCTTAAAATACTTCCCAGAGCACGCCGAGTTTAGATACACGGCAGAGAATCACGTTTTAGTACCTTCACGGGTTGGAGTTGCCGTGTTTAACACCCTGTGGTCTGACCGCCCTCTCTTCTGACACTCGCATCGCCGCCGCCGCCGCCTGGTCCGGGCAAGGGCGGCGGGGACAGAGATGGCCCCGCCATGGGACCCCTCTCGGCGGCTGCGGGCCCTCACCCCACAGCACCGGGGCTTGGAGACCCCAACAGGGATGGGCCAGGCCTGGGGATCCCTTTAGGGGCAGG
>JAOXOE010000441.1:16327913-16347155 GCA_028565055.1 Phoeniculus purpureus | reverse complement strand
CTTCATTAAATTTCTCTCTGCCCAGCTCTCCAGCCTGTCCAGGTCTTGCTGAATGGCAGCACAGTCTGCTGAGGTGTTGGTGACACCACTCAGCTTTGTGTCATGAGCAAACTTGCTGACAGTGCACCCTAATCCCTCATCCAAGTCTTTAATGAATAGATTGAATAGGACTGGTCCCAGCACCGACCCGTGGGGCACTCCTCTTGATACAGGCCTCCAACTAGACTGTCCCATTGATCGCTATTCTCTGGCTTCTGTCCTGCGCCAGTTCATGATCCATCTCACTACCCGATCATCTAGACCACACTGCCTCAGTTTGGCTGCCAGGATTCTATGTGAGATTGTGTCAAATGTCTTAACTGAAGTCAAGATAGACCACATCCACCACTCTGCCATCATCTGTCCACCTGGTTATGCCTTCATAAAGGGCTATCAGGTTGGTCAAGCACAACTTCCCCTTGGTGAAGCCATGCTGACTGTCCCTAACGACCCTCCTGTCCTTGATGTGCCTGGAGACAGCCTCTAGAAGAAATTGTTCCATCAACTTTCCTGGGATGGAGGTGAGGCTGACTAGTCTATAGTCACCTGGGTCCTCCTTCTTTCCCTTTTTGAAGATTGGAGTGACATTTGCTATCCTTCAGTCCCAGGCACCTCTCCTGATCCCCAGGACTTAGAAAAGATGATGGAGAGTGGCCCAGCAATGACTTCTGCTGTCTCCCTTAGTATGCGTGGGTACATCCCATCTGGGCCCATGGATTTCTGTACATCCTGTTTGCTCAACTGATCCCTAACCCAGTCCTCATTAACCAAGGCAGCTCCTGTCTTGCCTCAGCTTCCTCTGGAGCCTCAGCAGTCTGGGGCTTGAGATCAACACAGCCCCTGGAAGTATAGACAGAGGCAAAGAAGATGTTCATTATCTCTGCTTTCTCTGTGTCCTCTGTCTTCAGGGCACCCACCTCATTCAGCAGGGGGGCCTACATTGCCTCTAGTTTTAGTTTTACCTGCAATGTATTTGAAGAAGCCCTGTTTGTTGCCCTTGACCTCTTTTGCAAGGTTTAATTCCAAGGAGGCCTTGGCTTTTCTAGTTGCATCCCTACATTCTCTGACCAGAGCCACCTTATCACCCCAAGTGGCCATCCCCTCCTTCCATGATCTAGAATTTAACTCCTTTTTCAGCTCTTGCATCACAAAACGTCTTTCTTGGGTTTTTTTGGTAGATAGTTGCTCTAGTAGTGATGTGGTTTAAAGTGGAATTGATCAGTTCAGACTCCATGGTGGGATCTTTTTTTAACTGCTTTTTTTCCTGCAGTGATCAATGTGGAAAAGCTCTGCACATATTTGTTGGTGGTTTAGTAGAGGGTTGTCTGTGAAGATGTGGGGACTTAGCTACTAGAAACATGCTGGCAACTCCAAGAGTTTTGCTGTGTGTTGATTGGCAAAATCCAAATGTAATAATCTAAATAGGTCTGAGTAGTCCGAAACTGAGTAGTCGCTGCTTGTTTTGCTCATAGGTAAAGTTTTTCTTAATGTCAAATTCTCTTCATTAGGCTTTAGTTTCAGAATGAGATTAGAAATGTAGTGGTATGGTATTTCTTGGGTGAAAGGGAGAGTGAAGGGGAAGCCTTATGCCTACTTTTGTGTATGTTCTGTAATAAATCAAAGTGGAAAGTTGAGTTATGTTTTTTTTGGGCAGCATTGCAGCTTTGACACAGTGAGCTGATGTATAGATGGCTCATTTGTCTTTTGGGAGTGTGTGTGGGGGGTGGATGTTGACTTACGAAATTGTATGTTATTTAATTTCTTGATGATGATAATGTATTATCTGTGCAAATTGCCCTTGTTCTTGGCTGCCTCCATCTGCTGAGTGTGCCACTTATCTTGGAAAGGGAAATCCTTTCGTGTATTGTAATCCCTGGGAGTTACTGCTGTTCTGGTATTTGCAGTTGCTGAAATATCCCTGATTGTCTTGAGACCAAACAGTTTCCAAATGATTTCCAGCTCTTTAGTAGAATCGTGTGCTGTTAAAATGGAATCATGTTTTCTACATGCTTCTTTATTTCACTGAACATTAATTGATTACTTGAGGAGAATGTTTTTCTTTTGTTTTGCTGACAGCTTTGCTTTGAAATATATACATGGTTATGGTAGTCTGGCACAGAATGTGAGGAAAACCACTGCAGAGAGGTGCCTTCCGTGTTCTCATCTCTTTGGTTTTTGTTTTTTCAGTTGAAGGGGATGAAAAAGCTTGTGACCCCTCCCAAAGTTACAATGTTACTTGGTACTTAAGATATTCTGACTGCTACAATGAAGTCTTCAACTTTGGGGTAAGAATTGTGTGGAAAACGGTGGGTTATGAGTTTTGGGGGCAAGTAAGTAAGAGTGTGAGAGGATTGGAGACCTCTCACTTGCCTCCTTGTTGCTTTTTGGGCCTAAAAGAGACACACACTTCCTTTGGGAGATAACAGATTTTTGCACCAGTGGGAATGGAAAGGAATTGATCCCCAGCTTGCTGAAATTACTGATTTGTCTAGGTTGTGGGTAAGGTGGAAATGTTTGTCAGAAGCTTAAATAGGTGCATCAACCCTGAAATGAATTGTATAAATTGATGGTAGATTAAAATATTATTTACAGCAATACTTAATTAAAAAAAAAGAAAAATGGAATATTTTCATGTTTAAATTCCATTCTCTATGGATGCACATTACAAATATCAGCCATTTACGCAACATACATAGTATTTCTATCCATGTGGTAGAAAAAAATCGTAGTCTATACTGTGTAACTTTTTTCCATGTTTACATAATATTTTAATTATGACAGTAGTAACCCAATACAGAACTGAGGTCCTTATTCTTTAATGTAATAATGTAGAGTTTGTTTGTGTAGACTGAAGTTTATGCTGTCTGCTGCACTTCTGTGGTCTCTTTTTAGGGACTGTTTACAAGGGACTCTAGTGATGGAACAAGGGGGTGGTTTCAAGCTAAAAGAGGGGAGATTTAGATGAGATCATAGGAAGAAATTCCTCCCTGTGAGGGTGCTGAGGCACTGGAGCAAATTGCCCAGTGAGGCTGTGGATGTGACCCTTCACTGGAAGTGTTCAAGACTGGGTTGAATGGGGCTCTGGGCAACCTGGTCTAGCGCAAAGCATTGCTGCCCATGGCAGGGGGAACTGATGATCTCTGACATCCCTTCCAGCCTAAATCATTTTATGATTCTGTTCTATGCTTGGCAGGATGAACAGGCAGACTACTATTTTGGGGCTACTTCTGAAGAGCACCCAGGTTGGTCAGGATACTATGCCACAGCTTCTCTCCTTTTTCCAAATTGCTCTGAGCTCTTCAGGCCTCAGGTATGGATAGAAACCTTGGTTTAGTCTGTTCTTATGTGATATACAGAAAGGTGACAGTTCCTGTTAGATGTATTACCCTTTAATGTACTATCACCACAGTTTGGAAGGTGCTTGTTTTTATCTGTTTAATGACTCCCAAACTGCAATGATGATATCTTTTTGCTTTACTTCCAGCTTGCTTTCAGCATGTGCCCATCACTGCAGTGGCCAGAAACCCAAAATACTGTAAAGTTCAACCCTTTTTTGCTTGTACTTTTGTGTTTCAAATTTGCTTCACTTAGCTTCACTGCTAGATGAGTAAAAATGGGAATCTGTGGCAGCAGAGTGAAGCTCCCACTAAATTTGGGTTGATAAAGAATGAGCTTGCTTTTTTTCTTCCTCAAATGTTCATTTATAATAATGGAAATGAGTGTTGAGAGATGGGTTACTTAAGCACTCATACCTGATTAAAAAAGGAAGGCAAGTTGTAGCAAAACATGTTTGAAATAGATCAAAGAAGAGAGAAGACAATGCAAAACAGCATAAGGAAGTAATGTGTAAACATAGGCTTTACACAGCTGTACATCAACAGGCAAAGCTGTGCAATCATATGAATGACAGTCTCTCTGTCTTTAATTATATTCTTGAGAATTCAAGGCAAACTGCAGTCAGCTATCTCTGATTTAGATAAAAGGTTGTGGAGAGAGAATATAGCGAATGTCTCATAACAGTTGAACCTAGGTTTGTTGGTTTTGTGTTTTGGTGGATTTTTTTTTTTAAGACATGCCTGAAGGTGACTTGAAAAGTGGTGGTTTTTAATATGCTGCTTTTGATGTTTAATAATAGGAGAAGTGTCAGTTCTAGTTTTACTCGGTTTTCTAGGAGCGATCGTGTGGGTTCAGCTGTGTAATGTGAACTTGGGCATCTTAACTAAATGGCAACTTAAATTTGGCAATGGCTTTTCCTTCCGTAGACTTTTTCAAAGGAATTGAAATTTTAGCAAAAGCTGTTTCACATTAATTTCTGAAGTTTCATAGTATTTTTCCTTTTGATTCTTCAGCTTTTTTCTTGTGATATAGATTTTTCAATGGACTTCAAGTCACCATAGTTCAGGAGAGTTGGCAAAATCTGGACATCTAGTCATCTGGGGACCTTTTTCATAGGTTGAGGCAGAAATTTCCAAATCCGGTTCTGGTCTGTCTAGCCTTCATCGAGTAATGCAGCTGTACTCATATTGGAAAATAAAATTAACTTAGCTACTGTCATGTCTCCAGGTCCAGATCTAAAAACAGATACCCTTGTCTGAGAGGAGGGAAGGCAACTCTCAAATGACAGAATATTAATCTAAATATTCAAGTCTCCATCCACAAATGACCGGTTGTTTGATTTAGAGAAATGAAAGCTCTCCAATATAGCTGGTCAAAGATTCCCTCCTTACATTCAGTGTTACTGAAAGCTGTTCTGCTACATCTTATGTCTTGCAGATTTTCTATAAAGAATTTGTTCATCCAGAGCCTCTTTCACCTGAGAAACAAGAGGTAATCTTTTTCCTTCTATGAAATGAGTGTAGGCATGGAAGAGATTGGATGAATCCATATAGTAAACATTTTTCTGTTTTTCTTTAAGGGTGTAATAGATAAGAAGGAGAGTGGAGGAAATCACACAATGATGGCAGATAAAACCGTATGTATATTGGAATCCAACAGGCTTGATTTGTAGGGTTTTTTAAATCTAAGTATTTTATATAAGAAATTACTGGTAGCATTTACACAAGGATGACGCAATTCTTTCAGGTTTTTTGACACCTGGATTCTTATTTTTAGCTTGAAAATAGGTAGCACTATGGAAAAACAGAACAGTAACTGCTTTTTCTGTACATGAAATAGTCATTCAAACTAAGTATGAAAAAAAGTGTCTTCGTGTAACTTAAAGTAACCATTGAACTAAGTGGAGACTGTTACATGGTCTACAGATGAAACTAAATATAATCTGCTTGTTAAAACATGGTACATAAAAAGTTGAGTGAAAACTTAGCTTTAAAATTGTTAGTATTTTTGTTGTGTATTTATTCAAGCCTTAAGCAGGAACTATTGTCACAATAACTGGAAATCAAATGTCCTGGTTGCCCACCAAAAAAATGTTTCACTTCCTGTGTACTTAAAGGGTGATTTAACTTAAAGGTGAAACATAAGCAGCTCTTTGTGCAGTTGTTAAAGAAGGAATCAGTGCAGCAAGAGATGGAGGTATCTTAAGGGAAAATGGGTATATAAAACAACCAAACCATTTTCTCTTAAGCTTACTGTGTTCTTAACTAAATCTTTTAATTTCAGACAATGTCAGCATATTTAAATACACAAGATTCTATTGGCTTTAGGTCACGTAGTGAGTAATTTCTTGGGAAATGCATGCTCTTAATGCTGATATTTTCTCGAAGAGGCCATCACAGATAGTCTTTGTGGTAGCTCTGTATTGGCCAGGTGAGTGGCAGTCATGTAGATAGTCTTAGCCTTAACCTCAAAGCTCTTGGTAAACATTGCAGGTTCTGAGATGGCTAGAACTGTTTCAGTTGTGGACTAAGAGTTTGGTAAGCTGTAACTCCAATCTCTATTTTATGCTGCCAGTATTTGGCATGGTATTTCTTACAGGTATGAGAGCGGTTGCAGGGGCAGTAGTAGTTCCCACAGGAGATAACCAGTATGGACATTGTTGACTCTCAGCTACCTCTTCCATCTTGCATTGTATCGCAGAACACAGAATCACAGAACAGTAGGGATTGGAAGGGACCTCAAAAGGTCATCTAGACCAATCTCCCTGCCAGAGCAGGTCTTTACCAGGGAACTGTATGTAGTTATGTTGATGCCAAATAATTGATTTCAAAAGGAAAGAAGTATTTCTGCAACAGTCCTAATGATTCTAGACTGAAAAAAAGGACTAGATTTAGTGTGGTTTTTACTGTCCCTCTCAGGTGACTTGCTGAAGGCCAGTGTTGAATTTCCAAAAGAGATCACTTCACAGGTCTTTGGTTCTTCTGACTAAGTTTTAATTATTATCTCTATTAAATAGGTTTAACATTTACTTATCAAATATTTATTAACAAGTTTTAGGCCTAGGAAGAGCCAAACTTTATTTTTACATAAAAGATTTCACTCATGTATGATGAGTCTTTTTTGTGTTTTCTCGGCTGTGCACTTTGTACATGTAGATATTTTATTTTCAGGCAATGAATGCTGTTATCAAAACCTGGCGAGATGGGCCATACATATTTATTGTGCAAATTGGAATTACAACTGCAAAGGATTCTGCTATCAAAGATAAACGAACGGAGCGAACAACACCTTCCTTGTCTCAAAATAAGCCATTTACAAGTAAGATAGCTCTTTCTACTATAAGCTGAAATAGAGTGCCTTTTTTTTTTTAAATATACTGGTCTGAGTGTATTCAAAGGTACTTACATATTGTGTGGTTCAATTTTATAAGGAGCTATCTTTCGCTTCACATAGATGTATTATCTTCTACAAATCTGTCTCATGATGATAAAATAGATGGCTGTTAATGTCCTGAAAATCACAGAACCATAAAGCACTTTTAGCTGGAAGAGAAGTTCAAGATCATCAAGTCCAGTGTTTTCCTAACCCTATCAGCACCACTAAACCCTGTGCCCCAACACAACATCTACCCTTCTTTTAAACCCCTCCAGGGGTGGGGACTCAACTTCCTCCCTGGGCAGGCTGTTCCAATGCCTGACAACCCTTTCAGGAAAGAAATTCCTCCTGACATCAAACCTGAACCTTCCCTGGCACAGCTGAAGGCTGTTTTCCTTTGTCCTATCACTGGCTGCTAGAGAGAACTCCTTTCAAGTAGTTGTAGAAAGCAATAAAGTCGCCTGTCAATCTCCTCCAGGCTAAACAGCTCCAGGTCTGTCAGCCATTCCTCATGCTACACATAAAGATGTTGGTCTTGAGGTGTGACTCTGTCAATTGAATGAAGGAAGTAAAGAGGAATCCCAATCAAGTGTCCAGACCAACACAGTGATTTATAATAAATAATTATCACAGAATCTTAGGGGTTTGAATGGACCTCTAGAGATCACATAGTCCAAACCCTCTCTGACAGAGCAGGATCACCTACAGCAGGTCAAACAGGGCTGTATCCAGGTGGATTTGGAATGCCTGTGGAGCCAGAGACTTAACAACCTGTCTGGGCAGCCTGTTCCAGGACTCTGTCACCCTCACAGTGAAAAAGTTTTTGTCTGTGTTTATATGGAACTTCCTGTGCTCCAACTTGTACTTGTTGACCCTTGTCCTATCATTGGACATCACTGTGAAGAGCCTGGCTCCATCCTCCCGACAATCAATAATAAATCATGTAGGATACAAAGGTTATAATTGTCACATTGATATGACAGTGTATCTTGCAGTGCAGACTTTAAGACCTATCGAGACTTTAGAAATGTTCGAAAAACACCTTTAAAATTTAACTTTTGCGTGTGCTTTACAATTCCCAGTTAGACATCAATCTCCAGCACAAATGACTTTTACTTGAAATACTGCCAGGAATTAGTTGGTAATGGAGTGTGTAATTTTGATTCATGCTTTTAGCCCAGTGTGTTGAGTCTTAACTTTCTTTGATTCAGGTGCACATCCGATTTAAAAGCTGTGTAAAGATACAGACTTTCTTTATGCTTGAGCAAAAATCGATGAAGTACTTCAGCTTTTGGTTGAGTTACCTCCTTTTGGTTCTTACTCTGTTTTTTGGATTCTCTTTTAACAGTGACAGTAGAACTGAAGGGACCGTACGAGTATCTGTCACTTGCAGACTACCCTCTGATGATTGTAAGTAAATCAATTTTTCTTTGACCTGTACAGTTGTCAGTTGATTTGAATTTCAATTAAATATTCTCCTTCCATGCTTCGGGAAACACAAAGCCAGTGTCTCAGAAAAAGTATTTTGCAGGGGATGTGTTTTGGTTTGGTTTTCTTTGTTGGGCTGTTGGGTTTTTTTGTGCTAGGTACAGGGTACTGGACATAAACAATGCCACTATTTTTGTCCTTCTCTGTATTGTTTGAATTTAGATGCTTGCCAATAAGTAGATTTAAAGGTTATCAGTATCATTAGCTCTAAACAGAGCAGTTTTTACTGATGCTGTTCTTCTTAGTTCCTATCTTAGAAAATTTGCTATTATGTGCTCTTTTGTACGGCTACCCTTTAGTTTATTGTGGCTGTCTTTATTCTTTTACAGCTTAATCTTTCTTCCTCCACCAGCTGTCTTACACTTTGTGAGGAGATCTTTAATACTGCCTAGCAGTGAAAGCATAACTGAACTACAAAGAGCTAATCCTCTTTTTTATTTCAAATGAGTTGTTTGACTTGCTGGCTGGTTGTCTCTGTCAGGGAGGTGAAAAAATAAAAGAACTTAAATATTTATGTAGTGTAGGCAGATTTTAGCTGGAGATCAATAACAAGAAAGGTCTCTAACCTGACTGTACAGGCAAAAATGGGCTGCAGACATAAGACCCTGACTGCATTTCTGAAGCATTACCCTTCTCACAGAAATAAAAAGCCTGCAGCAGTTTTAATGGCATGTAATTCACATATGTGAATATCCCCATGTGGCATGTCCAGAAAACAGTTTGTGTCTAAATATTGCTGTAACAGAGCAATATTTAAGCCCTACCATCTGAACTGCATGAATGTGTAAATCTGTAAGGCTTAGTAAAGTGTTGGCCTGGTTTGAGACCACTAGAAAAATGGCAGGTGTTCTCCTTTGGAAGATTTTTCCAGTTTCAATGAAGTTTCAATGGATTGTGCAATTAACTTCAGTGCTTGTTTGGTTTAAGAAGGTACTCCTTTTGCAAGAGGAGACTGTTTGGTTATTACAGCCCTATACTTGGGCTAAGTGCTTGCTGCTGTCCATGTCATATCTTAGTCTCTCAATAATGTAATCTCTTATTCTCTTAATGTCTTAATGGGAGTCATGTCTTACTCTCTGAATCTCTTCCCAAAAACTTAACTTGCTCTGGTATGAGTCTGTCATGTAGAAAATTAATTGCCAAGTAGTACTGTCAGGCTTATTGTTCATCACAGGAGACAAGCACTCTGGTAGTTCATAGAACTGTAGAATCACATGATGTTGTAAGGAATTGCCAGAGGTCATCTAGTCCAACCCCTCTGCAACAAGCAGGGCCATCTCTAACCAGACCAGGTTGCCCAGAGCTCCATGCTGCCTGACCTTGAATGGCTCCAGGGTTGGCGCCTTCACCACCTCTCTAGGCAGCCTGTTCCAGGGATCCTCCACCGTCAGATTCAAGAACCTTTTCCTCATGCCAACCCTAAAGTTTTTCTGAAGCAAACAAAAGATGAACTGAAAAATTAAAACCCAAGTCAATGCCATAAAAGAATATATTTAAATTATTAGCTGTGTTTCTTTTTCATTTCCACATTTTTGGTTGACTTAAAGTTTGGTCAGAAACCAGAATTCTGGAAATGAAGGTGTGAGAGAATCTGTCAAATCGTTTGAACAGAGAGATTATCTCTGTCATGTGGAATGGTGTCTAAAGGTAACTTGTAAGTTTATTTGCTGAGTACTGTAAATGGACAATGAAGTTAGTAATAGAAAAATATATCAGAAGAGCAAGGGGATTTCATCCTTGATTATTTGCTTGAACTCTATTATGTGATATTTTGAAAGCTACTAGCACTTCATATTTTAGAAGAATTGCCTGCAATTAATTTGACTGGCTCTTTTTCAAGAGAAACAGCTCAGAAATTCAGTTACTCTGATTCCTTTTGCTGGCAGTGAGAAAGTGAACTGCCATAGAAAAGAAAACAGAGAAGACAAATGAAGCAACGCTTGCTTCTAGTCACAGTTGTATATAAAAAAAGTCAGGATGTGCTATACTTGGGGAGAAAATAGAGCTGTCTTACGATTGTGGAATGCAAACACAGAAATGTTTTTTCCAGGTCTGAAGTTCTTGTTATTTCTTTTTGTGCAATAGTTTTTCATGGTGATGTGTATTGTGTATGTATTCTTCGGAGTTCTGTGGCTTGCATGGTCAGCCTGTTACTGGCGGGATCTCCTGAGGATCCAGTTCTGGATTGGTGCTGTTATCTTCCTGGGAATGCTGGAGAAAGCAGTTTTCTATGCAGAGTTCCAGAATATCCGCTACACAGGAGAATCTGGTGGGTAACAGCTTGCAGTTTAATTGATGGGGCACAACACTTATGGTTTAGGCTAAATTTGGGTGACACGTATAGATTAATTTTTTGATCTATTGAGGATTATTCAAAACAAATACCAGCGAACCAGAGTTCCTGTATTTTCTTTGTATATTGTGGATACAGTGATTTGTGTTCTTCTAAATCTAAAATGCTGTTGCTTTCTCTGACTCCTAAGCGTAGTGTATTAGGGATGTGAAATGGTAGATTTTGGAGAATGTTCAGTGTAGTCTTGAAGTTTAAAGTAAGACTTCCTAAGTGTAGCTTGTAATGAATTTCTGGCAGCTGGAATTGGCTGTGGAAGGAGACTTTGAAACTGTGTTCTACACTGCAGATGACTTGATATCCAACCCATAGCTTGATAATCTGTCAGTGATAATCTCCACGTAAGGCTTTATGACTCTTGATTTGGAGTTTTTAGGATGGATGTGTGGAAATGAAACTCTGCAAGTAAAACTTTGTTATGTCTTTGTTAATTGGCAGTAGGTCTAGAAGGTTTTGTTGATTGATTTGGAAGATCATCCAGGCTGATACTATGGATAATTTACTCTCCACTTCTAATGGTGTAAAATTGTTCAGTAACTTTTTTGATGCGGACCTAAGTTTTCTGAAAGTTTATGCCAGACATAGGCAGTAAAAAGATTGTACAACTTTCTTAAAGTAATTGTCTTCTCATGCATATAATTGCATACAATTGCATATAGTAGGTTATAAAACAGAAATTATATTTTAATGACCTAGTTGCCTTCTCTTTGCTTTTGGTAGTTCAAGGAGCAGTAATACTGGCAGAACTTCTTTCTGCTGTGAAGCGCTCGTTGGCTCGAACTCTGGTCATCATAGTCAGCCTGGGATACGGGATAGTCAAGTAAGTAATTCTATTATGGATTCGTAGTGTTCCTTTCAAAGACTTTTCAATGTCTCTTCTTAATAACTTGGGGTAGTGTTCATCTCCCTGTACTTTGCTACTTAAAAGGTATGTGTGTTACTTAAGTGCTATAAAGGACTAGTTGTCTTCAGCAGTCAGCAGACATACAACTCCATGTGGTGATTAGTCTTCTTCCCACCCCTTTCCTTGTACTGCTGTTGGGTAGGTTTCAGAGTCAAGGTTCAAGTGCTCCACTGACTGCGGTGGGAGCTCTATATACCTTCCTAGAAATGAGGGAGGCCAAGAATCACTGGTAGGGGAGGTGATCTGCTTCAGGAGGCTGCCAAGGTTACTGCTCATCTGTCTGTCCTTAGCTGTAGTCAATGATAAAACAACATGCAGTGTGGCAAAGGAAGCCTCTAGCAGCTGTGAATGTACTGGGGGAACTGGCAAAGAAGAAGTGGGCTGAGACTTCTTGAAGTGGTTGTAACAAGCTAAACAGGCTAACTGGGAAGCGGTTCTGTTAGCAATATCTTCCACAGTCACATCATACCATAAGATGAACTAGTGCACTTTGAGCACTGTAACAATAGTATTTATAAATCTAGAAGCAACTTACCACAACAACCTTTAATTCATCTGTTTCGTGCCTTATATTCGAATCAAGTTGACATGACTTCATCTCTTTTTTTTCCCCACTTAATCTGAATTTCACTTTATTTTCCTACAGGCCTCGCCTTGGAGTAACTCTTCATAAAGTTGTTATGGCTGGAGCACTTTATCTATTATTTTCTGGCATGGAAGGTGTTCTTAGAGTCACCGGGGTCAGTAACTGCTTGACTTTTCCATAAGCCGCAAATGCTCTTGGCTTTATTGACTTGTGCTAATGCTTGGGCTATGTTGGAAGAAGGGAAGAGAGACAATGAAATGGTTTATCTCAGAGACTGTCTATGGATAATTGACAGTTAGTCCCGTCTTTCCTATGTATCATGATGTTATTCTGTGTATTTCAAAGCAATTCCAATAGTTTTCTGATTTGTTAGGTTTCAAACTAGTTTCTTTCAGACCCTTCTGTGTGGACCCTTGTGTGAAACACTTGGGATTAGGTCAGGCTACACAAATAACTTGTTTCATTATGAAGTGCATCTTGGGATGTAGATTTCATTTCTATTCAGTGGGGTATTTTGAGATAAGGTATTTAACATGTCATATATTTGGTACTTTTTCAGTTTTTCTATGACACTGTGGCTCTGATAGAAAACTTGGCCCTGTCCATGATTGATGCTTGTATTATTTTGTGGATATCCTTTCATAAACTGCAGAGTATTACAAGTTTATTCACAGCTTACTAATTCTTAAGAGATGATTTGCTTGTTTCAGTTGTGATTTTAGAAGTGTTTGTCGCTTGAAGTCAAAATCATGGTTGCCATGGGTAGCATAAAATCTTTAATTACTCCAATTTTTAGCAATCTGATTGCTAGTTTTCTGTAATGGGAGTGGCCAGAGCACACTCCTGCAGCAGTCACCTCAGCAGAGGTTCCTTTCAACAGTGCTGGAGTTATTAAAACTCAAAAGCATTGCGATGGAGTATTTGTGATTTCTTGTAAAATAGCCTAACCCTCCTCACTTCTTCTGTACCTGTTTCCTTTTCAGTTTGTTCTTACTGGCTCTCTCTTTGTCTCCAGGCCCAGAATGATCTTGCCTCCTTGGCTTTCATTCCCCTGGCTTTCCTAGATACTGCCCTGTGCTGGTGGATATCCTTCACTATTTTACTTGGTGGGCTGTTTTCTTCAAAATTTGATTTTGGGGAGTCTTTTTGGCCAACCTTTGTTTTTTAAATCAGCTTCAAATATATGTTCTTTCTACTTCTGGTGAAGTGAACAGAACCTTTGTAATGGAGTGTTTGGGTAAGCTTCTGCTACAGCCAGTGCGAGGAAGATGAGTTAATTAGTAGAAATCTGTTGGAGCAGCTCCTGGGCATAGACTAGTTATTCTGTCTGTTACCAGTCTCTGATTGTTGAAGTATAAAATGCCTTTGTTCCAATGTAGCACTGTATCACGGTACTAATCTTGAACAACACTCAGATTATGTTTTAGGGAGAAGGTTACTTGGCAAACATCAGACCTAAAATTCTTCATGTAAAGTTTGAACTCAGCGTGAAGTAGGTCACAAACAGGGGCTTTTTGGAGTCTTAATGTACTACATTCAAATAACCATAATCTTGTGTGACTTTAGCAGCTGCTGTCAAATGCTGAACTCAAAGCCAGATGTAGCAAAATGCTTTCAAAATGTTTTTAGTGGAAGTCAATCAAAAAATTCTGTTTAAAACTTTAAAAACTTTCTGCGCGGCCAGTTTTATCTCAGTTCTTTCCTACTGTGATGTCTCTGTCTAAGCGCTTGTTTTGTAGTGTCATCCTAAGTCTGTGACCAGTTAGTCCCTTCAGAGGGTTTCCTTGACTTCCCATACATATTTATCAGCTTAACTCAAACAATGAAACTGCTAAAGCTTCGAAGGAATGTTGTGAAACTCTCTTTGTATCGGCACTTCACGAACACACTCATCTTGGCAGTAGCAGGTAAGCAGAAAATTATGTTAATAAGTGCACTTGTTATTTCTATATATGGTTTGATTTGATCACTAAAACAGATCTTTGAGTTTGGTAAGTGACTTTTCTGTAAATGCTGTCACAGTACTGGTCTTTCTAATGGTTGACCCATTTCTTATAGTGAATCTATGCCAAGTGTTACATTGATGCTTCAGAGGAATTGAATTGTTGGTCCCAATCTTAATAAGATCAGCAGTTTTATGAATCTTCTAATGAAGCACTGTCCATCATCAGGCTGGGCTGCTGGAGCTAAAGATTATTACTCTGTGCTGGTAACTTCACAGAGGTAGTTTTTGTCAAAATCATGGTATCACTGAGTACTGTGGGATCAAGACTGTAGTTTGGAAGTTGATGAAAATAACGTAGGGATGGGTAATTGGCTAAGTACCTCACACTTTATTTATGCCATGTGTCTCTGAAGAATCAAGAGTAAAACATACTGCCTGTGCCTCAGTTAATGTATAAGGTCAGTGCAATAAATCGATGTCTTGTTTTTCAAAACTAATACATGGGATTCCAAGAATTCAGTCTTTTGGTCTTTGCCCTTTGTTTGGGAAACACAGCCCTGTTAGCAGTATATTTGGATTAATTTATGTTGTAGTACTAAGCAGCTTGTTTGTTTCAATATTGCAGCATCTATTGTATTTATCATCTGGACCACCATGAAGTTCAGGCTGGTGGACTGTCAGTCGGTGAGTTTATATTGAATGTTCTCTGCAATTGCTGCCTCATTGTGAGTTTCCCTCTGGCAGTTTAAGAGGTGGGACTGGGAATTGTGGGACAGGTTTTCTGTGAATTATGTCCAGAGTTATCTGCCACATGCTGGTATTTGCACTGTAGTGGGTAATTTAACTTTTTTGTCAGATGCCAATAGTTCACGTGTGGAAAGAGCTGAGGACGTGGACCCTCTTTGTAACTTTTTATTTGTGCTGCTGTTTCTTTTGACAGGACTGGCAGGAGCTATGGGTGGATGATGCTATCTGGCGGTTATTGTTCTCAATGATCCTTTTTGTCATCATGGTTCTGTGGAGACCGTCCGCTAATAACCAAAGGTTCAGCTTTTCTTGGCTCTTTCTAAAACACTGGAGGGTTGGGATTGTTTACCCAAAGTAGTAGTGGTGGGTTATTTTAGTGCTGTGCACTGATCCATAAGTGCACTAAGGAGCTTGAGGAAGTGTAAGGAAATTCAGTCACAGATAAAATTCAGTCTGGTCCTGGTGGTAAACTTGAAGAGAAGTGACTTAAAAGTTTGGTTTTATAGTTTAGTATAGATCTTAAAAACAATGAACTACACAGCTTAATGAAGTCGTGTGGCAAGAGATGTTACTCGAAGATAGCTTTCATTCTTTCCCTCCTAAAGGTTTGCTTTTTCACCTCTGTCTGAAGAGGAGGAGGAGGATGAGCAGAAAGAGCCAATGTTAAAGGAAAGCTTTGGTAAGATAATTTTTTTTGTTCACTTAATTTTTCTGGAGAGGAGGTTTCTTGCTCTCTGGAAGAAGTTCATTAGTGCTGTAAAAGCAGTCAGTGCCTCCCTGTTGCCATTGATTTATGCAGCTGTAGAGGAAACATTGGCTTTATGTTTAGTGTTTACATTGCCTGTTTACTTCTGGAGTTTTCAGTTGATGCTGGAAAACACTGGTACTCTTGTGGTTACTTTACCCTGTCTGTTGGACTTTGTTTTATTAACTGTGTCAGGTCATAGGTTTGAATCCTGCCATGATGACAAGGATTGATCTCATCTGTTGCCGCTAGGTAGCGGTTTACTTATCACTTCTTAAGTTTAAGGATTTTAATTATCTGTTCTCTAAATTCTGCAATCATCTTCATTTTCCATGTTAAGTCTAGCACAGGAATGCCCAGTGTAAACGTGGGGATGAATGTTTACGTATTAATTAAATAACACATGAATTAAGGAGTCTTGCTCTGTTAACAGTAGGTTGCATCATTCTCTTCACTCACCTCTCTCACCATGACAGAACCCTCTCCCTTTTCTGCCTTACATCTCCCTACTTTGTCTATTGTAACAGCACTGTTTATAAGGTTTGTATAAGGTAGGATAACTACTGCTGTCTACAGATCAGTTCTGCTGGGATATATCAATGCTGTTGGACTTGTTTAGGAGCTGAGGAGGAGTGTGTAATCCCTTAGGTGCATTTGCCAAACCAGCTGTCTGCCAGGCTGAGAGATGCGTGTTGCCTCTCAGCTTTTGAGTCAACCAAGTGGCTGGTTAGCAGATAGTAGGTAAAATAAACGTTGGGAATTCCATTTATCTAAGAATGGTTGAGGTTGGAAGGAACCTCTGAAGGTCATCTTACCCAAAGCCCCTTTTCAAGCAGGAGCACCTAGATCCAGGTAGCCCAGGGCTGTGTCCAGATGGATTTTGAGTATCTTTACAGTCAGTTACTCTGTAGTGATGTTGTCTGCCTTAAATAAAAGGGCTAGGAACTGCTGTTTCCTAGATGAAGTTGTAAAAATCAGGAAAAACTGAGTACTCTACCTCTCAGGAAAAGTACTACAAAGCTTTCAGAGGGGCAGTGATAAAGGTGTCTGTCTTAGCCTATATTTTGGGATTTAATGAAATATCCTGAACGAACACTCAACACTTTTCACTGACAGCAATTATAGTCCAGTTATCTTTTGTATTTCTTTTGTCTTCAGAGGGAATGAAAATGAGAAGTACAAAGCAAGAACCAAATGGAAACGTAAAAGCAAACAAAGCTGTGAGTATGCCCTACCCACCTCAAAGGATGTAGATTCATCTCTCTTGGTTGTTCCCCCAATAGTAGCAAAGTGTTGAGTCTAAAAGTGTGAGTTTCCTGGTTTTTATAGTATATCTGAAAAGAATGCAAATACAGATTTCTCTTCAGATTTCCTGTAAGTGCAAGGGAAGCTTTAGAATTCACTCTCTCTTTAGGAATGCTTGTGCAATACAGTACAGATAGTATTGTACTATTTTCTGATAATGAGTGATACATTATTTTAACAAGTTTTCAGCCTGAGAAGGAATGATTCTATGAATTTTAAATAAACATTAAAAAAAATTGCCTTCTAATGTTGAGACTTGTGATGAATTACTCAGATGGGGTGATATGTATATTATGTAGCTACCTAAATAGCTTGAGTGGAATATTTTTAGTCTTAACTGCATTATTTCCACGTGGCTTATAAGCAGAGGTGGTTTCATATTCAGGTAGGAGGTAGAAAATGTCTGTGTCTTCTAATGGAATTAATGCATAGATTTAAAAGTGGAAAGAATTTACGAGAATCATGCACGAATCCTATTATCATGTAGGAGTATGATAATAGCAGTAATTTTTTTTTATTGACATTGTTTCTCTCAAATGTTTGTTGAAACCGTACACCGCTTAACAGCGGAGAACCTGAAAATCGAACTTGGGTATTTTGTGTACGAGGGGGATCAGAAATGGTCAGTTATCCAACTTCGAAGCTTGTGATGCGAATTAGACATGAGGAATCCGGGCATTAGACTTTTACTTAACTTTGCAAAATCTACCTTATACTTTTTATAATAATTTTTCATCCGTGACATCTTGTAAAGGTAACATTCTGGAGGACTTAAGACTAGGTGATGGAAATCAGCAGTGTCCTGAGGGCCTGCTTTGTCTAGTTAGCATTAGACTATCAGAATGGACAGTCATAAGTGAGTTTGGGGGTTTTTCCCTGTTTTTTCCTTGACATGTATTTTCTGTATCCCAGAAATAAACTTAAGAGTTGGTTTGTTTCTGGTTGACTATTTTGAGGGGTTTTTTAACTGATGTTGTTAATACACTGGGTTTTGCCAAGTAGGCTGAGAAGAAAAAGGCTTGTGTTTGACAGCATTTTGAGAGGACTGACTTGTTTTGTGTGCTTGTAGCAGGAGGATGACCTGAAGTGGGTAGAGGAGAATGTTCCTTCATCGGTGACAGATGTGTGAGTATTTTTAAAGTCAAGTAAAAGCAAGTTCCTTGTACATAGAAACACAAATCTATTGAAAAACCTAAGTTGCATGTTGTACTGATAGAAGTAGATACTGAGGGCAGCCCAGAACTGTGAAACTACAGACCAATTTTATTTGTTTCCACCAGACCAAAGAAATCCTCTATTTCTAATCAGTGCTCTGAAACATCCTTTGGTTATGTTGCCAGATGCAAAACAATGAGTATTGTAATTTAAATTCAGTCTTATCACTTCATTTAGAAGGTCTGAGTAACTTTTACGCTTCTGGAAGTATAGTTAGCTGTGTTAGGCAGTCCGTATGTGTTCTGCTTTTAGTGCCTTTTGCATCGTACATGTGCCAGTGTCTGTGTCTAAAATTTTCATAGCAAAACATAAGTCCACAGACTGCAGACAGGTCCAATTTTAACAGAGGCTCTGGATATAGATACAAAACTCCTGCTTGTGACATTAAAGATAAGGAATCAAATGAAGCTTTGGGAGAATGAAAAAGTGCTTTTTCCAACTGAATTTGCTCTTCCTAGTTGTAATATTTGTATTTTGAATAAATGTAGAACTCCTTAAGAGAACAGGGAGTAGTCTTGTATGGGCTAGGAAATGGCATTTTGACGTTATCTTCCTGAAAGTACAATCAGAGTTAAAAAGAGAAGATTTCAAGAGATGGGAGGTCTCTTGTAGCTGAAAAGGCTACGTGTAACTCATTGGACTTCTGGGTTGTGTTTTCACAATATGGTCCCATGTTGTAATGCCTTCAGCATTGTTCAGCGATGTTACCATATGAGTGATGCAGCTTATTTCACAGAATTATTGAGGCTGGGAAAAAACCTCTGAGGTGAAGTCCAGTAACTTTCATTTCATGGAAGTCCATTTTCATGGCAACTTGGTAATTGCTCACTTGGTAATGAGTAGCTTAGGAAAATAAAGTTGAGAAGGTCATTGAGGGTACATCTTGGACTTTTCCTTCTTAGTGTTTCTTTAAATTGTTTAATTGAAAGGTCTATCTTCATTATTGTTCTCCTAAAAAGTTTAAGGTGCAGTGTAAGAGGTCAGTAATATGCTCTCAGTTGGTGCTCTAATTCATACAAATACTGACTCTTTTTTTTCCCCTCACTGCAGTGCCCTTCCAGCTCTTCTGGATTCAGATGAGGTCAGTAAACAAATTCTCGGTTTAAAATAGTCTTCTGACATACCAAAGGAGTCATGAGTCACCTGTTAAGGACTTGGGTTTTAAAACTGGACTCTGATCTTGCCAGTGCAGCAGTTAAATTACTAC
>JAOXOE010000441.1:16302374-16314931 GCA_028565055.1 Phoeniculus purpureus | reverse complement strand
CAGAATCACAGAACATTAGGGATTGGAAGGGACCTTGAAAGATCATCCAGTCCAATCCCACTGCCACAGCAGGATCCTCTATATCCAGGGGATGTAGGATGCACAGGAACATATCCAGGTGGCTTTTAAATGTCTCCAGAGATGGAGACTCCACAACCTCCCTGGGAGGCCCAGCCACTCCTTCCCAGCCCTCTGTTCTTGCTGCCAGCCGTCTCAGTGCTCAGGATCAGCATTCTTCCTCCTTCCAAGGTCCTGAAGGAGATGCTTTTCTGACCTATTCCCAAAGAGGCTGCTGTGCCCTATGAGCATCCTCGGGCACACATGAGTAGCTCAGCATCACCTGCCCTCTCCCAAGCTGATTAATGGTGAGGATACATTATCAGAGCTAATAGGAGTCAAATGAAGAAAACTAGTCAAGTGAAACCCTGTAAATTGGTTCCTGTGCTTTCTCCATCTCTCCTAATACCTAGCGCCAGGGATTTTCATTCTTGTCCAGCCAGGGCTAAGAGGGAAAGGATTAGAAAGTAAATAACTCCCACCTCAGCAACGAGGGAGCACTGGGCTGTTTCACTGGCCCATTTGTTAGCAGGACAGAGATGCAAATCTGCATCACCACAACGGGGGGTGGGCTGTTTCCTCCTGTACAACTTGTTGTGGTTCTTGGGAAAGCAGAGGTGCAGATGGAGACTGAGAGTCTTTCCACAGGCCATGCTGTGTGATCCCAACGCTTTCCGTAGGACAAGCTTCAGGGACTTGTAGGGCATGGGGGGGATTGCTCCTCCGGACAAGGGAACTCCTCTGCAAAGGAAAGCACAAACTCCCTTCGTCTCCACTGGCAGCTGGAACTGCTCTCCATGCACGTGGTTTATCACCCTTGCAGCGCTCTGTCTCTTTGCTGCTGTCACCCTAGTGATGGTTATCTCCCAACAGGCAGGCAGGGTAATCTCTCTGCCCTGACAGAGTTTGATTTGGCAGGACTATCAGCTTTTGAGGCCCAGCACACAGAGTCTCCAGCGTTTCTCAGTGAGTATCTTGCTGGGAAGCCCAGGAAATGGGCTGTTTTTTTTCTTGTCTCTTTCTCCAAGCACTCCATTAACAAAGCAAATGATGTAAAAAGCCTGGGCTGCGTCCTCTCCTTTCCCCCTTCTCCTTCCAGCTGTAATTATTTGAAAGCAGTGCAAAAGCACTTTCCGTGTGTAATCCTGTCAGGTACCGCTCTCCTCTTTCCCTTGTTAAACCATGTTAAATTCAAAGCGTCAAGCTAGAGGACTCTGTAACAAAACGCTGCGAACACAAGCGGGTCTGTCTCTTGTTTGACTACCAGTTCTCTTGCTATTTCTCAACCTGGATCCCTGCAAAACTAAAACTAGTTTTTTTCTTCGTGGGGTTGGGTTTTTCTTGAAAGCTTTGCTATCTTCCTGCTAAACAGAAAGAGCTGGTGACCACGGTCACGTCTCCCCCAGCAGCCTCTCTGACCAGTTAGTGTAACACCCAGACTGGGTTGGGCTGGAAGGAAACTCACAGCTCCCCCAGCCCCAAAGCCCTGCCATTGGGCAGTGACACCTCTCACCAGACCAGGTTGCCCAGAGCCCCATCCAACCTGGCCTTTCACACTGCCTTGGACACGTAGAAACCAAGAAAATCACAAATGGTGGGGGGAAAATGCGGAAAATAAATCTGAAAGCATCAAGTGGGAAGCTGTGAAGCCAGTTGATCTGCCAGTTGGGTTAGGACTGGACAAACCCAACCGTTTTGGGGACTGGACTGTTGGAGAGCAGTGTGGTAGAAAGGGACCTGGGGGTCCTGGCAGCCAGCAGGATGGCCAGGAGCCAGCAATGGGCCCTTGTGGCCAAGCAGGCAAATAGCATCCTGGGGCGCATCAGAAAGGGGGTGGTTAGCAGACCTAGAGAGGTTCTCCTTCCCCTCTACTCTGCCCTGGTGAGACCACATCTGGAATCTTGTGTCCAGTTCTGGGCCCCTCAGTTCCAGAAGGACACAGAGCTGCTGTAGAGAGCCCAGTGCAGAGCCACAGAGATGATGAAGGGAGGGGAGCATCTCCCTGCTGAGGAAAGGCTGAGGGACCTGGGGCTCTTGAGCTGGGAGAAAAAGAGACTGAGGGGTGACCCCATTAATATTGATAAATATGTGAAGGGTGGGTGTCAGGAGGATGGAGCCAGGCTCTGCTCAGTGGCATCTAATAATAGGACGAAGGCAACTAGTGTGAGCTGGAACCACATCAACCTGAGAAGGACCTTCTTGCCAGTGAGGGTGACAGAGCCCTGGCAGGGACTGCCCATGGGGGCTGTGGAGTCTCCTTCTCTGGAGATGTTTCAAACCCGCCTGGGCATGTGTGCGCAACTGGATCTAGGGGATCCTGCTGTGGCAGTGGGATTGGACTGGATGATCTTTTAAGGTCCCTTCCGATCCCTGATGTTCTGTGATTCTGCAAAACACCAGCTGATGCTTCATAGGACTACAACAATATTTCCAACCATATCTGCTCATTTCCACAGCTTTAAAAAAGCTGCTGCTGCTCCTTCACAATTGAGCTGTTTTATCCACAGTGGTCTGAACAAGTCTAGTCACTAGTCAAGGTCTGCATCAGTCATCCATCCTCATAACAAGTGGGTGTGAGGAGACCAAAATCACACAGAGGAATAAATACTGCAGCTGCGACTGGACTGCACGAGACCCACTCTCACAGACCCAGGCTGGTTAAGAAACGTAACGGTGCCTCAGGGGTGGGACATGTGTGGGAACACGCTGATCCCCGTGACTGAAGGCTGTAATGTCCCGAGCATTGAGTGCAGAGCGCTATCTGCATTGCTGTGGCAAAGGGGAAGTCAAGCTCTAACAGGCTTAGCAAAAAGAAGTATCTTTGGATGCAGCAAGAAATATCCTTCACGCCTTCGTTTCACTGGAGGTGAGTTCTTTTCAGAATTGCTCGGCTACGAAAGCCCTTGCTTGTTCTTTTGAGGACGATGTCTTAATGGCAATTCATCACGGCAGCCGTGAAATCTTCATGACAAATCCATAAACCTCAGATAAGACTGGAGAGGAATTCACCTCCTAATATCAGCACGAGCTAGCGTGCTGCTTACTATGAGAACAAGCAGGGATTTGCTGAGCAATGTGCAGGGAGATTTCAGTGGACACACTCCAAACCCTCCGTGTTTGTATGCCCAGGAGATGCTGCAGATCAGGCAGCTGCTGCTCCAGCTCTGTCTCCTAGCTGCTCCAGGCTAACCAGTCCCACATACGCTATCGAGTAACTTCAGTCGTGTCCTGACCTCGTTGTGATGGAATAAAACACAGGGGCCACCTTAGAATCATGGAACAGTTTGAGTTGGAAAAGACTTTCAAGCTCATCCAGTCCAACCTTTACTACAACTGTCCCATCCCTCCACTAAACCCTGTCCCTGAGCTCCAGATCTCCTGGACTGTGAAACACGGCCAGCGATTCAACCCCTTCCCTCCAAGGCCTGAGGATGCTTTCCAGGAAGAAGTTTCTCCTCGGGGGCAACCTAGGCTTCCTCTGGTGCCATTTCCTCTTGTCCTGTCACTTGTTCTGTGTGAGATGAAACCAACCCCCAGCTCTCTGCACCCTCCTGTCAGCCAGTTGCAGGTAAGAATCTTGAAAAAACAGAAGATGCTTTTTCCAGTGACTTTGGTGTGGTCCCACACCAGAGAATGAAAACAACTTTGGGGTTTGTCTTGATCACCCCCAAAGTGCATTTCACAGAATCACAGGATCACTGGAGTTGGAAAGGACCATCATGTCCAACCCCTGTATTGTGATGGAAACAAAGGGAAAACTGCCCAAACAGCTGTGAGATGGTAGAGTTCAGGAAGTATCTACTTCTACCCTTTCTCAAAGCCTACAGCGCCGTCCCCAAGGAACAGTTATGGCCGCTGTGGGTACCTACGAGTTCTGTTGCTGTAAGAAAGAGATCACAAAAAGGCTCTTAAATGTATTTAAAGTTTCTCTTTTTGTCCTTGCTCTTCACTTGAGCTCGTTTGTTGGGTGCTCCATGTTTTCTGGAAGATGTGCTCAGCTCTGAAGTGTCCAGGGGTAGGTATGTGCTTATTTGTGGATGTTCATGGATAATCACAGAATCATCAGGTGAGAAGGGACCTCCAAAAGTTATCCAGTCCAACTGCCTGACACCAAGCAAGGCCATCACTCGCCAGACCAGGTTGCCCCAGCTCCATTCAGCCTGACCTTGAATGGTTCTAGGGATGAGAGCTCCATTTCCTCTCTGGGCAGCCTGTTCCAGGGATCCCTCATCTTCAGATTCAGCAACTTTTTCCTCCTGTCCAGCCTCACTCTGCCCTTTTCCTGCCTCAGACCATGACCCCTCATCCTATCATTCCCTGCCCTTGGAAATAGTCTTCCCCAGCCTTCTGACAGCCTCTTTCAGGGGCTGAAAGGTCACTATAGGGTCCCCCGAGAGACTTCTCCTCTTCATCCCTGTAATGTTGAAGTACAAGTTATACCTTATGCCAAGATTTTAATATCTGGAACAACAGGTTCCAGTGTTTGATGTGAGGCTGGAAATATGAAATGGAGGGAGCATATATGAACAGGAGCAGAGAAAAGGCAGCGACAGGACCAAACCTGCTTTCTTCTCTCAGCTCAGGGTGTGAATATTTGCCTACAGAGGTGCCTTGGAATGCTGCTGCTGAAAAGCAACCTGAACAGCCCTGAGCATAAGTCCATCCTTCCTCAGCTTCCCGAGGGACACCCGGAGCAGTTCAGTCCTGTTCCAGGGATCTTCAAGGGATGATTGATTGGGAAAATACGTGACCTGCAGCACCAAAGTGCTTCTCACACGCCTGGAATGTCGATGGGTATTGACTGACATCTGAAAAGGCACCTTTTTATACCACAGGATGGGGATCATTTAGAAACCACAATGAAACCAGGATGGTTGAGCAAAATGGGGGATACTGGAAGAATCCTGTAAGGATCACCCGCACTTCCAGTGACAGAGCACACTGCAGTCGTCCTGATGCAAAGGCTTTTCCTTTACATTCTTTTCTCTGTGCACTGTCTTCTCTCATTCCCAGTGCTACAACAATAAATAAGAAGCCTCTGCATTAGGTTGTTTCCCCGCTTTCCCCAGAGATTGTCCCCTAGGGTATAAATCCACCAGGATGTGCTCAGATCAGCCAAGTTCCTTAACAGAACAGCCTGTCCTAGTGGCACATTTGTTAGTGCTGTAGAGAACGAGGATTTAACTGAACAGTAACTGTAACATCTTCCTATTTCGCATAGGAAATTAAGGACTTCTCTCCCCAAAAACTCACACAAGTGAAGGGTAGAGGGGCTGGACTTTTACCTTTGAGAGTGAATAATGTATTAGAAGACAGAGTTAATTACAGAATCACAGAACATTAGGGATTGGAAGGGACGTTCAAAGATCATCCAGTCCCATCCTACTGCCACAGCAGGACCCCTCAGATCCAGTCATTAGGGTCTGGAAGGGACCTTGAAAAATCATCCAGTCCAGTCCCCCCTGCCACAGTAGGATCCCCTAGACCCAGTCGCACAGGAACATGGCCAAGTGGGTGTCAAATGTCTCCAGAGAAGGATTGATAATTAAATTGATAATTAAACAGAATGATGAAATATAATCAATATAATAACTAAATACTCTGGGATATCCCTTTGTTCCTCAGGGTGAACATCCGAGGTTAATTCAGAGCAGTGAACCTCTGCCTTCCCTTCTCACATGTAAAATGAAGCAGTAGCCCAACTCTCCTCATGGATGATATAAACCCACAAGCATTCACCAAGATCTAAGACATCAGCATCAAGGAAACGGTAGATTGGCCTTTCAAATCTATATTCAGCGGAGGTCTGGGATGGCACAGAGTAAATACAGCTCTGAGCCCATAAAGGGTGAGGAGGAGAAGCACCACTGCATAGCTACCACCCCATGAGTCCTACGCAATCAGTGCACTAAATGAGGCAGAGGACCTAGGGGAAACATTTCACCTGGTAATTAAGGGCTAGCATAAAGGCACACGCAGAGGGGACCTGAAGAAGGATCACAGTGGAAAGCTTAATTCTAGCCTTTCTTACCTGGCCCTTCCCCTCAGAGTTTGCAAACTGGGTATTTTTGGAGTGTTTTGATGTAATTTCCTAGAGATGTGTAATATATCCTCCACCTGCATTCCTTTGTACTGAACCGCTGCTCCACTCCCAGCTTCTGAGGGCAGGGATTTTATTGTCAAGGGCACCAGTGAGTGGCAAAATCTCTCTGAAATCACAAAGGAGAGTGACAGCCCCTAAGAAGAGGCACTGAACGTTGCCAGAATAACAATAAGGTGCGTGAGGGCCACAGCCCATCATACAGCTGCCAAGAGAAAGGCTTCTTTTTGGTGACAAACTCCACTGCTTCAGAAATTTAGGAGCAGGCAGTGGAAAAATGTACGAATGGGAATGATCTTGCTTTGGGAGGGAAGCAGCAAAGGCCTGATGGGATCTGAAGGGTCTGTTTGTAGCTCCTGTCTCAGAGCTGTTCGGATCCACTCCTGCCCTGGGGTAGTTCACTGCTGCCCATGTTACTGTGCTCTCTGCTCTGCGGCTATACTGCACCAACATGGAAAGGTTTATAGCTGAGGGCTCTGATTCCTACCCGGGGAGGTTTCACTTGGGATGGCTGGTGTGGTTCCTCCTGTGATCCTTGCAGAGGTTCTCTGGAGATGAGTTATTTGGTGTCACAGGGTAACCTAGAGCCACTTCTGCTTCAGCCCAGGTTGGCTGCAGGGTTGATGTGACAGGCTCCTGCTGTCTAAAACCTACAAGTGGATTCACGGTGCCCAAGCGCCTCGGTGCCAGTGTCTTAGCTCAGGGTGGTGCTGCGGGCAAACCAGTACATTAAGTGAAGATTTGTCTCCAGAACTTTCTTTGCTTCGTGCAGGCACTTTTGCCCAGCCAGATGCACCTTCCACCACAAAAAGTCATCCAGCCAGCTGAAAATAGGACTTGAAGCAGTTGTGAGCAAACAAAACTATTTCGTTCACGATTCACAAGCCTCGCTGACATCACTACTGAGTTCAGGTCCATAGTCCTAGCATCATACAGCAGTTTCATCTGGAAGAGACTTTCAAGATCAACAACTCAAATCTTTTCCTAGCCTTATCATCATCACTAGACCCTGTCCCCCAGTGTAATATCTATCCTTCTCTTGAACACTTCCAGAGATGGTGACTCAACCACCTCCTTGGGTGGGCTGTTTCTAGTCTAGAAACCTACATATCATGATGATTGAAATGTAGGATTTCACCACATTTCTCCCACCTTGGACATTCACAACACCAGGTACAACTGGCACAGCGCCATCACTATGTAAAGGAACCATTTCTAGTCAACAGATTGACAGACTATGGTTCTTCTAGCCTCCATCTGAACCACCAGAGTATGAAGAAACAAGCACCAAGTGTAGCAATGGAAATAAGTGCCCTAAGCCTTCCACACACACGAGTATCTCCAAACATTACTATTTCTGTGGTGGGCAGGGTACAGTTGGTGACTTTGTCACTTGGCTTTGCTTAAAATGGGCTGAAATGGCAGGAAAACCTCTTTGATCTTCCCAGAAAAGACAGCTTCAGGCACAGGGACACCTTCTCTGTGTAAAGAACAGCCACATTCAATTACTGCTAGAAAAGCTTCCAACTCACACACAGTGATCTCTACTTTCCACAGCATCTGTGAACATCTTTCGAGGTCTCTTCCAATACCTAATGTTCTGTGATTCTGTGTTTTCCCTGCTGAGGAAAGGCTGAGGGAGCTGGGGCTCTTGAGCTTGGAGAAATGGAGACTGAGGGGTGACCTCATTAATTTTGATAAATATGGAAAAGGTGGGTGTCAGGAGGATGGAGCCAGGCTCTGCTCAGGGGCACTCAATGATAGGATAAGGGGCAATGGGTGTGAGATGGAGCAGAGGAGGTTGCACATCAATCTGAAAAAGAACTTCTTCCTAGTGAGGGTAACAGAGCCCTGGCAGGGGCTGCCCACGGGGGTTGTGGAGTCTCCTTCTCTGGAGACATTTAAAACCTGCCTGGCCATATTCCTGTGCAACTGGATCTAGGTGATCCTGCTGTAGCAGGGGGGGATTGGACTGGATGATATTTCGAGGTCCCTTCCAATCCCTAATGTTCTGTGACTCTGTGATAATGACACTGCAAAAGCAGAAGATTATTTGTTGTTGTTGCTCTTTTTGCTGTTCAATACAGAAGAGGACCCAGCTCTGATAACTAAATCAAGACAAAAGAGATCAGTATTCTCTTTTCCCTGGGACAGACCGACCCCCATTAGGAATGCAGACAGGACAAAGGTGATTTGAGACTACGAGAGCAGGCTGCCACAATAATTTACTGCTGGGTTCTCGGTTGGTGTTGGACTAAATCACATCAGGGCTCTTCATTTATTCAGGCTGCCTTCAGTTCAGTGTCAAAAACAAAGTCTTTCCCTCGGTGTTTTGACTGCTGTTCCCCAATAAAGTATTTTCTTCGAGGTGTCTGCTGTGCCAACAGAGACTCCGTGCAGATACCAGTCACTTAGGTTGTAGCAACAGGTGTTACAATGCGGATGCGGTGTGGAATGGAATCATGACTTATTAAAGCATTCGTCAGGCAAAGCTGCTTCTCCTTTCTGTTTAATTATATGCTGGAGCGCTTCTGCCAATGCTCCCACAGTAAATATTCTCTCAATTTTAATTACGGGGATTCCAGAGCAAGCACAACCAAGCCTTATCTTTTTTACACACTTCTCTTCCTAAAACATTCCTCACCTAGTGCCATCTCAACACTGTGAGTTACGCGTGAGAGCGCAGCGTGGCGGCTAAGAACAACTCTACTGCCCCTTCCCATTAAAGGTCTGCGCTCAAATGCACTATTTCTCCAGCAGGAGAACAACCTCCCAGATTTCCATAAGCACTTCTGCAAAGCAAAGGTACCTTCTGCTCCCTTCAGCTGTGACCATCCACAGGAGGACTTGCTGGGGTACAGCTTTGGAGAGTGACTACATCTGGTTTACCCTGGGGTTCTGCTCCTCTAGACAGAGTCACAGGTTGGAAAAGTCCCCTGGGATCAGAGTCCAACTGTGATCCTGCTGGGGGCGGGGGATTGGAATAGATT
Source organism: Phoeniculus purpureus (assembly GCA_028565055.1). Taxonomy (NCBI): domain Eukaryota; kingdom Metazoa; phylum Chordata; class Aves; order Bucerotiformes; family Phoeniculidae; genus Phoeniculus; species Phoeniculus purpureus. Next base: position 16,305,784 of record JAOXOE010000441.1, on the reverse strand, counting down.
ATCTTTTGAGGTCTCTTCCAATCTCTAATGTTCTGTGATTCTGTGATTCTCAGCTTGATGTCCGTGCTGAGAACTCGGTTCCTCCGAGCCCCACACTTAGGAAGAAGCTGAGATGGCTGGTGGCACGCTGTCAGATCCCATCACTTGATCCCACAGCACCGCATTTCCAACCTGCCAGCAGCGTGAACTTATGGAGGGCGTGGGGGGAAGGTACCACTCAATGTGAGGTCCTGGGGCACCAAATCTGCTCTCTGTCAAGGAGGCTGGAAGGGTTTGGCTCAGAGCAGGAGACACAGTATTTTATCTGTTAGACGCTGGCAGCCAGGCAAGATTCCAAATCCCATGTGCACTGCTTCCATCTCATACAGGATATGAGAGACCGGGAAAAACATGAGAGAAACATTTGCTCTGCTCTGCTGCTTCTGCAAGGGAAGTAAAAGGAGGCTTTTGCCTCTGTCACACCTGATAAATGGCTCTGTGGCATCAAACCTGTGTCAGGCTGTGTTCAAGATATTCCCAGAGCTCTGGGGATGTTGCTGCTCTCAAAAAGCAGAGCTTCTAAACAGACCAAACAGAAGGCCATATTAAAAAAGTATTTGATTTTAAAAAGACATCAAAATCATTTGTATTTAATCATGAAGTTCTGAACCATGAGGAAGCAGACTCAAGCTGCACCAGGGGAGGTTTAGGGTGGCCCTGAAGAAAAACTTCTTCCTGGAAAAGGCCCTCAGTTCTTGGAACAGGCTGCCCAGGGAGGGGGGTTGAATCGCCACCCCTAGACGTGTTTCATAGTCAGGGAGATCTGGAGCTCAGGGACAGGGTTTGACTGTGGGATTGGACAGTCGAGGTCCTGGCTAGACTGGATGAGCTCGAAGGTCTTTTCCAACCTCAACAGCATCGGGGAATGCAGTGTTTAAGTTATGAACACTTATATTTACTGAAGCTAAGGCTGGGGAGCAATACCCTGTGTGTGAGGACTAAACATGAATTTGTCTCGCTCCATTTGATCTCAAGCCTGGCAGTGCGAGGAAGAGTGCAGAGCACAACTGGAGGGTGTCCTGTGCCCCATCCAGCTTTACTTTACGAAGGCAGCCCGTGCCCTCGGTTAACGATCTGGCAGCCTCGCTAAACAAGTGAACCTTTCAGGGGGAGCAGCGCTGGCTGAATATCAATAAATACATCCCAGTGCCTTTCATCTGTGGAGAAATGGTAATTGGGATTTGCACTGAGATGCCTGGCAGAGGTGAAGCCAAATCAAAGCCTATTTATAAATATTTTAACATCCTAAGCCGGCCTTAGAACCACCAGTCGGGGCAGCACTGTAAATATGCCCTTCATTATGTAAAGGTTGGCTGTTTAATAACAATATGCAAATATCTTTGCAAGAGTACTTGCTTTTGTCTCTTCTCTTTGTTTTCCAGGCGCAGAGTTGCTGCCTCTGGGGAGGGTGTGCAGACAACCCGCCAACGCCTTTGCTCTGTGTTTGTACCTATAGCAGTTGTGTTCTCCAGCCGACGCAAAACCTTATACCCCTGGCAGCTGTTTTCATTAAAACTTCCATCAAAACTTTTACTTAGTGTCAGGAGAAGGTTCATTATTTACAAGTCAACATCTACTAGCAGAAGCAGAAATTCAGACTCTCCTCAGCCTGTATGAATGGTCACCACTCCAACTGAGGCTGAGGATCTGACCCATAGATCCTGATTCTGGCCCACTCACCCCTTCTATCTCTTTCTAGGCAGAGCTGATATCGAGCTCCGAAGCCAACTTGCTGCAGCCACAAGCAAATGACTTTATCCTGGGCTCAGAATTTCTGCCTAATGAAGTTACATTGCTTATCCATGAGCTGCTTTTTTAATTTGGGAATTCCAGTGAAATCAGAATAGCACTGAGGCAGTGAAAACAGAACCAGAACGAGGATGAGCTTTAACAGGCAGAGGTAGTCAAGGTCACTAGTAAAACAATAAGACTGAGGGGTGACTTCATGAATGTTTATAAATATGTGAAGGGTGGGTGTCGGGAGGATGGAGTCAGGCTCTGCTCAGGGGCACCCAGTGATAGGACAAGGGGCAGCGGCTGTGAGCTGGACCAGAGGAGGTTCCACATCAATGTGAGAAGAACCTTCTTCCCTGTGAGGGTGCCAGAGCCCTGGCAGGGGCTGCCCAGGGGGGTTGTGGAGTCTCCTTCTCTGGAGACGTTGAAAACCCTCCTGACCGTGTTCCTGTGCAACTGGATCTAGGGGACCTTGCTGTGGCAGAGGGATTGGACTGGATGATCTTTGGAGGTCCCTTCCAATCCCTGATGTTCTGTGATTCTGTGATTAACTATGAGAACATCAGGAGGGATCACTTCAACATCAACAGAGAAGTGATTGAGCACCACTGTCACTTGAGGGAATGTGAATTCCCAAGTCAAGAATACATGGGAATGCTGCTTGGTCTTGATCAAAGTAGGAAAGGTGCAGATGAAACGCTGATTGAAGATTTGATTTGTCTATGACAATCTGATTTATCTGGAGACACAAGAAGTTTACTGGAGTAATAAATAACGGTTCTTAAATTCCCCATGACCAGTGCACCTTCCCTGCATTGCAGGGAGAAGGCAAAGCGGCCACAGCAAAGCCACACATGTCCGGTCTTCTCTTAGACACTTCCTACCTGAAAGATCACGTTTTCTTATCCCAAGTGCTAGATTTACATCACGGAGTTTAATTGTCAGTATGAACACAAGATCTAGAAGCAATGCCGTCCGAGATGTGCATGACCTGTAAATATTGGTTTGTGTTTGTGTCACACAGAGCAAGGAGAGGGAGAGTGATTTCGTTTTGACATTTGTTACAACCAGACATAAAAGCTTATGGCAAGGTCTATTATCCCCTGGAAGGAAACGGGGTGAAAAGGAAAGGTCTGTGCTGTAACAAAAGCTGAATCACTGCAATTGCCAGACTCCATCAAGGAACACCGGGTGCAGACAGTGATTGCTGAGCCAATTTGTCCAGCCAGTTTTGAAAGGTGCCAGCAAGGATAAACAAGGAAATGGGGATGCATGTGGCTCCATCGGCTTTATTATGGTTCCTTTCTGTAGCCATAATCCAGCCCTGCTGGTAAGTTTAGCAGAGCAGTGCCAGGAGCAGAACACAGCCTTGCCCCAGGGTGCAGAGAAACTCAAGAGTTGTGCGTGTTCTGCAAACTGGACTCCACAATTGTGTCTGCTGCTCTTGCCTTCCACCCAGCGTTTCCTTACTTCAGTTGTGTTAATTTCTAATGGGATACTCAGAACTTACTCCCCATATGGTGTCCAGTTCTGGGCCCCTCAGCTCCAGAAGGACACAGAGCTGCTGGAGAGAGTCCAGCACAGAGCCACAGGGGTGATGGAGGGAGGGGAGCATCTCCCTGCTGAGGAAAGGCTGA
>JAOXOE010000441.1:16271796-16295133 GCA_028565055.1 Phoeniculus purpureus | reverse complement strand
GGGGTCACCCCCCGGCCCCGCGGGCCGCTCACCTGCTGCTGGATCTTCCCGTCCTCGGTGACCACCCAGTGCGTGGTGGCGGCCGCGGGCCTTGGCCCCGAGGCCAGCAGCGAGCAGAGCCCCAGCGCCCAGCCCGACAGAACCCACACCCGGGCCAGGCCGCCCCGCCCGGCCGCCGCCGCCATCTTGCCCCAATCCCGGCCTCCCCGCGGGCCCGGAACCGGAAGTGCCGCCATCTTGGGGCGGGAAGCGGGAGGGCCCGGGGAGGTCGCGGAGCTGCCGCTCGGAGCGGGAACACGCTGCTAAGGAGGTTCGGCTGGAGAAGAGACGCTCCAGGGAGAGCTCAGCGCGGCCTTTCAGGGCTTAAAGGAGCCGACAGGAGAGAGGTGGGGGGCGCTTTTCAGCAGGGGCTGTGGGACAGGACAAGGGGTGATGGTTAAACTGAACCAGGGAGATTCAGACCAGGCCAGAGAGAAGGAAGAAATGTTGGTGCTTGGGGTGCCGAGAGCCTGGCCCAGGGTGCCCAGAGAGGTGGGAGAAGCCCCATCCCGGGAACCATCCCAGGTCAGGTTGGCCCTTGGGGCTCAGAGCACCCTGCTCTGGCTGGGGATGGCCCTGCTCACTACAGATGACCTTTAAAAGGTCCCTTCCCACCCAAACCAGGCCATGATGCCGCGGGACCACCTGCACCAGCGCTGTGGGCTCCATGTTGCAGCCCCACACGCCCAGCCCAGCAGTAACTGAAGCCTTCCTGGACGCCAGGCAGCCACTGGTTGCAGCAGAGCTGCTGTCTGGAGTCCAAGGTTGACTTTCAGTGCCAAGCAGCAGCGCGTGGCACAGCAGAGACCACTTCTCCTTAATACAAATTGATTTCTGTCTAATGCATGTGAAAGTGTTTGCTACCACCGCTCAAGAAAGCAGCCCAAATCAAACCACAGCCAAGGCCACCTCACTTCAGAGCTGGCTGATGGAAAACACATTACTCCTCCTTCCTTCTCATCCCTCAAGTCTCAAGGTTTCCTCTGTACTCCAGTTAACGGTAAATGCAGCTGGCCCAGCAGCCTGTTTCCCTAGCCCTGACTGAGATCCAGAAGCTGCCAGTTTTAAAGGTGGGTCTGTTCCACCAGCTTCGTGGGGACTCCACAGTGAGATCTGCCTGGAACTGAAACTCTCTGACTAGAAGATGGGAGTTTACAGATAGTGTCACAGGGGTTAAACTAATGCAAAGTACTTGAAAAATTTTCTCTATCCTGAGAGAAATCAAGTCTGACACTTCCTTCCTGGTGCCGAGATCACAGATTTCACTGAAACCCCAGGCTGTTGCTCCAAGCCACGCTGGTCTCCCACAAGCCACTCATTTATTGTACTGTCAACACCCATGAGGCTGAGCAAGACAACAAATGACTGCTTTTAACACGGTAATTCCCAAGGTAGGATACAGGACATGCAGCTTTTGCTGAAAACTTGAATTGCTACCCAAAATTTGCCATGTATGGTTGGAACAGCCAGTCTGTCCCCTTGTGGTGACAGCTCAAACACCTACAGCCATCCAAGTCACTCAGACAATAAGGTACCACAGAAGCCTTTTACTAAGCCAACACAGAATCGCAGAAATTAGAGCTTGGAAGGGACCTCCAAAGATCATCCAGTCCAATCCCCCTGCTACAGCTGGATCCCCTAGATCCAGTCACACAGGAACATGGCCAGGTGGGTTTTAAACTTCTCCAGAGAAGGAGACTCCACAACCCCCCTGGGCAGCCCCTTCCAGTGCTCTGTCATCCTCACTGAGAAGGTGGTCCCTTCTCAGACTGATGTGGAACCTCCTCTGTTCCAACTCGCACCCATTGCCCCATGTCCTCTCATTGGATGCCCCTGAGCAGAGCCTGGCTCCATCCTCCTGACACCCACCCTTTTCCATATTGATCAACATCCATGGGGTCACCCCTCAGGCTCCTTTCCTCCCAGCTCCAGAGCCCCAGCTCCCTCAGCCATTCCTCAGCAGGGAGATGCTTCCCTCCATCATCCCTGTGGCTCTGTGCTGGACTCTCTCCAGCAGTTGTGTGTCCTGCTGGAACTGAGGGGCCCACAACTGGACACAAGATTCCAGATGCCGTCTCACCAGGGCAGAGTAGAGGAAGATAACTTTTCTCGGTCTCCTAACCACCCCCTTTCTGATCCACCAAGAATGCCGTTGGCCTTTGTGGCCACAAAGGCCCATTTCTGGCTCCTGGCCAACCTGGTGGCCACCAAGACCCCCAGGTCCCTTTCTCCTACGCTGCCCTCCAACAGATCAGTCCCCAAACTATACTGGTCCCTGGGGTTGTTCTTGCCCCCATGCCAGACTCTACACTGCCCTGGTTAGAGTTCGTTACCGTGAAACAACGAGCCAAAAGGAAATTACAAAATGAATTTATTCCAAAAGTTTAAGGGAACAATTTACAGTTTGAGAGGGTGAACAGGTGTCTCCACAAGAACTCACTGCAGTAAAATTCAACAGGACACTGGGAGTGGAAAAAGAGGCTAATTCGGAGGCCACCAGATCTTTGCACAACACCTCTGAAAAACAGGAGTCCTGTAAGGAGAACTCACTTGAGGTTTAGTGAGCAAATGAGCTGCTAGTACCTAGCTATCAGTCTAAACACAGGCAATGCTTTGGCTTGGGGACTGGATTTTGAAATCCCCTCAAAAAGGAAACAATAGCCACGAATGCAAACGGTCTATTGGGCTTTTTTCTTCCACCTCCCATGAAAGTTAATTCATTACCTAGTGCCTGTCTGCAGAGTGGCCAATTCTCAAGATCATTTCCCTAGTTAATTTGTTTTAGTGATAAACATGAGTTCAGCAGCTGCTGTGGGATCAGAAATGTGAAGTCAGCTGCCAGGTCCTGGAATGTCCAAAGTTTGCTGCCTACTGCTCCTGAGTTTAGCAGAAAAAACCCCTTCTAATTTCATGACAACGCTGCCTCTAGCTGTAATTTCAGGGCTCTGACCTTGGACTGAAGCGGTAAACACCCAGAGCCTTATTGAAGACACCCAGGTCAGAGTCACAAGCAAATACAAATGAAGCTGGGTGGGGAAACATCACATTCAGGCATCTGTCTGTGTCTGTGGATATCACATGGCTGGACAAAAGAAAGGAAGAAGTAAATCTTCATTCTTCTAAAGCCTAAGCTTGTCTACACCTACCTGCCCTGGAACACCCACTACAATGCTCTTCCTCTGGCTGGACTACTTTATGCTGTCTGCCAAGTCCTTTATGATGTTGAATGACCTGAGAATCACACTTTGAGCAGTGAGAATAACAAAACCAACCCAAACCCTGCACTGTATTTTCTAGGTGTCCACCAGCAAGTAAGAACCCCAGTGGGAAGAGTAAAATGAGATGGAATCGTTAACTTGGACTGAACTAACCTGGAGTGAACTATGCAGCTGGAATTGTTCACTGTTACCCAAAACACTATTTTATTGATAGATTTTCAAACGCAGTTGTATTGGTAAAAAAACAACCCCAACAAACCAAACAAGAAATGCAAAACAAAACCAAACAAATCCCAACCCTCAAGTGCCAACTAATCCAGAACCCTGCAGAACACAGGACAGAGCCAGGTACTGCTACAGCCCAGCTCCAGCCTGTGAAGTTGAATCACCGCATCAGTCTCTACCCATTGCTGGAATAATTCTACAGTCATTTATTGGTTTCTTTTCCGTTCGTTTACTGGAAGTTCACGGCATAAACTAGATGCAAATATTCATAGGAAACATTAAAAATTCATTGGCGCAACATCACGTCTGCATCACAATGCACGGAGAAGAGTTAAGATGTGCAAAACCAAACGACACCACCAACACATTCTCTAAGTGAAGAAGGACTGCTTCATGCTACGAGCGAAAATTAAAACGTCCAGCCGGGCTGCAAACAGTAAGGAACCAGCAACGTACCTCATTCAGCTCCATTTTCAAAAGGGAAATCAAAAAGCAGGTCGAGCGAGGGCGACTCTTCTCCACATATTGCAAAACGCGGTTACAGGGGGAGGGAGGGCGGGGTGGGTTACTTCAGCCACTACAGCTTATCTCACACCTACCTCTGCTCATGCCTCTCCTGTCTGTTACTTAACACAGCGTTTCGGTTACGATTCGTAGGTTAACACACACACCGGCAAGGTGGAGCTCTTTGACCAAACCTCTACGCTCTTTTCCCAACTGAGCAAATCCTGAAGACACTTGGAAAAGAAGAACCCCAAACTGCTGACTGTAAAGCATCCAAAAATACAGCTGTAGTTTCACTATGGACAAGTCGTAGTCCGTTAGAAAAGTAGATCATACATACAAAGGTATAAAGAACATTGAAGTCAGTCTTAGTGGAAGGCAGTCCTCGAAGGAAACGACACTCCAAGCAATCCCACTGGGTAGGACTTTTCACTCTGGCCCTTCAGGGCCGCAGAAGATTTCACTGGTCTACTCAGTAGATTCTTCCTCGGCTACGATTGCCGCGTCCGCCCCAGCCTCTTCCTCGTCCACCCCGGAACCCACCTCTTTGCTCTGCAATGGAAATCAACACTTTTTGTATTTGCTTGGTGCTGCACAGAGACTAAAACCAAATAGCAATCATGAGATACTGAAGGCTGGATTAAGCCTGAGGCTAATCTGCTTTTATGAGATCTCAGAGCTGTGGTTTGAGGGACTAGAGACCCCATGGGCTGCGCAGGACTTGAGCAGGACTGGCCTCTCTCAGCTAAACACCATCGTTCTGTATGTGCACACGACGACAGGTAACCGCGTGGTTATTTCAGAACTGTATTTGGGCCAAACTGTTACCACAGAACATTAGGGATTGGAAGGGACCTCAAAAGATCATCCAGTTCAATCCCCCTGCCAGAGCAGGATCACCTAGATCAAGTCACACAGGAACATACCCAGGTGGGTATAAACATCTCCAGAGAAGGATCAGAGAACTGATAACTGCTCCGTAAAAAGCTTCCTTAGGCCACCCCAGCTTACCCTTTTGGCCAGTAACACCATGTCCACCCTGAGGCGTTTGGCTGACTTGCTCCTATGGATCCCATAAAATGATGGAAACCCATAACCTGGTCAGTCTCTATGTCCTTTGCCATCCACAAGTTACCACCAGCGTACTTGAGGCTGGTACCTTACCTGTAGCCAATTAAAAGTCTTGGACGGACAGACCTCACACAAACTACTTGTGCTCTGCAGAGAACAAACCTGATGACAACAAGAAACTCCACCAGACCAAGCTCTCCCAAGCTGCTGAACTTACCATACGAAAAGCTGCCCAGGTTGCTGCTGTATTTCCCACTGGGGGGATTATAGATCTGCCTGGCATCCCGTTTTGGTCCTGCTGACGCTTTCTTTGGGGGTGAACTTGAAGTGGTATCTTCACTTGCTCTTTTTTGACTGACAGAAGAAAACAAAACCAGACCGTTACAGCCCTGGAGTGACAGTGCAGGAGCAGTTCAGCCCCAGTGATCAACCACCGGAAGCTAACGAAGGCACCCTGAGTTAACACTTCAGCAGAGGCAGCAAGCTTGTCGCCACCTGATGAAGTCTATAGTGTCCTTAAAGCAAAACTACGATGGTCACTCCAGAGCCCAAATTCCACCCAGGGCAGGTGGTATTTTTGATTGTGAAACTCTTAGCAAACACTACCCTCCCTGGTTTTTTTAATGCAGAACTCTCACCTTGCATCAGCCTTCTGCACTGGCTTCCAGGACAGCGTAACTGTACTTTTGTAAGAAGGAGGAATGTGGAAGAGATCCTGCAGGGGCAAATCAGAGAGTTTACAGTTAAATTCAGGTTGATTTCACTTCAAAACTTTTAGCTACCTACTGAGAGTCCAGAAGACTTCACTTTGCAGCTATTTAAAATCCTTCCTGGAGTCCCAGATAGAGGCAGAAGGCAGCAGTAGGTAACTACCTTAGCCGGCTGTCCCAGCCCCATACGCTTTTCAAGGGTTTCTCAGTACTGTGGGCACTGTTTTTGTTTGACTGAGAGGGGAAAAAGCACTAAGAGGAAATAAATCAGAAAGACTTTGGGGGCTCTGGATGGAAGTCTCTTTCTGCAGCCCAGCTCTAGACTCTTTGGAGAACAAGGTTCGGTAAAGCAGCTTGATATGCTTCCTCCCTCATTTACATCTCTTCAAACTACTACTTACCCCTCCCTGCCACTGTAGGAAAGGGAAATGACAGGGGAAAAGGCTCAGCCAGAACATAGAGAGCTCCTAAAGCTGAGTCTTCTGTGCTTGCAGGCAGCTCATGTTGCAAAATAGGACTTCAACACCCTACCCAACAGCAGCAGCCAAGCAGCTTGTGCAAACAGCAGATCCATGTCACTTCACAGGGTGAAGTGGGCAGCAGCCCTGAGCTGGGTAACAAAACCAGCTCAAACCTGCTGCTTTTGTCTGCACAAGTCACTGCTGACTCCATTTACTCCTCTGGGTGTGAAGACTTACCTTGATTAAAACATTAATGTTATTGGTTATTTTCAAGGCAACCACTTTAATCTTGTTCTGTAAAAGAGAAGAAACACCACTCAGCACCTGTTCTAGCAGCTCGAAACTACAACAACTGCATCTGGTGAAGCTGTGACATCGACCCAGCTGCTCTTCTGAGCATGAAGTTACCTCCTCTGTTTTCAAGGCTTCTCCTGTTTTGCCTTGGAGCGCTAGGCGAAGCTGTCGAATGTACACCTGCAACCCTCGGGCAAAATACTGTAGCCTAAAAACAAATGGAAAAGCAATGCATTAATGATTTTAAATTCAGTAACAGTGTCAGAGAAGCTGTCATCTCAGTTCCCTCTCCTTTAGGAAAAACACTTAACATCTTGTACCAGTCTGACTTGGGTTTCCTCTGCCCCCAGACAATCAGAGTTCACACTAACTCTAAACCATCACCTGATTTTGAAGTCCTTCAGTTTCTCCGCATTCAGCTTGGCTGTGAGGAAGTCTGGGAGCTTCCGCCCCAGCTGGTGGAAGCTGTACAATAAACACTCCACGTAACTGAACTGCAGCTTGGGCTCCTCGCTGCCGGCGTTCTCCCCGTTCTCAGCTTCCTCTGGAGGAAGGGGCATGTACTCCTGAGCAGGGAGGAAAAACAAAATGCATGAGACACACCTAAGCAGACTGACCACTCCTCTGCAGGGCTTCAACTGGAGGGTTTACTGATGCTGCTGTGGACACAGCCCTTCCTAAGATCCTAAGCCAGGCTCTGCTCAGGGGCATCTAATGATAGAACATGGGGCAATGGGTGTGAGCTGGAAAAGAGGAGGTTCCACATCAATACAACAAGGACCTTCTTCCCAGTGAGGGTGACAGAGCCCTGGAAGGAGCTGTCCAGGAGGGTTGTGAAGTTTCCTTCTCTGGAGATGTTTCAAACCCTCCTGGCCATGTTCCTGTATGACTGGATCTAGGGGATCCTGCTCTGGCAGGGGGATTGGACTGGATGATCTTTGGAGGTCCCTTCCAATCCCTAGTATTCCGTGATCAACGTGTGCCTCTCATAAATGCAAAAATGAACAAGAACCAACCCACGTGAATTTCCTGGATTAAAAACATGATGCAGGTAACAGCTCTCTGCATCTACAAAGGCTTCAAGCTGCAAAATGTTTGACAGAGGTATCTGAAATAGACACTTTAGCAAAAGGGTCAAAAGAGAGAAGTCAACTTGTTTGGAGTTTTCCATGAATAAACATGGAATCAGTTGGCCTTACCAGCAGTTTATCAAACAGCTTCTTCAAATTGGATTCAAGCTTTTCCATATCGCCACAGAATGAGCTCATTTCAGCAAGCAGCTTCAAAACCTAGGGGCAGGGAGAAGCCAGGTTTGTGTGTGTTACCTGAGAAGCACAGAGGCTTAACTTCCAACCGAAAAGTGACCACCACGTCACACCGTACGGCTGGCATAGCAGAGCTCAGCTAAACCCCTCCCAAACATCAGGAAGGAATACGAGGAACACGCTTCGGCTATTTTTGATATCCTCACGCAGATCTGGGTGTCTGAGCCCAACAAGAACCATCAGTCCACAAGAGAACTTCCATCTCCCCATGTGCAGCTCAATTTGCCTCCAAAGTGACGCTCCCAGAGATCCAAGTGAAGCCGCAGCACTGATTAACGTGAGCAAAATTACAGGCATTAAGCCACTCCCTTAGGAGGGTAAATTAGCAGGAGCTGTGCAACAGCCATTTCAGTAACCACCGTGTGCTTAGAGAAAACTGTCGGTAATGTAAAAAAGATTACACCGATGGATTCAGCTCCGCCTCGCCTCAAGAGCCGGGCACAAACGACACCTGCAGTGCTCAGCCACGTCTCCACACAGCAAACAAGTTCTCGAACGAGTAAGAAACACTTAAGAAAGGAGTTTGCAACCTTTAAAATAGCTGCCTCCATCCAAAATGATGATTATTTTACTAAATTAAAGACATTTCAGCTCTGGCTTACCTCTAACTGGATATCGAGCCCCTCCACTGGAGTAGTCAGAGAACCAAGGTTGGGCAGAACGTGCTCACAGAAGTAAGTGACGAATTTTGTGGAATGAACATTTTTCTGCAAAAATAAGCCAAACACTGCATTATTTGGGCTGCTCTGAGGCTGAAGGAGTTAAATGCTTTCTCCCCACTACTCTGCCACCCTCCTAAATGCCCACAGAGCTTCACTGACTCCCCATTAACTCATAAAACATGGAGTTTCTTCTATAAAGCTGCAGACAGTTGCCACATGGGCTGAAACAACTGTCTGTAACCCCCCAAACGGTCCTTAACTGCCGCAACTGCCAGGCACTAGACTTGAAATAACCAAACCCATGCATGTATGAACATGAGAACCTCCAACTCCAATGAGGAAAAGGAAATGTTGAAGACATTACAGAGAGTAACACAGAAGCTCTTCTCGTATTGAGAGGCTTAAGGATGTTCTCCAACTCTGTAGAAGCTGAAGGTTGCTACCATACTGAGAGCACCAAAAAGAAGCTACAGCTGCTAACTCTGTGCGGTTTCCCTCATGCAAAGCAAACGAACACGTACAGAGAACAGCGGCACTGCCTGCCGGGTACACTGCAGGAGCCTGTCCACGCAATCTGGGTCCGATGGGTTGAATGTTTGCTCCAGGTCGGCTTGTTCAGCTACCAGCTCCACCAGTTGCTGCCTCCCACTTACAGTCTGTAAGCTCTTCAATCCTGACAGTATTTTCATGAACAGAACGAACTCCTCACCCGTCACATCTTCCAGCACCTTAACAGAACAGCAGAAAACATATTTCCATGTGGGTCACTTGCAAAGCTCCACAGCAGACCTGCTTGGCTTAAGTCTGTGTTAAGTCTGCAAACACTCAGTTTCTATTTGGCTAAACTATGCCTCGAGCTGGCACAGGGACTATTCTTTCTCTTAACCCTCAGAACACTCTGATTTAGCAAGATCTTGAAGTTCAGGAAGAACAAATGTTAAATTACTACCTATTGATTACTCATTACTGGGTTTTGCATCTTATTCAGCTTAACAAATGCACACATCTCATGAAATTCAAAGACAAGCCTCAAGTCAAATGACAGGACACAGGGCAATGGGCGTGAGCTGGAACATAAGAGGTTCCACATCAACAGGAGAAGGACCTTCTTCCCAGTTGAGGGTGACACAGCACTGCAAGGGGCTACCCAGGGGGGTTGTGGAGTCTCCTTCTCTGGAGACATTTAAAACCCGCCTGGCCGTGTTCCTGTGTAACTGGATCTAGGTGATCCTGCTGTGGCAGGGGGATTGGACTGGATGATCTTTGGAGATCCCTTCCAATCCCTAATGGTCTGTGATTCTGTGAAGTCCTGACTGGCTGGGGAACTGCTCTGCTAAGAAGACCCAGAGCTGTGGAATCTAGAACACTGCACCTAGTGTGACAGGAAGTTGGTAATGAGCTGTAGAAAGCGCAGCCCATTGTCATCAGTGTCTAGATGATCTTTCTAAGGCAACTGTGAGGTTTCAGCCTAAGTGAAAAGAAAGATAAGGGATGACTTAGTAATGCCCGAGTTTATACCAAATCAAAACTCTCACCTTCTTGGATTCTGTCAGTATGAACTCTTCTACCTCCTTTGTCATCACCTCCTCGGGCAGGGTTTTCAGTTTGGTAGAGAGGAACTTGATGGCTCGCTCTCTCACAATATCCTCTCCCTGGAGAATTTGACTGAACAAGCCTCCCAAGGTCCCTGGGTGGAGAATAAATACAGCAATGCAAATTCCTTTAGAATCACACAATGAGTGAAGCTGGAAAAGCCCTCTGAGCTTAGACAGCTCAGCCCAGGACCCAACATCACCACAGTGGTCAGACCAGGACACTAAAGGCCACAGCCAGGCTGTCCTTCAACACCTCCAGCAATGGGGACTCCACCACTGCCCTGGACAGTCCAGTCCAGGCCCTGATCACCCTTTCTGGGAGGAAAGGCTTCCTAACATCCAAGCTAATCCTCTCCTGGCAGCTTCAGGCTCTGCCCTCTCATCCTGGCGCTAGTTGCCTGGGAGAAGAGCCTGACCCCCACCTGACTACAACCTCCCTTCAGAGAGTTGGAGAGAGGAAGAAAGTACCCTGAGTCTCCTCCAGGCTAAACACCCTCAGCAAACTCAGCCTCTCCTCCAGTCCCTTCCCCAGCCTCGTTGCTCCTCTGGACCCACCCCAGCCCCAATCTCTTTCTTGATGTGAGGGGCCCAGCACCGCCCTCAGTACTAGAGGGGAGACCTCCCCAGTGCCTAATCCAGGGGGAGAATGACGTCCCTAGTCCTGCTGGCCACCCTATTGCTGATCCAAGCTGGGATAAGCTGAACCATGTATGCAGAAGAAAGAAGTTTTCTATGACGCAGTTCCTTCAGTCCTTTCGTACTAGAGATAGGAAGGATTGAGAAGGTGTCCTTTACCTTTAGCATCCATCTTAAATATACTGAGCAAGGCATTGTTCACCAAATTGAATTCTGCAGAGTCATCTGAGGAGAGAAAGGAGCCCGATGAGCACTGCTTGAAATGGACAAGAGCACAGAACCAAAGAGCCGTGGTACCACATGACACGTATTTTATCCACAGCAACATCACTGGTAAATTTTAACCACTACCAGAAGCAAAACAAAAAGCTCTTTGCACTTCACCTTCCCAGCCAAAACTTTAACCTTCCAAATTCAATAGGACTGAAAACTTCAGGGAAATTGTTTAATAAACAATTAACTCAGAATTAAGCATCCTGTACCACAACTTTTCTACAAGAAAATGCCTCTAGGTTTTTTGAAAGTCTCTGAGTATCTGCATTAGAAATCCAGTAACTCTTTTTCAGAAGGCAGTTTGTTACAGTCCATAATTGGATGGGGTTTGTTTTGGGGTTTCCCCTCCCCTTTTTCTACAGACATGTTGAGAGAATTAGAGTGAAACCAACTGTTCTATTGAAAAGACATTTTTCAGTTTATATTTGAATAACTAGCGACCTTTCAGCAGAAGCAGCAGCCTAACTGTAGGGGAAACATAAAGGGAGAGGAAAAGAAGAGCAGGAGCAGAGCACAAGCACTGGACAGACAAACTACAAATCCACAGGAAAGGTTTTACAGAAGACACTGTGCACATTTTCAGGTGGTTTGGGCTCCCCGTGTCGCCTACCTGACTGCAGGAGCTGGGTGAGGATGTCTGCTACCCGAGGAAGGTTATCTCCAGTGGCAAACTGAGGCAGCTCCTTGATTGCTTGACGACGGATCTGTCCAAATAGTCAGAAACATGGAAATAAGAAATATAAATAATTACCACAAATACTCAGGTAACTGCAGTACCCAGGTCCTCATGTGCCAACACAACTTCTCCTCTTCCCTTCCTTATTTCTCCCAGCAGGACTTTTTGGAATCATTAACCAAGTTTTCCAAAGACCAAACCTGCCCTCCCGAGAGACAGGAACAACTAAAACAACATAAATAAAAAATAACAGCAAAACAGAAACTTGCTACAAGGTTCTTACAGAAACATCTTCATCCTCACAGAGGTCCAGCTGGGCATTGATAGCTGAGTCAGCCAGCTCAGGGAAATGCTTGAAGAACTTTGGAATAAACTGGGCCGCAAGTCTCTTCTCCTTGGCACCTCCCTTCACGCCGTCCAAGATGGCCTGGTACGCATCCTTGTGCTGCAAGAGGAAAAACACAGCTAGGAAAACCCTGCAGGGTTTTTTTTTTTCTCTCTCCCATACAAAATCAATCAATTTTTTCCCCGCAGATCAGTAAACTCGAGCCAATCTATTTGCCTCTGCTGACTGGTTCTTGCTGGTAGTCTGGTGCATCTGTCTGTTTGAGAGCTGCTCTTTTGCTTTTTTTGAGGACTTTCTGCCTCTTTCTGCTCTGTCTCTCAAACAGAAGTTACCACGGCACTGGAATGGATCACAAATTATTTCAAACACTGTCCTACAGCATCTCTGGCATCTATTCTAGGGGTTAATCAGAGCTAACATGTAGCTCTCAAAAGATCTGCTAACAGAGACTAGACATTAAAAAAGAAATCTCTAATAGAAATGCAAAAATAACGATGTCAGGAGAGCAGAATATTCTCTAGTTGCTCCAGCTTGAGTTATATTTGCACCTGCTGGTCTGAAACTTCAGAGGAAGTGGAAAACTTTGTTGGGCTCAGCTCTGCATAAGCCAGCCCCATGCTATTCCAGTCACAGCTTCTCAGACTCCATGTTAAAAACCACTTTTTTGGAGTAAAAAAAAAAATATATTGCTTAGTACATAATTCCTGTGACTTAGGCAACACCCAGCAGCTCAGGCAGGATTTTGTTTTACCCTGTCGTCACCTTCACCCCACACCCAAGCTGGACTCATCATACCTGAGCCCCTTCTCAATGAAAACACTATTTGAAAGGCTCAGTACTCCCACACATTTAAATTAATCTTTTAATGTCAAACTACTTGTTATCCCCTTGCTCCTCTCATAGTCAAAGTTTCTTTCCCAAGTTCAAAGACTTTTTGTAGGGAGAGATCACGGTTATAAGGGTCGTTAAGAGATTAAATAAAGTGCTAAGTAGAACAAACCTGATGAAAAAGGAACAATTTCTCGTGGCTTTTCAGAGTGCAAAAGCCACAGACTCAAAAGCAGTTACTGAAAGGAGATCAAAGAAGGCAAGGCCTCAGCAAAGGTTACCCAAGTGTAACAAAACACTTTGGCACTGAATGTTTCCATGCCACAAACAGCAGTGAGACAAAACAAACAGATAGAAAAGTTTGCTAAGTAACAATCTAGCAAGGATGCTCTGTTTTGTTTGGTTGTAATTTCTGCAGATAATGGACTTGGATAAAAAAAACACCTCTCAACTTTAAAACTTAAAAACACCTAACCACCACAGCATTTGTCCTCTTAAAAACCCTCCCAAATGACCTTGTGTCCAGTTTATCACCCACTGCTAGGGTTGTGCAAAGCTGAGTGCCTACTTCTGCAGATTCTGACCAAAAAACCCCGAACAAACATTTCAACACGAGGTAACTGCTACCTCTCAGTAAACCGAAGGCCTAATGCAATATAAAAGGTCGGTTTAACTAACTAGAACATGGTATATTGGTAGGACATTACATTAATCCCCTTATTCTTTTGAATAGTTCAGTAACGGTATTAACGGTTTGTTTATGCCATAACAAGGCATCTACCAAACGTTAAAGAAGATCTTGGCAAGATTTTAGAGGTACTCATCTCCTTTAGCGGTGAGGATCGATCTTTTCTTTCTGCCTTAAGGATAAAAACAAAGGGCTAGCGGCACAAGAGACTTCACCTTCCACCATAAAGCCCTTCAGCCTGCCAGAAGCTCTGCGGAACTGCCAAGTGCTGGGTCAGATCCGGTTGTGACTTACCAGCGCCTTCCTCACCGCCTGAACTTGCAGTCAAAGCTCCCGGGCCCTAAGCAAAACGCTGATTTCTAAACTCTGGCTAATAACTAGTTAATACCCGCGACGCCACGTTCCAGAGCGGAGCTGCTGGCAGGAGGAGGAGGAAGATCCACCAAGAGCGACCGGAGCTGCTGCTGCAGAGCTACAAGCACCAGGCTCAACTCCTCCCGTCCCACACGAAACACAGCCTCGGCTGCCCTGGCAGCCCCAACGGCGCCTTCCCGCCCCGCTTCCCACCGCCCGCCCACCCGGCCCCGGCCTCGCGCTGCCGGCGGCGCAACGCTACTCGAGCCCGAGGCCTGGCGAGGCCTAGTGAGGCCTAGCAGGCCGCAGCCACGCCGCACCTGCCCCGCTGTCTCGGTGGCGTCCGCCAAGATGCCGTAGTTGCGGTAGAGCTCCTCCACGCTGGGCATGGTGCGGCGGGGAACGCGCAGGAGCCGCCGCTGCTACCGGAGCCGCCGCTAACGAAGCCGCCGCACCCAGAGGCCGCCGCTGCCGCTACGGGAGCCGCCGCCGTCACGAACCAACGAGGCGGAAGTGCCGGAGCGGCCGTGGCGCCGGCGCTTGCGCAGCGCCCCCAGGCCGTGTGGGGCGGAACTGCAATGCCCCGGGGGGGTGCTGCAGCACCACAATCTCCCCACCCCAGAACCTCCCACTCGGTGTGGGACGGGAAGTGTTTGCTCAGGGACCTGACGCTTCCTGTACCTCTGGCAGCCTCGTTTGGTTTCTTCTGGGCTTTTCTCCTTCTGTTTCCCCACTCACAGAATCACAGACTGGGCTGGGATTGAAGGGAGCTCAGAGCTCACCCAGTGCCACCCCCCTGCCATGGGCAGTGACGCCTCTCACCAGACCAGGTTGCCCAGAGCCCCATCCAGCCTGGCCTTGGACACTGGCAGGGATGGAGCAGCCACAGCCCTCCCTGGGTAACCTGTTCCAGGGCCTCATTCTGTCTTCTGCAGCTCCTTGTTTCCCAATTTCCCTCTCCTATAATCCTGGCTGGAAAGGACCTCTAGGATCACCCAGTCCAGCTCGCAGCCCAGCAGCTCCCCAACCCCTGGACCATGGCCTCAAGTGCTCTAGATACTCGTTTTTTAAACACCCCTAGGGATGAGGACTCCATCACCTCCCTGGGCAGCCTGGTCCAGTGCCCAAACACTCTCTCAGCAAAGAACTTCTTCCTAAGATCCAAGCCAAACCTCCTCTGATGCAACTTAAGGCCATTTCCCCTCGTCCCATCATTAGGAATTCAGGAGAAGAGAGCAGCACCAGCAGCTCCTTTGAGGTAGCTGTGGAGTGCAGGCAGGTCTCCTCTCAAACACCATGGGCAGCCCTATGGGAACAGAGCGTTGCCGAGCTCCCGGTGAAGAAAAGAGCTGGTTCCCCATGATTTGGTTAGTTTCATCCTTTCCTGCGAGGGAAAATGCCCCGAATTCCAGTGCATGGAAACCAAAGTCTCTGCAGCTAACACCAGCCCTTTCCTTGGGGATGAAGTTGCCTTCACAAACCATAGAATCTCTTTGGTTGGAAAAGCCCTTTAAGCTCCTCCAGTCCAACCATTCCCCCACATCCCCCACCCCACATCTCCACGGCTCGTCAACCCCTCGAGGGACAGGGACTCCCCCTCTGCCCTGGGCAACCTGGGCCAGGCCTGGGGAACCCTTGTGGGGCAGAAATTGTTCCTCAGGGCCAACCTCACCCTCCCCTGGAACAGATTTTAAAACTCCTAGACAACAGCCCCTGAGTCAGCAGGCGGCGCTCGGGGCCCATGGATGCAGCTGGGAGCCTTGAGATCAGAAAAACCACTTTTTTCCCCAATGTTCCTCTATTTTGCCAGGTTGCTGCTGTGTGTGACAGAGCCTGACTGTGCCCGTGTGGCTGTGGAGAGCAGCAATGTTGAATCGCTCTGTGAACCTCTTAGTGATGCTCACACCGCTCCACAGCCCTCACTGGCAAGAAGGTCCTTCTCACACTGATGTGGAACCTCCTCTGCACCAGCTCACACCTGCTGCCCCTTGTCCTGTCGCTGGGCGCCCCTGAGCAGAGCCTGGCTCCATCCTCCTGACACCCACACTTCCCATATTGATCAACATTCGTGGGGTCCCCCCTCAGTCTCCTTTTTTCCCATCTCCAGAGCCCCAGCTCCCTCAGCCTTTCCCCAGCAGGATGCTCCCTTCCTCACCTTTGTGACTCTAATCCCTATTTTGGACACTCGGATGCTTCTTGATGTCCTCCTTTAGCTACAAGTAATGAAACCACCACTTTCTAGCAGAAGAT
The DNA here is from genome assembly GCA_028565055.1 of Phoeniculus purpureus. Classification (NCBI taxonomy): domain Eukaryota; kingdom Metazoa; phylum Chordata; class Aves; order Bucerotiformes; family Phoeniculidae; genus Phoeniculus; species Phoeniculus purpureus. The sequence goes on along the minus strand of JAOXOE010000441.1, from coordinate 16,278,978 downwards.
GTGATCACACACAAAGGATGAGCAGCCTCTCCAGAATTCCACAGCCGATCCCAACGCTGCTTGCGGAGACAGGAGCAACTCAGTTTTTTTTTGCTGAATGTGACTTTGAGAGCTCCTGGTGTTAGAAGAGCCAGGGCTGGTCTGAGACCATCTGTGCTCATACCAGTGGCTCTGCTGGTGTGATCATCGAGGTGCCGCAGCCCTGGGCGATGCTGCTCGTTTCCGCTAACCGCCTGTGACACCTCATGCAGGAGGAAGAGAGCGGAGACGTCTACCGTGGCTATTTGTCAGCCTCCCAGCTGTGTGTGTACAACCCCCTCAGCAGGCTCTGAACATTGGCCAACCTCCTAACATCTGCTGGTGCTCCCTTCCGATTGTCATGAGCAGAATCCAAGCTGGGGCAAGCCACAGTCCAGCAGGCGACCACAACTTTGAGCCAAACTCCATACAACCACCCCAAAACTGGATCTGTCCTGCCTGGAAACTCAGCTCCTGGTTGTCCCAGGACCTTCCCCAGCCTTTTGCTAAACTCAGAGGCAGCATTTCAGCCAGACCGACATCCCCTGCCTTCCAGTGCTCCTGAGGCTGCCGGGGCTGAGGCAGCTGGTGCTGCCACTTCCAGAAAGGCAGGAGAAGCTGCTCGGCAGCGCGGCAGCAGCTTGGCAGGGCTGAAGCCACAGGCAGCAAGCTGTGAAAACTTCTCCACAGCTTCTGTTGCATTCGCAGGGGCGCTGTGTGCCAGGGCACATGGCACCGGGCTTGTCTACGCTGGCTGGCAGGAGCGTGGCGATGGCCCTGGCTGTGGGGAAGGAGCGAGACAGTGACAAAAGAGAGAAGATCAGAGATTTGCTTTTAGCCCCAGAGGTGCTTTGGAAATCAACCCAGCAGTGGGTGGGACACGCCGAAGAGATGTTCAGAGGAGCACTTCATAATCAAAGGTGAAATCCTGTGGGTTGAAGAGGCTGTTCCCAAGGGCAGGGAACGACAGGACGAGGAGTCATGGTTTGAAGCTGGAAAAGGGCAGAGTGAGGCTGGACAGGAGGAAAAAGTTGCTGAGTCTGAGGGTGGGGGATCCCTGGAACAGGCTGCCCAGCGAGGTGCTGGAGGCTCCATCCCTGGAGCCATCCAAGATCAGGCTGGATGAGGCTCTAGGCAGCCTGGTCTGGCAAGTGGTGGCCCTGCTTGTAGGGGGCTTGGACCGGACACCCCTTGGAGGTCCCTTCCAACCCCAGGATTCCATGCTTCTGTGAACACAGACGCTGAAACCCGCATCTGCAGCAGCTATGATGTCCCAAATCATAGTCTGAAAGAGGATCTCCCGAGCCGCTGATCCCGTTCTGCTTGGAACTCAATGAGATTTGAACTCAAGAGCTTCCCTCTGGCACTCGGAGCTGCTCTAATGAAAGGAAAATCATCCAAAGGAGATCGGGACCTTTATCTCACGCGATGGCCATTTCTATCTCCAATTACCCTAAAAAAGAAGCAAACTATTCTTTCCTCTTCTCCCCCTTCCTGAAGTAGAGAAATTAGACCTCCAGAGAGAGGCTTTAATCCTGTCACAGCTCTAAGACAGTTGTTGTCATGGGGATGTCAATTAATGGGGTCATTTGTCAGGTCCTTAATGTAGCTGCAGCAACTAAACCTCGGCATGTAGATTTGGCCCTACTCACCTGAAAACAGGAGCTGGGCTTTCTGCTTAATAAATCAGAGAAGGGCTTCACACCTCTGGGAACAGGCTCAACGATGGAGATGTCTACTTTTCCCATTCAAACACGTTTTGAAGTGATCTAAATGTGGAACCTCCTCTGGTCCAGCTCATACCCGCTGCCCCTTGTCCTATTGCTAGATGACACTGAGCAGAGCCTGGCTCCATCCTCGTGACACCCACCCTTCACATATTGATCAACATTCATGGGGTCACACCTAAATCTCCTTTTTTCCCAGCTCCAGAGCTCCAGCTCCCTCAGCCTTTCCTCAGCAGGGAGATGCTCCCCTCCATTCATCACCTCTGTGACTCTGCACTGGGCTCTCCCCAGCAGCTCTGTGTCCTTCTGGAGCTGAGGGGCCCAGAACTGGCCACAAGATTCCAGATATGGTCTCCCCAGGGCAGAGTAGAGGGGAAGGAGAACCTCTCTCCATCTGCTAACCACCCCAGGATGCTGTTGGCATTGCCACTGGTCAGCATCATCTCCTGTGTCTCCTAAGTCCTGAGTCTCTGGAGAACCAGTCTGATGAGGACAGATGTAGAGGGTTGGTGCTATTGAGTTAGAGGAAGAGGAGGCTGAGGGGAGACATCGCTCTCTGAAAGGACACTGGAGAGATGTTGGTGCTGGGCTCTGCTCACAGGTCATTAGCAAGAGAACGAGAGGGAAGGGCTTCAAGCTTCAACAGGGGAGGGTCAGACTGGCCATCAGGAAGAAATTCTTCCCGGAGACAGTGGTCAGGCCCTGGAAAGGGCTGCCCAGGGTGGTGGTTGAGTCCCCACCCCTGGATGGGTTGAAAAGTTGCTTAGATGTGGTGTTGAGGGATCTGGTTTAGGGGTGACCTTGTAGAGTAGATTTGATGTTTGGACTTGCTGATCCCGGGGCTCTTTTCCAACCTGAATGATTCTGTGATTCTATGAATCAAACATTCTTGATACCATCTCTCACCTTCTCCTGATACTTCTTTCAAGCCTTATTCCAGAAGATTGATCTGTTGGTAAAGTGCCCGGGAAATCCTCCCATGTCCACCCCACACCAGCCTCTAGACCGAGCAATTCCTCACCCGCCCCTGCCTTGATCTATGGGAGCGATAGATATCGATCAGCGGCTGGACACGACACAGTGGCAGCCTGAAGGACGCTGCTTTTATTGAGAAGCAATTCCCTGCCTGCTGCATTTGTCTGTTATGAGCTCCAGAAGCAGGGATTAATGACGGCCGTTCCGCTTGTTTAACCAGCTGATGTCTCCGGCCCAGATCCCACCTGGGGCTCCCTCCTGGACAATCACAACAGCCCATTACTGGGCTCAGCAAAAAAACCCACCCCCTCCACCATCTAAACACACAACCAGCTAAGTTTTTGCTTCCAAGCTGGTGAAGAAAATCATTTCTCCAGGAGCAGAAAAGCCGCTGCAGGACCGAAAACGAGGAGCACACTGTGGCAGCGGAGTTTTGCACCAGGGAGGTGCCACAGATGCAGAGGGGGAAAGGCAGAGATGGCTGGGCTGAGCTGCAGCTGGCGGGAATGAGGAGAGGCGATTGCCATCGCCACGTGATGGATGTGCTCGCGGGGAATGAGCTGCACGGACTGACAGGGTCAATGATAACAGATGGGCAGCTACAGGGGAAGAAGCGGGAAGAATGTAACAGCCATCAAGAACGAGGTGGAAAAAATGGTCTGTGGAACTCGGTCAGGCTCCTACAGCAAGCGAGAGCGAGGACAAAGGGGATGGAGATTAGGGATGTAATTCTCCTCTTGTACTGGGCACTGGGGAAGGCTCCCTTGAGTCCTGGGCCCCTCACTTCAAGAAAGAGATTGAGGGGCTGGAGCATGTTGTGGGAGGGACTGGAGGGAAAGTCTGGTGAGGAGAGGCTGAGGGAGCTGGGGATGTTCAGCCTAGAGAAGAGGAGACTCAGGAGGGACCTTCTCCCTCTCTGCAACTGCCAGAAGGGAGGTTGTAGTCAGGTGGAGCTTGGGCTCTTCTGCCAGGCAACCAGCACCAGGACGAGAGGGCAGAGCCTGAAGCTGCCAGGGAAGGGTTAGGTTGGATGTCAGGAAGCCCTTCCTCATGCAAAGAGTGACCAGAGCCTGGACTGGACTGTCCAGGGCAGTGGTGGAGTCCCCATCCCTGGAGGTGTTGAAGGACAGCCTGGCTGTGGCCCTTAGTGCCCAGGTCTGGCCGCTGTGGTGATGTGAGGTCCCGCGCTGAGCTGGCTGAGCTCAGATGCTTTGCCAGCCTCAGTGACTACCTGCGATTCTGTTACAGGCCAGCAGAGCTGGACCATGGATGAAACCCGCAGAGGTAACCCCCAGGAGCCAGCCTGGCTATTCTTTCTCCACACCCAGAGAGCTGCCTGAAGACACCCATGGCCCAAAGGATGTGGGTTGCTTTGGTCCTTGTTTGGAAAGAGGATGCCAACATCAGAGATGCTGCTGCACTGCTGCAGGTTTGCTTCGGTCAAGGGCTGGAGGTCCCAGGATTCCTGCTCGGTTATTTTTTAACCAGTACAAAACTCATTTGTTGGGAAAAGCAGTCAAGAAGAGCAGCTAATGGGAAGGACTATTTGCAGTGCTCCTGCCAGCAGGTACTACGAGTTCACTGCTTTCTGCTCCGTTCAAAGCTCCACAGTCAGGTTTATGGAGTTGTTACTGTTGTAGAAATATGTTTCTTAGTGCAAAATGCCGCCGTTATCTCTCAGGTGACAGCAGAGAAAGAAGAAAGAGGTGTCATGCAGCCACCAAACCTTCTGATTTCATTTCTGTGCCTCATCCTACATGAGGAACGCCAGCTGAGCCTTCAGTTCCACTGCAGACCAGGCAACTAACGAGCTCCATCTTGTAGCCGCCATGACCTCGCAGAGATGGGAGAGTCTAGGGGGTGGTTATCTGGCTGCTGTTTGTTTGCCTAAGAAACAGAAAAGGAGAGGGAATACTGCACCCTCCTGCCCTGCCGTCACCACGTTGTCAGCCTCCATCTCTCACCCACGGAGGCTCTGAGTGATGGGATCCAGAGGAGTTTTCAGGCATGTCGAGCGAGCTCTGCTGAATTAGGAGAATCATAGGCTGCTCTCAGCACTGAGTCAGTCTTTGGGGTCTCATTTTACTTACAGGGACTTCTACAGGTCCTTGGTCAAATCCCCACTCGGTTCTATTTCCAACCTCCCTGGAGATTTTGCGCCTCAGCATCTCTGGCCCTGTTTAAATGACTTTAATAAAACCATGAGCCTCTGGAAATGGGCTGAACCATTTATCTCAGTAGCATCATGCAGCTGCAGCAGTTCCTCCCTGCTCCCCGACAGAGTCCCCAGCCAACAATCCCAAGAGGGCTACAGACAGCCCCCCCCAAAATCCCCCCAACCAAGATCCTGGGGAATGTGAATGGGTGGAGTTTTCCGTGTACGTTCCTCAGGAGGAATGGAGTTGGGGCTCTGGGAGCTGTCTGTACTTTAATTAATCTGGTTGTCCTACATTCCCTTCTGGGAGAAGGGCAAAAGAAGGAGTTCTAATGAGATCCCAGAGGTCGATGCCACCAGCCAAAGACAAACTGCAATGAATTAAGTCACAGAATCACAGAACATTAGGGATTGGAAAGGACCTCGAAAGATCATCCAGTCCAATCCCCCTGCCACAGCAGGAACCCTTAGACCATGTTGATAAATATGGAAAGGGTGGGTGTCAGGAGGATGGAGCCAGGCTCTGCTCAGTGGCAAGCTGTGACAGAGGGATTTGACTAGATGATCTTCTGAGGTCCCTTTCAATCCCTCATGATTCTATGATCTAAGGACAGAACAAGGGGCAATGGGTGTGAGCTGGAACAGAGGAGGTTCCACATCAATATGAGAAGAACCTTCTTCCCAGTGAGGGTGACAGAGCCCTGGCAGGGGCTGCCCAGGGGGGTTGCGCAGTCTCCTTCTCTGGAGATGCTTCAAACCTGCCTGGACTGTTCCTGTGGGACGTGGTCTAGGTGGATCCTGCTGTGTCAGGGGAAATGATCTTTGGAGGTCCCTTCCAGTGCGTAATGACTGGATCTAGGGGATCCTGCTGTGGTAGGGGGATGGGACTGGATGCTCTTTTGAGGTCCCTTCCAATCTCTAATCTTCTGCAATTCTGTGATTCATAGAATCATTCCTAAGCTTTGTCTTCTCTGCTTGTCCCTGTTTAGCCCCACAAGGCCAAGCCAGGTCCTCTGCAAAAGCCAGATGTTACCCCATCGCAACCTCACCCAGTTCACTCTGTTCCCAGCTGATGTTCTTACAACAGTGTCCTTCCGGTGAGGGCTGAAACCAGTTTACTGATTTCACTGGGGTGAAACTGCTGTAGCCTCACAGAGGACCCAGCTGATGTCAACAAGAAAACATCTGTATCAGCGCAGTCAGCCTCAAGTCCGCCGAGCACACGCAGGGCAGGCGCCATTAATCTCGCTGACGGCAGTTCCTCGTAAATAAGGAAACGCTCGCTCGAGAAACTCACATTGCGACATCAACCGGCATCGCCCACCGACCCCAAGCACAGTACCTGCTCCTTGCTTCCGCGGTGACCGAGCTGCTGCTTTGCAGTGACCCACAAAAGGTGACTGGTTCCAAAAGCAGAGCTCAGGAACGTGTCGGTCTGAGGGCAGAACTAGCACCGGAGTGACTAGCAGTGTGAACCCTGCTGTTAACAGGGTCACGTAGGTTACCGCAGACATCGATCTGCACCTTGGGATCTCTGCCTTCCCGACGATTTCCTCTGCATTACCCTCTCCACCCTGACACAAAACAGTCGCAGAAGACATTCCTGTGTTTCACGTGTAAGGGAGATGCCGACAGATGAAGGTCAGCTGTGCGCTCACCGTGGTCCAAGAACAATTAGAGGGAAGCAGGAGAGGAGAGAGGGTGAACTCCGCGTGGTTTGCGGAACGTATTTTTCACGGCGTCTGCAAAGTGCTTTGGAGGGGGGTTTGCATGGCTGGATTGTGTAATCCTTGTAACTGGGAAATCAATAAGATAAACGGAGGAGGACTGAACCGCTAGTGGCCTCCGTCGTGACAATTCCAGGGTAAGTCCTTTTAATAAACATGAGACTGCAGCAGAGCAGAAACTCCAAGTCCTAGTCTTGATTTAAAGATGTTTACCTCTGCGTCTGCGACATTCGTCGGGGCTTATTCTCCTCTTACCTTTTTCAGTTTTATCTCTGTGGCTACCAACACAGTCAATTGTGTTTTGCACTTACTCTTCAACAAAGATCATTGAGTCTCACCAGCAACCCTAGTCTACAAGGTCATTCCTAAACCAGATCTCCCAAGACTGCATCTAAGCAGCTTCTAAACTCATCCAGGGATGAGGACTCAACCACCACCCTGGGCAGCCCAGTCCAGGGCTTAACCACTCTTCTCCATGAAGAATTTTTTCTCAGATGTCCAGGCTAACCCTCCCCTGTTGGAGCTTGAAGCCCTTCCCTCTGCTTCTGTCACTAATGACCTGTGAGAAGAGACCAGCACC
>JAOXOE010000441.1:16205121-16220106 GCA_028565055.1 Phoeniculus purpureus | reverse complement strand
GGTGAGGGTGCCAGAGCCCTGGCAGGGTCTGCCCAGGGGGGTTGTGGAGTCTCCTGCTCTGGAGATGTTTCAAACCTGCCTGGGCTGTTCCTGTGTGACTGGATCTAGGGGATCCTGCTGTGGCAGGGGGATGGGACTGAGAGGTCCCTTCCCATCCCTAATGGTCTGTGATTCTGTGATCCAAGTGACCTGTCTGCAGTTGCTCAGCGATAAAAGGAGGAACTGGCATTTCAGGGCTCCCACTTACAATGGCACTGGGTGTGAACTGGGCCAGGAGGAGGACTGGGGAGGTCAGGAGCTGAACTGGAGCTGATAGCACTTAATTTGGTGGTGTCTTCCCAGCAAGCTGCATCTTGAGCTGCCCTTCCAGCGTTAGCCAATTTAATTACCAGGTTAAACAATAAGTAATAGCAGAGGAGGTGCAGGGGAGCCAGGAGGTGCCTGGCAGGAGGCCCCTGGCTGCTGGAAAGACTGTGTCATCGCCGTGGGTCCCAGCTCACCGCCGAGATAGCCCGGTGGCTGGTTCCACCCTAGAAATGGGTGTTGAGGTGCCAACCAGAAGGTGCGCGGGGAGGAAAGGGCTGGAGAACCTCATCCTCCCCAGCAGGGTTCGTGTTGGCAGCCCCACTGGGGAGAGCAGAAGCAGAGGCTCCCCCAGCCCGGTTCTGGCAGTGGTTTGTTTGCAGCAAGCGTCAGGGTGTTTGGATGGGTCCCCAGGCAGCTCTCACATGGTGGGTGCTGTGTCCTTGCTGCTGGGACACCAGCAGCACCCTCCTCGGAGGGAGGGGGAAGTTCCCCACTGGAAACCATGGAGGGTGACACACTGGGGAGAGAAAACCACCGGCCAGGACAAAAAAAGCCCCGTGGGGCTGTGTGTGCCGAGGAGGTGGCCTCAGGCTGGGGTGAGGCATCTCCTGAGTCACTGCTGCCTCCTCCTCCTCCTCCTCCTCTTCCAGCCCGTGACCCTGTGCCGGAGGGTTCTGTGCGGGCACTGGGGCTGTGCCGGATGTCTTGTGCAAGAGGAGGTGGGTGACAGCTGAGTGGCCACCAGCAGCTGTTTGCTCAGCCTCTGCGTGTGCCGCAGCTCCGTCCCGTGTCCCCCAGGTCCTGCTCCAAACGCAGATCCCCACCAGCCAGGAGCAGGCTGCTGGGGCTGGGTGGCACCATCGCAGTGCATGAGCGAGGAGGTGGCCTTCAGGGCAACCTGCTGGGGCTGAGAGGCTGCCGGATGGGGGCACTTCTGCTGGTGGCCACCACATTGGGCTCCTGTGAGTCACCCGTGGCCGAGCTGTCACAGGGAGGAGATGCAGGGGATGGCTTCATAGAGGGACAGAACCAGCTTCCCCCTTGTGCTCTCCCATGGTCCCTGCTCTGCCCCAGTGCAGAAGCCACTGGTGTTGAGGCCACAGCAGCAGAGAAGATGATGGCCATTTGCCACTGACCTCCTCTCGTCAGAGCCCCCCCACCCCAGTCTCAACACGCGATGCCGTCAGCTGGGGACTTAAAAATTCCAGTTCCCAAAAAATTCCACTTTAAAAATTCTGATTTTAAACTTCCAGTTTAAAAACTTGTGTTTTAAAAACTTTTGTTTAAAAGATTCCAGTTAAATTTTGTTTACAAGATTTCATTTTAAAATTCCAATTTTATTATTCCAGTTTAAAAAAATTCCAGTTTAAAAATTTTTCCAGTTTGAAAATTAATTTTAAAATTTGATTAAAAAATTTTAGTTTAAAAATTTCGGTGTAAAAATCCCAGTTAAACAAATTGGATGTAAAATCCCAGTTGAGACTCAGTGAACTGTCTGACAATCCAGTTAAATTTGGATTGTCTGGAAGAGGGGAGCTCCAGCCTCGCTCATGGAGGGAAGAGGGCTGCAGCCGGGTGCAGGAGAAGCACTGCTGAGCCCTTAGTGTGAGAGAGGGGAGAGAGAACCTGCTGTTGGGGGTTTCCAGGAGGTCTTGGCTCTGGCCCCAAACCAGCAGAGCTGGTGAATTTCTGCAGCGCCCCCGGAGCTGTTGGTGAGCTGCTGGGGGGCGATTTCTGACAACATCTGGCACCAACTGAGGTGTCCCTGCTGCCGCCGTCCCCGTCCGTCGCTGCTGGGCACGCTGGAGGGGTTGGCTGGGATGAGCCCTGGAAACATGAGGTGCTGGGGTGGCTGGGTAACTGGAGCCCTGAGAGAGGAGTGGGGACCTCCCTGGGGCACCGGGGGTGAGGACCAGCCCCAGTCCCTGGTGTTAGAGGCTGCTTCCTGCCTCGAGAGCGCAGCTGGTGCTTCTGCTGGCACTGCTGGTGCAGAGGTGGGCAGTGCCAGGCTCCTCACCTCCAGAAAGAGATGGAGGGGCTGGAGTGGGTCCAGAGGAGCAAGGCTGATGGGGAGAGGCTGAGGAGCTGGGGGTGTTGAGCCTGGAGGAGACTCAGAGGGGACCTTCTCCTTCTCTCCAACTCCTTGAAGGGAGGTTGCAGTCAGGAGGGGGTCGGGCTCTTCTCCCAGACAACCAGCACCAGGATGAGAGGGCAGGGGCTGAAGCTGCACCAGGGGAGGGTTAGGCTGGATGTTAGGAAGCCCTTCCTCAGGGAAAGGGTGATCAGAGCCTGGGCAGTGGTGGAGTCCCCATCCCTGGAGGTGTTGAAGGGCAGCCTGGCTGCGGCCCTTAGTGCCCTGGTATGGCCGCTGGGGTGCTGTTAGGTGCTGGGCTGGGCTGGCTGAGCTCAGAGGGCTTCTCCAGCCTCTCTAATCCTGTGGTGGCGTGAGGCTGCCTCCGAGCCCTTTCTTAGAAGCAGCTCTTCGGCAGAAGCGGGGAGGCACGGCTGGTTGCTCTCAGAATGAGTCGCATGTGCATCACGCAGCGCCGCTTCCCCTTCTCTTTTGTCAACTTTCCAAGCTGCGGATGGTCAGCGCCGCCGCCCCCGTGTCTGAGATTCGATGGCATTTGCTTCACCGGGAGGGACTTTTCCAACTTCACCTAGAACACAGCTAACCCGAAACCCAGCGCCCTGCGGTCGGCCGCCTTCCGGCAGCGCCTTGCCCTCGCTTGGGCTGCCGAGGCAGAGGAAGCTGCGGCGGTGACGGGAAGAGGGAGCCGAGTGCACCCCGGGATCCCGCTGCCTCGCCAGAGCGCGGAGCCCAACCGCTCTTCCAGCTTCCAGGGATAAGCAGAGAACAAAAAGGGATCAAGGGAAAACCCTTCCCCTTCATGGCTCCCCTCGGAAAAGTCCTACGGGACCACCCCGGTGCGAGATGGAAGGCTGCATCTCGGAGGCACCCCGGTGCTCAGCTGAAGTTCAGCAGAAACTAGATCGCGGAGATATAAATCGTTTATTCGCTCTTGAATCACAGCGCTGCAGGGCCGGGAGCCGGGTGGAGGCTCCTCCACCGCGGACCTTTCTGCATTCCTGCCTGGGTCTGTCTCCCCAGCCCCGCTCCGGCCGTCCCGATTGATGTGTTTGACAGCAAAACACCCCCCGCCGTCGCCACCCCGCTCTGCCCGGCGCAGCCTGTGTCTCCCAGGCTGCCCACATCCTCGGCGGCGCGGGCAGAGCTGGCAGGGACGGGCTGCGGGGACCTCTGCAAAGGCTGGGAGCTGCAGGAGTGCAGAGGAAGGGGTGGGAGATGCTGGTGTGCAGAGGAAAGGGAAGACTCATGCCCCTGTGTGCTGGCACCGTCCCCGCTGCCCTCCGGGGTGGTCCCAGCACCTCCATGGCTCAGCGAGTGCCAGTGCCTGTTCCACTTGCGTCGACGCAGCTTCACCTGCACATCTGGCCCCAGAGCTGCTCCCCAGAGGGTTTGGTTCCCCTGGCTCGCTGGGTGCACCATCCCCTTACTCCTGCTGGGTGGCAGTGGGACACTCCCTGGTGGACACTGGGCCTTTGAGCCATGGCCCACAAACCATCTGAAACCAGCAGCTGGGGTTCGATCCAGCACCGTGCTGTGGGTTGTGAGGTGACTTGGACTAGCTGATCCTTGAGGTTCCTTCCAACCTGGAGTTCTAGGACTCTCTGATGTGTGGGCACTTCCAAAAGCCTGTCTATGCTCAGGGGCACCCAGTGATAGGACAAGGGGCAGCGGGTGTGAGCTGGAACAGAGGAGGTTCCACATCAATGTGAGAAGGACCTTCTTCCCGGTGAGGGTGCCAGGGGCTGCCCAGGGGGGTTGTGGAGTCTCCTTCTCTGGAGACAGTTAAAACCCACCCAGTCATGCTCCGGTACAACTGGATCTAGGTGATCCTTCTGTGGCAGAGGACTGGATGATCTTCTGGGGTCCCTTCCAACCCCTAATGACTGGATCTAGGGGATCCTGCTGTGGCAGGGGGGTTGGACTGGATGATCTTTCGAGGTCCCTTACAGCCCCTAATGTTCTGGGATTCTGTGTAACTAAAGCTTTTTAAAATTATTTCTTATATTTAGGTTTTATCCAGCAACATGAAACCCCCCCAACCCCCAACTCGAGGAGAACTTCCAGCACCATCGAAGGCGACGATGCTCCGCAGCCTCCCCTGCCTCCAACTTCATAAAAGCATCTCGATACGGAGACCAAAAATAAAATAGATGGAAAAAAAAAGCCCCAGCAAGCAAAGGGGATCTCCGCTCGCTAAGCGTCTGCGGTTCATCTTACGCAAGAGAATCGGGTGACAACCGGTTGCTGTGGCAACACTTTACATTTCTATAGTGTCTTGCACGCCCCAGAGAATCCCCCCGGCGCTACGGATGATGCTGGAGGCGCCGTGTACCTCCGGGGCAGCAGGCTGGGCTAAAGAAACACCCTAAACAAGGTTATAAATGATACTAAATGCAAACAGAACAGCCGCGATGCTCTGCCCAACCCCAGAGGTATTGAGGTATCAACAGGGGTGGAGGAAACCACGGAGCAGAGGATCCAGTCAAGTGAATGAACTCCATTCAGAGATTCCCCTTGAATGGACGGATCCATTCAGCCCAGCTCTCTGGGTGTATTTATGGAAACACTTCAGCCCATCAGTCGCATGGCATCTTCCCAATTCATAACTTTTAGGTGACCTTTAACAGACACGGGAACGGAGGGGATCGGGGCAGCTGGCAAATCCCCAGCAGACAGCTGCTCTAGCTAAAAAGAGAGACGTTCTCAAAGCGGGAGGAGGTTCCCATCTTGTCAGATCTTTTCCTTCTTTTCACCCTAGAATCAACTGATTTTCAGTCCATCGCTCTGGGAAGGGTCCTGGCTACCAAGTGGGGCTGTGGGCTGGGACCGACCCGGGTTACCCACTCCAGGCTCCGAACGTTGCTGCGATTCACACTGCAGGGACGCAGCAGGAAAGGGAAAACCAAGTCAGCTTTCAGCCCCTTCAGGTGACTTTCCCCGGAGAAAGGTGGCTACCAAGAGGGTCAGGCAGTGTCCAGCTCAGACCCCTCTGGAGCACGGCAGTGCTTGGCGAGGAGGACGATTTCCCACCTCTGCCTGCTGAACACCCTGCAGGCAGCACATGTTCCCAGTCACTGACAGACGCTGTTTTGAACACACACCAAAACATTATGCAAACTCTTTTAGCCTTCCTACGTGGGTGAGAAGAAGCTTCCAAATAAGAAGTTTACAGGGATTTCAATCTGTAAGGGCTTCGTTTCGACTCTGGGTGGCTACAGAACCGCGTGAAGCGAGCGCCGCGCGCGGAGGCTCCCGCGTCGCTAAGGGTGGGGGTAACTAACACCGATGGGCATCGATCACCAGCTGTGCTGCCTCCACAGGGCACCTGGAAGGAGGAAATATGCTGGAACCAGAGGCCTCGGTTCTTGTGGCTGTTCTCATCTGGACCCCCCAGCCCTCCTCCCACAAACACAATCCGCAAAAGCTCTGACCTGCACTGCAAGAGAACTTAAGATTCCAGAATGTGACTAATGGTTGTAAAACAATTGAAGATCAGGTCCTTCTGGAGCAGCCATCACCTGGTGGTGCCAGCAAATTCCACTGGGGGGTTGGTCTCTATTAACACAGCTACAGCAAAGCCCTACACAGGGTGTCCTCTGACGATACCAGGCACGAGCTCTACTAAAACTGCCTGTGGTTAGTTGGAAAACACAGAATCACAGAGCATTAGGGGTTGGAAGGGACCTCCAAAGATCATCCAGCCCGCTCCTCTTGCCACAGCAGGATCCCCTAGATCCAGTCATTTGGGATCGGAAGGGACCTCCAAAGATCACCCAGTCCCATCCCCCTGCCAGAGCAGGATCCCCTAGATCCAGTCACACAGGAATGTGTCCAGGTGGGTTTGAAACGCCTCACAGAATCACAGAGCATTAGGGATTGGAAGGGACCTCAAAAGACGATCCAGTCCAATCTCCCTGACACAGCAGGATCCCCTAGAACCAGTAACACAGGAACATGGTCAGGTGGGCTTAAAATGTCTCCAGAGAAGGAGACTCATGGCAGAAATACGGGACGTTCGCAGCTGTTTGTGCTGTTAAGGGTCTAAGCTGGTGTGAGGAGACTTGAGCACATGGGAAACAGAGAAGGAGCACCCCAGCTCCTGGAGTGCAGGCACCCACAGCAGCTCCACCGCGGGTAGCTCACACCATCCTAGGCAAGGACCAACACTGCTCGGGCTGGGCAAAGGGCACCTCCTGCCAACTGGTTTCCACAAACTCCAACAGGGGAAGAAGCTGTTGGTCAACAGAGGACAGAGTGGTTGCTGTGCGAGGTTTGGAAGGGTCAGGTACCAACCTAGAACACCGATCTCCAGACCTTCCAACCCTGCCTGGATTCTGGGATAAATATCCTCTTGCTCTCCGAAGTCTGCCACGATGATTTTGGTCTCCACCTTGTACTTCTCCTCTAGAAATAAAACAAAGAGGTTGGAAGAGTTGAGTTAGCAGTGAGGAATTGGGCATCTGTTGGTTACCGTGGTTCTGCAAGACCCTATGCTCAGGTATGATGTGCTGTGGGATGAGCAAAACAACCCCTCGCTCTAGGGGCCAGCAGGAACCTTGCGGGAGCACAACTGGGAAAGGGAACAGGAAGAGCAGCGCTTCAAGAGCGGCCGAGCCAAAGCGTTCTGACACGCCGTCACCTCCATCCCGAGCGCACCGGAGGGGAAGGAAGCGCGCAGGGGAAAAGACTTCATGGAGCAAGTCACCTGCCCTCCATGGAATTGGTGACAGAGAATTAAAACCAACACCGGGTCTTCGCAGAGTCTGCGAGGGGAGAAGGGCTGCTCCACAGGCGGTGCCCACCTGCTCCTCCGGGCACCTGCACGGCAGCGCCAGGGGCACGCGGCAGCACTTTGCCCCCAGAGCCATTGAGAAAAGCTGTGCCAGGCTAACGGGAAGGAGCCATTCACAAAAACCCCGAGCCCAGGCAGCCCCGTTCCCGTGATGCTCCTTCCCATTCACGGGAAAGCCGCGGCTCCCATGATCCCGCCGTCCATTCATGCAGAATCATGAATCTGCTCCGCTCGCCGCCTGCCTCCCCTCCTCCTCCTCCAACATCCCTCATGGCAGAGGAAATTACTTCTCCCTTTTTCCACCCTACCCCCTCCTCTTGCCCACCCTCAACCCCCTTCATCTCTCCCGAGCAGCTGCATTGTCTAAAAATCCCCCGAGAGACGTTGCTATGTCAAGCGACGACGTAAGTAGCGTTAAGCCCCTGCCGCAGCGGCAGCAGCCCGCGATCGCGTCACAACCAAATCAAGTTGAGCGTTGAGGGACGGGGGGAGAGCAAGGGGTAGAAACAGTCTATTTTTGAGCACGGCTGCTCTGATATTTAGCTCACACACACACACACACACGCGGGAGCAGGGATGAGCGGCAGGCTGAGCTCGCGTGTGCGAGCGGGCAGAGCCCCAGCCGCACGCTCCCGCACACGTGCCGAGCCGCCTGCCTTGGGAAATGGGGGTGGGAGGTTTGAAGGACCCAAATCACATCCCCTCAGTACCTCTCGATGGCTAAACGCCTGCTCCAGAGGGAGCGTTAGGGAGCCGTCCTCAAAGCCCTTTGAAGCCACTGAGTGGACAAAGCAAGGGGAAAAAGCCAAAGAGTGGAAATAGGAGAAAATAAGAGGTCACATAGGGTAGGACCCTCCGCAGACAGGGCACCCCATGGATAGGGCTCTCTGCAGATAGGGCACCCCATGGACAGGACCCTCCGCAGACAGGGCACCCCATGGACAGGGCTCTCTGCAGACAGGGCACCCCATGGACAGGGCTCTCTGCAGACAGGGCACCCCATGGACAGGGCTCTCTCCATGGATAGGACCCTCCTGTGAGCTCTCTAGCAAAGCGCTGTGACACGTGAGGTGGCCAAGCAATGCCCCTAGAGAAAAGGTGGGGATACGGAGCTCAGGGACAGGGTGCAGAGCTGGGCTTGGAAGGGTAATGGCTGGACTCATTCTTAAAGGTCTTCTCCAACCTCAGTGAGTCTGATCCCAAGAGGCATCACCCTGCTGTGGATAGAGGGTGGACAGAGTAGTACTTAAACCACACGAGAAGTAGAGGGCTGCCTACCAGTATGGCCAGTGATACAGGGATCTGTGGTACAAAGTCTTGCTGGGAACAGGATGACTAGAAGACACCGCCCTCGATAAAGGACGTCGGTGCCCGCAGCGCCAGAAGCAGCTCTGCGTGCAGCTGCCCAAGAGCTCTCCTCCAGGTCAGAGGAGAGCTGCATCGCTCCTGCACAGCTGGACCACACCAGATCGGCTCCTGCACAACATCACTAGGTGCCTGCTGACAATTTAACAGAACTCGCTGCATTTCAGCCCATTTTGAAGAGCAGGAGTGTGCATGAAGGTTGGGTCGAGCACCACTGAAAGGTTCACACTCCTTTCACTGAGCTGCACTGCCTGGGAATTCTTTAGACACTGTACCAGCGGGACACGTAACTCCTTAGGGACAGCACCCCACAGAGCAGGGAATATTTACAGGTTGAGTTCCAAAAGCCAGATCCTGTTTAAAATATCCCAATGCTGACGACTAGCCTCGAGATCCGCACCCAGAGAGCAGCCCACTCCCCACTCCTTGGCTTTCAAAGTCGATGCAGCAGCAGATTCCCTAAGCCAGGTGCACAAACAGAATCAGAGAACATGAGGGATTGGAAGGATTGGAAGGGACCTCAAAAGATCATCTAGTCCAGTCCCCCTGCCAGAGACCCCTTGAACCACAGGGGAAAAGTGTTTTTAGCGATAGAATCACAGGCTGGTTTAGGCTGAAAGGGAGCTCAGAGATCACCTAGTTCCAAGCCCCTGCCATGGGCAGAGACACCTCTCACCAGACCAGCTCGTGTGGACTGTGTGGAGGCAGCACAGTTACTACAGAAAACCAGAAGAAAACACTCTTCGTTAGTAACCTGCCTCCTCCTGGCTCCACCCTGCAGCCCACCACAGCAAAACAAAGGGGTACAGCCCCCATTACATCCCCCATCATCTCTCTACTGGGTCAGACAACCGCTCCTTTAGGAGGTGGCTGACACCACTCAAGACCTTCATCCGCTGACAGTGGCTACTCCATCCCTGACAGTGTCCAAGGCCAGGTTGGACGGGGCTCTGGGCAACCTGGTCTGGTGAGAGGTGTCGCTGCCCATGGCAAAGGGGTTGGCACTAGGGTGAGCTCTGAGGGTCCCTTCCCACCCAAACCATGGCAGGGCAAGTTCAGAAGGATACACGGGTGCTTCCTTTAGAGTGGGGGTTATGCAACTTGCATTTGGCACCCAGCTATCACCCCTCACGTGAGAGCATCCTAAGAGCACAGGATCTTCTGAGAGGGTGAACACTCCTGATCCTCAAAACCCAGCTCATTATCTGTGGGGCTGAAGGCACCGACCCATTCCTGGGGCTCTGAGCAGTGTGAAAACAAGGGAGGAACAGAACACACAAGAACGGGAATGAGTTAAACTGCTGCTGCTCCTTGAAGTGATTAAGGGTCACACCTCAAGAGGAGCAAGTTCCCCAGTGTGGGACCAACACAAAGCACTTCACAGCTTCCTTAGCAGGAGACTGCAAGGTAAATGCCCACGTAGCTACAGCCTCAGACATCACCCACCTTAGATACAGCCCTGTCTGACCAGGCTGCAGAGACACCAACGAGCCTGAAGCAGAGCAGAATTGTGGCCAGCTAGAAGCTGGCAGGACCTGGGAGTGGGGCTCAGGGTTCTTCACCGATGTGTGGGGATGCTGAACCTCCACAGCACAGCGCCCAGTGAAGGAGGCACCACGTGTCGGCAGCTCAGCGCTGCCACAAGAAACGGGCTGAAAACCCACCGTGAGTCATCTCGTTGCAGAGTGGTTTAGGAGAGGAAGCAGAAGGATGTTTGGGTGAGGCTCAGCAGTAATTATGGACTGCAGGCTGCTCTTACAGGGACATGCACCTATTTTCCTCTAGTCTGAAACTCCCCTAGCAGCCACCGTGGAGGTGCTGAAAGCTCCGAGCCTTCTCTCTCTCATCAGCATTAGGCCTAATTCCCATGGAAAGAGATTTCCAGATGACAACAGAAAGGGTTATGACCACTCTCAGCAGCAGGACAAGGGGAACTGGCCTCAAGTTGCCCCAAGGGACAGTGAGGTTGGCCCTGAGGAACAATTTCTGCCCCACAAGGATTCCCCATTCCTGGCCCAGGCTGCCCAGGGCAGGAGTTGGGGGGAATCACTGTCCCTGGACGGGTTGCAAAGCCCTGGAGATGTGGGGTGAAGGACAGGGGTCAGTGGGGACCTGGTAATGCTGGGGGAGCAGCTGGGCTTGAGGAGCTCAAAGGGCTTTTTCAAGCCAAGTGATTCTGCAACAGCTGCATTGTCACTTCTTTGCTGACTATAGGGACTGGGGCATCACAGGTACCTCCAGACACCCTTAAACACAGGAAACCAACAAACAGCACCCAGGGCCTTCCAAAAAAGCAGAGGACAGGACTTGAGGCCACCTTTGCTCTGTCCCAGACACCAAGGAACTTCTGTGTCTGGAGAAGGGTTTCGAGCCACCTTGCAATGGAGAACAAACCCCAGGGACAGCAGCATTTATCTACTTTCACTGAACCAGTCAAACAGGTACCGTGAAAGAGAGACTTCTAGTCACCTCAAGCAGCCCCTCAACTGGGTCTGGACCGCTGGACTCATGGGCTGTATGTCACAGCTTGGTGCAGCCACAAGCTTAAAGTTCCAGCAACCTCAAGCCAAACCAACTCACTCGTGACCCCTGAGGGAGAGCAGCTCCTGCAGTGACCGGCACCATTTCAGGAGTTTCTTTACCCAAACCTGTGCAGGGAGAATCAAACCCCTCTGCACACGAGAGCTGAGCTCCTCACTTCATCTCTGACAGACTGATAACGGAGGTACAAACTACGAGGGGAATCCTGGTGTGCGCTGCTGAGCTCTGGCTCTGATTGGAAAACCATCTGCCAGCAAGAGACGTGAAGCTTCCTGCTAGCTGATCCCATCCAAACAGCGGGTTTGCACTGGGCACGCAGAGGGTGCTCCCTTGTTCCTGCATCACGACTGCTCACTGCAGACTGCCCGAGGAAAGCATCTCTGCTACAGGCCCTCCGACACGTGAGCTCAGACCCCATGCTCCTATGGCCGTGCACACTCGCCACCCTACAAGAGCCTACTGCTCCCTGCTACGAACTGTGAGTAGATCAGCAAGAGGGGAGCTGCCCACAACTACCCCACAACACAATGAGTAACATCAGGAATGTGTTTTCACCAACTCGAATAACCCACTTTCACGGTGAAGCCCATGAAGACCAACTCGCTTCAGGCTGAGAGGACACTCCGATGATGCCCTGGCTGTGGGGTTTTGCCTTCTTATGATTGACGCAGGACAGCAGGGCAGCTGCTTTGCTCTGACCTAGGAAGCTGTGCTTTGGAAAGACCAACAGGTTTGGAAGGGACCTCAAAAGATCATCCAGTCCAACTCCCCGCCATAGCAGGATCCCCTAGATCAATTCACACAGGAACATGGCCAGGCGGGTTTTAAATATCTCTAGAGAAGGAGACTTCATAGCACCCTGGGCAGCCCCTTCCCGGGCTCTGGCACCCTCATCATCAAGAAGTTCCTTTCCATATTGATGTGGAATCTCCTCTGCTCCAGCTCACACCCATTGCCCCTTGTCCTATCATTAGATGACAGTGAGAAGAGCCTGGCTCCATCTTTTGAGGTCCCTTCCAATCCCTAATGTCCTGTGATTCTGTGAGGACCACCCAAATTCACCTACCGCAGTCTTTCCCACTCAAACCCGGAACACCCGCGCTGGGCACAACAGCAGACCCTCCCACCACTTGAGCCGCGTGTGTCAGCACGCAGGAAACTCACGCGCAGTCGCATCTAGGTAGGGAAGAGGTCTCCAACTCACTTAGTTCATTTGCAACCTGGTCCAGCTTCTCTTTCGACCTGCTGATCAGGGCCACCTTCATCCCACATCTTGCCAACTGCAACAGAACAGAAGGAAGAAGAGTCACAAATAGCTCCCAAGGAACTGCATCCTTTATCCAACACCACAGAAACACAGAACCATTCAAGTTGGAAAAGACCCCTGGGATCATCGAGTCCAACCATCAACCCCGCTCTACAAGGTCACCCCTAAACCAGATCCCCCAACACCACATCTGAGTGACTTTTAAACTCACCCAGGGATGGGGACTCAACCACCACCCTGGGCAGGCCAGCCCAGTGCCTGACCACTCTCTCCAGGAAGAATTTCTTCCTGGTGGCCAGTCTAACCCTCCCCTGATGGAACTTGAAGCCTTTCCCTCTGCCTGTGAGCAGAGACCAGCACCGACATCTCCACAGTGTCCTTTCAGATAGTTGTAGAGAGCGATGAGGTCTCCCCTCATCCTCCTCTTCCTCAGAATCAACAGCCCCAACTCTCTCAATCACTCCTAACACAACAAGATATGAGCAGCAGGTTTGAAAAACAACAGCATTATGCAGACATGTGGAGGGGGAAGGCCAGGACAAGGACTTCCTCCACAAGCACTTCCATGCTGCCTCTTGATTCCCTCACAACTCCTCTCACAACAGTGAGGGTAACAGAGCCCTGGAACAGGCTGCCCAGGGAGTTGTGGTGTCTCCTTCTCTGGAGATGTTTAAGACCTGCCTGGATGTGTTCCTGTGCGACTGGATCTAGGGGATCCTGCTGGGGCAGGGAGATTGGACTGGATCTTTGGAGGTCCCTTCCAATCCCTAATGATTCTGTGATCTCCTCAGTCACCCCGTACAGGTGTAGGGAGCTGCCTTCCCCCTGGGCTGTGCAAGAACAAAGCAACTCCTGAGCTGATCTCACCTAAAGCCATGCTGGTGCCTCGGTGAGGTCCCAGCCACGCTCTCGCTCTGAGGCTGGAGGTTATTTTTGCTCTAAGCCTTGTAGTCAGCACTATTTGTTATGATGTTCTCTGGGTTTAAAGGCTAAATTGCCCCATTCTGACGGGCGCTTTCTGTCTCAAGCAATACGCTCCAGCTCCAGATCCGGAGCCTATGTATCCATCAAGAGCAGAAGTACAGTAACAAAAGAGGTAAAACCCAGCTTCAGAGACTCCCTGAACTACAGGGAATAGTCAGGCAGCTGGAAATGCCACTCAGGCCGCGTCTGGAAATACCAGAAGGAAATACCAAGGGTTGAGAAAGTTGAAATAATTGCAGCCACTAAAGGAAAAGTTAAAAATAAACCCCCGAAGGACAAGGTGAGGGTTGAAAATAGACTTCACAGAGAAAAGGAGCTAATAAAAACAAGACCCTTGGCCAGTGGAGGGAGGCAACGCAGGAGACCTCTCTCTCCACATTAAGGTGAAGAGGCACAGTCGCTGCTGCAGTGTGTGACCCCTTCCAAGGGCTGAGATGCACCCCCAAGTGCCAGGAGCTCTCACCTCTTCCGCGTAGGCTTTTCCAATCCCATCGGTAGCTCCTGTGACCACTGTGGGAAGAAACAACAGACGGATGTACGTTAGTTGCTTCGCAGAAGTGACAGCTGTGGGTGCTTGTGGGGAGGCTGTAAAGTCCTCACTGCAGCCAAGAGACACAGCAACAGCTCTGGAACAGAGGGGTTTACTGCATCTCCTGGAGGACTCGCACCAGAACCTCTTCGCGTCTAAGGAAGAGGAGGGAGAGCTGGGAGCTAACGATCGTTTCAGGAACGGGGTTCAGCAGCCCTTCCCCAGCCCACTGCACGTCTTCAGAAGCCTCGTGAGCTGAGAGAGGTTTCCAAGTCATTAACTGAAAAAAGCTCAGCTAGGACTATTATAGCAGCTCTCAAGCTCCTAGTGCATCGTAAAATTAAAACCCTCTTAACGCCTGCAAGCACCCAATAAAACCAACCACTGCAGGACACGGGCAGCAGGTCTCTCCAGTAGAGTCGAGACCTCTGTGACCGAGCAGCTATCAGGTGCCAGCTGGGCTTCTGGAGCTTAAACCTTCCCACCTCTGGGTGACTAGGATCTGTGTCAAGCCTCAAAGTCTTTCTAGGATTCTTTTCCACACGCTGAGAAGCTCTGAGTGACTCAACATGCCATTAGTTTGACAGATTATTCCAGGGCTCTCCCCACACCAGTCGCTGATCATCACCGTTTGCTCACTACGCGGTAGCTCCTCCAGCCAGCACCTGCTTCTCCAGCTCCTGTCCACGCTCTGCTCCGCTGCCTTTTCCTCTCCCTGAGCCCAGTGCCTGCACCCCAGCATCTCACTCACGGGGCTCTCCTCCACGTGGAGTTTTCAGTTTGACCCCTCAGAAGAGTCCAGGTGGTGCCTGCATGGTTGTGCCTGAACAACTGCACTTAGTGCCTCAGGACACCCGTTGGTGCGTTGGGCCGGCTCTCAGGTGAGCCTCTACCTGAGGGGAACCTGCAGCTAATAGAGGTGGCAGTCAGCAGAACCCTCCCTTCAGGGCACCCCAAGGTGATGAGGTTGCAGGGATTGGTCCCTGAGTGCAGATGTCCCACCACAGCCGGGATGCAAACAGCATCCAGAGCATCACAGAACATTAGGGATTGGAAGGGACCTCGAGAGATCATCCAGTCCAATCCCCCTGCCACAGCAGGATCCCCTA
>JAOXOE010000441.1:16172810-16191514 GCA_028565055.1 Phoeniculus purpureus | reverse complement strand
CTGTGGCAGGGGGATTGGACTGGGTGATCTTATTGAGGTCCCTTCCAATCCCTAATGACTGGATCTAGGGGATCCTGCTGTGGCAGGGGGATTGGACTGGGTGATCTTATTGAGGTCCCTTCCAATCCCTAATGACTGGATCTAGGGGATCCTGCTGTGGCAGGGGGATTGGACTGGGTGATCTTATTGAGGTCCCTTCCAATCCCTAATGACTGGATCTAGGGGATCCTGTTGTGGCAGGGGGATTAGACTGGATGATCTTTCAAAGTCCCTTCCAATCCCTAGTGCTCTGTGATTCTGTGATTTTTCCAGGGAATCCTTTCAGCACAGGGACCTCATGAGGAAATACCTGGTCATCTCTGCTTCTACATCCCTGACGGATGTAGCTGCACACGACGTGTGATGTTGGGTTTAATTAGTCTATTCAAAGAGACCACATCCGAAGCCATAAAAGAAAGAAGACAAAGAAGGAGCAGCCTATAAAATCATTACACCCTGGTAGTTTTATTGATATGGATTAGGAGAAGTGGCTGGAAGACAGAGAGAAAGAATCATATTTAGTTCAGGCAATAAAATTATATGAGCTGCCATTTTCATAATGTTAAACAAGACCTGAGGGAAGCTTAACCTAAAAGATTACGCAGGTGGATTCTTTTCCTTTGGAGAACATGAAAAGATTATGGTAAAAATGTCTCTTTAGGCAGCCCGACTCTTCAAACACCGTCACAAGAAATTAGCCAAGCGCTGGTTTTTCACAAAGGAGCCTGACTCGACACAGGAGTGTGGGGAAGGAGCCCCCATTGCTGCCTCTGCTCCAAAAAGGGAGCAGGGATGATGCTAACAGGTTGTGTTGTGCTGCTGTCCTATGGCCTGGCTCAAGGAGCATCACAGGCATTCCTGGCTGTGGGCATCGTGTGCTAACGGACAAAATCAGGGGATAAACACACAACATTTGGGTGGATGTTAGGATACAGCTCCCTGATGAGGAAAGGCTGAGGGAGCTGGGGCTCTTGAGCTTGGAGAAGAGGAGACTGAAGGGTGAACCCATTAATGTTGATAACTATGTGAAGGGTGGGTGTCAGGAGGATGGAGGCAGGCTCTGCTCAGGGGCATCTAATAAAACAGGGGGAAGTGGGTGTCAGATGGGACAGAGGAGGTTCCACATCAATGTGAGAAGCAACTTCTTCCCAGTGAGGGTGCCAGAGCCCTGGAAAGGGCTGCTCGGGGAGGTTGCGGAGTCTCCTTCTCTAGAGGCGTTTCAAACCCACCTGTGTGACTGGATCTAGGGGATCCTGCTGTGGCAGGAGGCTTGGACTGGATGATCTTTCGAGATCCCTTCCAATCCCTAATGTTCTGTGATTCTGTGATTTGCCCCTGCAGGGACTTTGCTGTGAATAACCCACTTGCTCCAATAAAACGCCCCAGTTAAGCTCTGGGGTTATCCCAGCCTTTGGTTTAGCAGAAACTCAATTCTATGCTAAGCTTGGAAAGCCAGAGCGTCCCACCTACCCCGAGAGATGCAACTTCCAGCTTAAAAAAAGCAAGGTGGAGCAAACAGAGACTTCTCTGTCCCGCGAGCCAGAGGCATTTCCAGCCAGTGCCCTGCGCTTGGGAATTTGTTTTGGTTTTTACCTTGATGTTCGCTGGCTGAGAGCACGGAGACCCAAAGCCTATGATGAGAGCAATAACCATTCCGAGACATTTATAAATGACCCTCTTAACTGTTTATGAGACATTATCTGAGGTAAAGCAGAGTAGGAGAAATAAACTTGAAGTAGGAAGAGCTGGCTCGCCTCCCAGATGGAGGATGATAAAGCACCAGTGTCAGTGTTTCTTCTCAGTTTTATGGCAGCCTTTAACTGCTCGGTGTTTAGGATTTTTTATCAGAAAGCGGAAAGGAGAAGGAATGGATCCAAAGCAAAGAGGGTTTTCACAAACAATATTCTCCAAATGACTTTATGTGAGCAGATACTGTGTTATCTGGCTATCGAGATAACACCATTTATTTTCTTACTCGCCACAACCGCCTGCTACTCAGATTCCCAGTCCTGGTATGTACAAGGAATTCCTGAGCACAGCAATAAATTTTCAAAGGGATCTGGGCGACCCCACTGCTTCTTTCCTATTAGAAAATATCTGGAGCAAAGTCAATCCCTGGCCAGATTTACCTCATTAAATTGATTTCTATTGTCACTCTTAAACAACGTGTTAGGGTTTTGGTTCCCGGGTTGAGCAAAGCTCATCTCCCACAGAAGGTTAATGAAGATCTCTTCATGGAACCACGGGAAAGGGATAAATTTGGTGCACAGAAAGCTCTCCTGCAAGTCAAAATTACATTAAAATCTGCCTCATTCCTTATTTTCCTGAAGAAAAATCTTAAATCACAGTTTTTTACTGCCCCTGCAAGTCACTTTGAGCACTGCTTAGAGCAAAAAAAAGGGGCAACCTTTGGTTCTTCCAGCTTGTTCAAAGTTTAAGGTGCCAGATAGAAATCAAAGAGTGCCCAAGCTGGACCTGGGGAAAAGGTAAAGAGAAGAAAAAGGTAGTCAATGGAGGTTTTTGCTTTTTAACCACCTGCTCTAGGCAGCTCCTCAGCAAGGAAGAGCCTAAAATGTCCAAATAAGAAGGTAAATAAGTGAATCGTAGGCTTTGGGTTCTGAAATTGAGATCTAGGTGCTGTTAAAAGCAAAGACAAGAACCCATCACGTTTATAAAGCTGGTGGTTGCACCTTGACTGGTTTCTATGCGTAGAATCATAGAATCATTAGGGATCAGAAGGGACCTCGAAAGATCATCCAGTCCAATCCCCCTGCCGCAGCAGGATCCCCTAGACCAAGTCACAGACTCACCAAAACATTAGGGATTCTATGATTCTATGATTGGAAGAGACCTCAAAATATTTAGTCCAATTCCCCTGCCAGAGCAGGATGCCCTAGATCCAGTTGCACAGGAACATGGCCAGGTCAGTTTGAAGCATCTCCAGAGATGGAGACTCCACAACACCCCAGGGCAGCCCCTGCCAGGGCTCTGTCACCCTCACCATGAAGTTCTCTACTGCTTGATGATTCCAGCTTCCTCCTCGGTAACAACTTAGCAAAGCCATTGGGTTTACAAACTCCATCTTCCAGACACAACCGGTCAGGTCTAGGAGAAAGTATAAAAACAAGTGAATGTTCTTTACTGAGCAACAGGACTTTGTTCAGAGCAACCTATAAAGGAAATGTGCTCATTCTGTTGGACTTATTTGTACTCTTCTCAAAATATTATGAAAACCTTGATGAAATGGTTGTCAATTCACAGCGTGAACAGAGCTTGGATGAACTGAAACGCCGAGATCTCTTTCAACAACCTTTTTCCTGAAGCTTCTGCAAGCACTTGGAGAGGTATCAAATAATATTAAGGGGGGAAAAAAATCATGAAATAGGAAAAAATATGGAAATATTTTGGAAATAGAGGACCTCACGCTGTCCTTTGGATAGGTTTGGCTCTTCTAGCTCATCAGTGCTCACAGCAGCAACTCAGCCGTGTGCTGTGAAATGCCAGCAGGAGCCAGGGATGGGCACCGGGAAGAGTGGAGCTGGGGAGGCACTGGGAATCCTCTGTGTGTTCTCAGACTGGAGCTGAAATTAGTCCATGAGGACAGAGCCAAAGAGGCGAGGAAGCTCCGTGTCTCAGCACCCACAGAGCCAATTTTTGGTTGGATGCAGCATCGCAGACTTCTGCCAAGTCCTGCGGACGTTTATCATCAGTTGAAAGGGTTTTTCCTCTTATCATTAATTGATCAGTTTAGCTCCCTTAGTCCAAGCTACTGTCCATGGTGGGAAAGGGGAACCACTCTTCCTTAAGGATTTACCTGAGGATAAAGGACTTTGTGGGTTGTTACAACAAATTATGGGTTCCAGGAATTAAAGACCCAGCCATTCCCAAGCTGTTCATGCTCCCAGCGCTCTGCAGTCCTGTGGCTGATCCTCAGCTTACTTTCCCACAGGCAAACGACATCCCTTGGAGCATCATTGCTCCTGGTTTTCACTGGGATAGCTGAGCTCAAGCTGTAATCTGATGGCAACTTGTCTCACGGGCTGCCCTAAGTGAACCTTGTGCTCATGTTCCTGGGAGAGCCACACTGGCTGCCTGGGTGGCCGGGCACATGCAGCCCATCCAGCAACGCTGGCGGAACCAGGCTGCCCTAAGGATGGCTTCATGGTCATGCAGGAGCATCAGGGGTCCCTGTCAGCACCAGGCAGGGAGGTACCTCTGCTCCAGCCAGGCAGCAGATGCTGGAAATCCTGGATGAATAAGTAAAATCCCCTAATTCCACTGGTATAAAATTTCCAGGCAGAAAAAGAGGACGTGTCCAGGGAAACCATGCAGCAGCCTGCACTTCAAGCTTTTGGTTCCAGAGCTTACAGAAAGCCCTGAATCACAGTTTCCACTAACACAGTTGAAAACTACACCCTCTCCAGCCAGCAGGAACCCAAAAGGAGAGCTGAGCATTACAGCAAGCAACAAAACCATAGTCATAGCCTGGCCCTGAAGGACCAGAATGGATTGGAGGATGAAGGAGAGGAAAGTGATCCCATCTCTGCAGGGTGGGATTTCCCTTTAGAGCTGAGGTCCAGCAGGATTTGGTGCCTTTCCTCCACGCACAACCTCAGCAGCACCATCTAACAAGGCTCAAAGTTGAACCAGAGCTTCTCTGTCATGTTACAGCTCTACTTGGGTTTATGCTGCCAGCACATTTGACCCCATTCGTCTCTTTTGTCTTCACCTTCCAGTTGTGTTCTTCTCCAGATGAGGATAAGGTTCGTTCAAATGGTCATGTTCACTCCCTCTTCCGACTGAAATGACTAGAAAGGATCTTTTCTGTGATATTGTTTAGCTGCCTAAGCAAGGGACTTGAGAGAGGTTCTCCTTCCCCTCTGCTCTGCCCTGGGGAGACCACAGCTGGAATCTTGTGTCCAGTTCTGGGCCCCTCAGCTCCAGTGGTCAGGCACTGGAACGGGCTGCCCAGGGTGCTGGTTGAGTCCTCATCCCTGGATGATTTTAAAAGTCGTTTAGATGTAGTGTTGGGGGATCTGGTTTAGGGGTGAACCTAATGAATAGGGTTGATGGTTGGACTTGCTGATCCTGAGGGTCTCTTCCAACCTGAACGAGTCTATGATTCTAGGATATGATGCTACAGGCTCGGAGCAACACTCTCCGTTCAGATCATTTGGATTATCGCTACAACAAAAACACTTCATCCCGACAAAGTGCTTTAACAAGAAAGCATCACGAACCCTGGAGCTGGAGGGTGCTGTGCTTCTTCCCAAAGCCAGGCTGTCACGAGGACTCCTCTGCTCCCCTCCCAAGGCAGCAGCACACAGGGACTGTTTCTCCGCCTGCTCCCACTGACTTACTCAGAGCCATAAATCACCGCCCCGTAACAGCTCCCCTTAACAAGTAAAAAAACTCCTGACACTTTGAGTGTCGCTGTAATTTTTTATGGCTGAAAGTGTACAGAGATCAAAGTTTTCTGGGGTTTCTTTGGCCTTCCTCTATACATTCAGACAAGCCCGTGACAGAGGGGGCTTTGCCACATGTTTCAGGGTTTAAAAAAAAGGCTGGAGGATGGATGTCAGGAGGAGCACAGAAAACTGGCCGGCGTCACGTTCCCAGCCCGGCTCAGGAGCAGAGCACACGCAGGCGGACGTGAAAAGGAAAACTGTCTCGTAACGCTACACGCCGCTACTGTTCCCTCCGGATTCCCCTGCAAATGAGTCCAAGAGCTCGAGAGATACTTTTTCTGGTAACACACACAAACAGATAAATAAATTATCACGGGCTGAGGACGACTTCAACATCTGGGAGCCAGCTCGGGGCTGTCAAGCAAGTCACAGACACTCAGGGACAGGAAAGATCAATCTTCAGCCCCTCATTTCCGTGCCAGAACTACATCACCCGCCCTTCTCCATGAGGAAAATCGTGTGTTTATAAAATAATCCGCTGCCTTGCCACATGCAAAGACATTTCTATTCATCTGTTCTACACAGGAAAACAAAAGCAGTGTCAGAGCAGAACGATCGGAGCTAACCAAGGGTTTGTCCCTGCTATCAGCTCAATCACAGAATCACAGAATCAAAGAACATTAGTGATTGGAAGGGACCTCCAAAGATCACCCAGTCCAATCCCCCTGCCACAGCAGGATCCCCTAGATCCAGTCACTAGGGATTGGAAGGGACCTCCAAAGATCATCCAGTCTAACCCCCCTGCCACAGCAGGATCACCTAGACCAACACGCACAGGAACACATCCAGGCGGGTTTTAAATGTCTCCAGAGAAGGAGACCCCACAGCCCCCCTGGGCAGCTCAGAATTACCAACACTCTCTGCTCAGGATGTCTGACCTAACATGTTCTTCAGACACACAAGCACCACAGCTCTGCTTGTGACTGGCCACAACTCAGCTGCAGGTCGAAGCCCCCAGAGCCAGCTCTGCCGACAGCAGAGACCCGTTTGGAACTACTTAGCCTTTCAGGACACTTATTTTTATTTGCTTTGGGACAGCTCAATGGAAAAGGGAAGCCAGCTGCAAAAGGAGCCAGGATTTACATCTATGGACGACCCCAGCTTCATTCCCATCAGCTCACCCTCCACCCAGGGAGCTCTAAGCACCAGCACGGACCTAAGTCAATAGGTTTGCGGAGCCGCCATCTCCTGATGTGGCCAAACCCTCACACTTCATTTACTAACCCATTGCTCTTAACCTGGCAAGGGAAGGGCTTCCTTTCTGGAGACACAAGTGACAGACGGAGCCTCCAATCCCTTTGTTACCACATCAGCATCTCCTCCACCAGCACAGGTCGATTCCTGGGTTGGAAAGGTCATTACCTGCCAACAGTCACCTTCACTTGGAGGCAGAAAGAGCCGCGTTTTACTGCATACGGATTCCCATTAAAGGAAGACTTTCAACACCTCTTAAAAAATACCTTCTCGTGCTCACAACTACACTTTAACGAGACAACTACGACGTTTTGTTGGCTTCCCACCCTTTAGAAAGGTGGACTTGGTCATTTCCCTCAATCCACGCAGGAGTCTGGAGTTCCAGCTCTCGTGTGTGATCTGGACAAGCTCGCTTTTTGCCGCTACTCCCCTCGCAAGAGCAGCTGTTGAAGCCCTGCCGTTCCGAGGACATGACAGGCGCGTCCCCTCCGCGGCATTCTGCGCTCCACTTTCCTGCGGCACGTCCTCAGGAGGCCTCCTCTGTTCCCAACACTTAATCTCCACAACTTGTCTTGTCCATCAAGCCACATTAACGTGGAGAGAGCGCCTCTGATTTGTCTGAGTGCTGTTAGGAACCGTGAAGAGGACTGTGGTTCAGCCTCCAGCCTGCTTCCATTACACCGACTGCACAAGGTTTTCTGGAGTCTCTTGGCAGCGCTGGGCTGGTTGCTGACAGTTTTGCATTAGCTGTTACAGTGAGAATCTGAACGAGCTGGGATTCCTCCCCTTGCGATGCTGAACACCAAAGAGACAGGCAACCCGCGACTCTCTTACCTCATAGCCAAACTGGAGCTCATCTGAGGTGAGCATGATGATATCGTCATCAATGGCCAACACTGCCTCCGTCTCGATCTCGTCGTAGGGGAAGAAGCGGTTGCTGAGTTTGTTCTCTGCTGTCCTGACAACTTTCAGGGGAACGCGAATCTTTGGCCAGAGGGAATCTAGAAGGGGAAAACAGCAGTGGACTTTAATGCCTGAATTAACTTCTACAGGAGAGACAGGGACAGGCTGGAGAGAGGACAGCAAAGAGGCACTGGAGCATCTCTCCTGTAAGGAAAGGCTAGGAGAGCTGGCACTGGTCAGCCCGGAGAAAAGGCTCCGGGAAGGTCTACTTGATGTGTACAAATGGAGCCAGGCTCTGCTCGGGGGCACCCAGTGACAGGACAAGGGGCAGCAGGTGTGACCTGGAACAGAGGAGGTTCCACATCAATGTGAGAAGGACCTTCTTGCCAATGAGGGTGCCAGAGCCCTGGAAGAGGCTGCCCAGGGCGGTTGTGGAGTCTCCTTCTCTGGAGATGTTTAAAACCCGCCTGGATATGCTCCTGTGTGACGCGATCTACAGGATCCTGCTGTGGCAGGGGAATTGGACTGGATGATCTTTTGAGGTCCCTTTCCATCTCTAATGTTCTGTGAGTCTATGAAATACCTGAAAGGAAGGTGTAAAGGAGGTGGAACTAGTGGAGTCTCCCTCCCTGGAGGTCCTCAAAAGCCATCTGGAGACAGTCCTGTCCAACCTGCATGAGGCAACCCTGCTCTAGCAGAGCAGGATGTTCTCCGCTGGTCTCTTCCAAACCCCAGCATTTTTGTCCCCAAAAGAAGGTGCTGAGGAGGATTAAGGGGTCAGGAAGGCCTGCAGCACCTGGCATGCTGCTGGGTGAAACACTTTTGCACAAGTAGATGGGTAAGTGGTGAGAAACAAGGGAGAGCAGAGAGGAACCTTCCCCGCCTGCAGACGCAGCCAAAGAGATGCTAAAGGACTGCTGGAAACCAGCGGCTGTGTTTTTCAAAGCACATTACAACACTGGAAATGATGCAGGGAAGAACCACAAGAGTTACTTGAGGGCAGGAGAAAATGCCTTCTGGTGGAACTTGGAGAGCAGACTGTTTGACTTACAAAAAGCAGGAAGAGAAAGGGGAACTGGACTAACATGTACTGGAGGAAAAATGCCCCACATCCTCAACCAGCTGGAGAAAGACATAACAAAAAGCAATGGCTGGAACACAAAGGCAGGCAAATCCAAACGTTAACCAAGGCAGACACGGTAGTTAACCCTGGGGAGAGGACAGCAGGGCCAGCAGCTCACTCTGTACAGCAGCAGGACTACGGGGTTTTACAATACAAGACACACTTGAACTGGAAGTCACAACAGGCACTAGAATGTGCTGCCCAGGGTGGTGGTTTAGCCTCCATCCCTGGATGAGTTTAAAAGACACTTAGATGTAGTGTTGGGGGATCTGGTTTAGGGGTGAACTTGCAGAGTAGGGTTGGTGGTTGGACTCGATAATCCCCAGGGTCCTTTCCAACATGAATGAGTCTATGATTCCAACAGCAATGTGGTGACTCATGACCTGCAGCTCACCCCAGATGATCTCAGGTCCTAACTCAAAATCCATCAATGTGGAGATTGCTGACTGCCATCGCAGGGGAATAGGAATCTTGAAGGATCTTTTCTAGATGATCTTTTGAGGTCCCTTCCAATCCCTAATGACTCTGTAAGGAAAACTACCAGGACATGGGGAGCAAATACAGGGATCCAGAAACAGGAAAAGGATCCTCACTTGGGTGTTTTGAGAGTGAAGAGGAGGGTCAATAAAAGGTGAGTCCACCAAAAAAGCCACTGTGAGGGCTGAGAGAAATCCTAACCTGAGAAAATGGTTCTACAGCTTGTAAACAGCAACATACAACTGAATTCTGGCAGTGTTCTCTGCAGAAGGATCTGAAGAATGTTGGATGACAGACAACGCCCAAAATAAACGGGGTACAAGGTGATACCATTACTGACTCACTTCCAGTTCCATAATAACCAGAAGCACCAGGTCTGCTTCCAAGGCAGCTCTGCCCTCTGTGCCCTGTCACTCTGTTCCAGCAGGAAGAGTTACTAGCAGAGAGGAAGAGGAGCTGCATCGTTCCAGCGTGTCCATGTCAGGAAGGACTGTCCATGTCCTCAGCACCATCGGGCCCCTTGGACTGAACGGCTCAGATAAACCACAGAGCTGCACACCCTGAGCAAAGACCCCACAGTCCAAACACAACTTCACTGGGAAAACGAAGAGCCAAACCACAGCAAGAGCCTTCAAAAGTCTGTTTGTCTTGGAGCTGCACTTTGGAGACAAGGACTGGCATGCACGGGCAGCCAAGAGAGAGGAGGAATCAACCCAGGGTGATAGCTCCAGTAGCAGAATTTGTGCTCCGTTTCCTACCCTGAAGTTTTTCCTGTGAGACTGAAAAAGTGACTGCAAACATCTACCTTTGTCTGGGTGGTCCTGCAGACCTGCGTCTGACACCTCTGCAGGTTCCTGCCCAGCTCTGCTCGCCCCTTGTCCTTCTAGGAGAAGGCAAGAAGTGTCAGCACAGCTCTGAGACACAGTCAAATCATTAGTGGCCAGTCAAAAAGCTCCAACCACTGCTGGGCTCCAGTAGGGTCTCAGCAAGTGCCTCAGGGCCACCACAAAAATGCTCAAGGACTCCAATCAGAGCGCAATGAGTTCATCTGATTCTCAGCGTTGTATGGACTTTGAAATCCCCTGCTTGAACCATAATCTGAAATGGTGATTCCTGCAGGACACCACTGAAATCCTGGTGGTCATCCTAACCCCAGGAGACAGTGACACAGAACCACAGGAACCCTTTACAGCTAACAAGTACCCTCGAGCCAAGCCACTGCCTTCTGACTGGTTGACCACACCGCATGCAGGTCTCCACCACTGAAAGCCAGTCACGGGTACCTCACACAAACACCTCTCATGGCCTCGTGAAGACTCTATGAGCTACTTCAAGACTTGAGGCTAATTACCTCCCATTCTCCCATTCTAATCCTAATACTGGTACCAAGTAACTTCAACCATCCTGCTAGATCTCAGCTGGCACTGCCAACAGGCACAGAGATGCCATCAGACCCTGTGAAAGCCGCATCCCCTACTAAGGTTGGGGAAGTCTCACAGAGTGACCAACTCTCCTGTCACTGCAGAAAAACTGAGCTTGGAAAAACCCGACACAGCTACAGGTTTGGACCTAGAACTTCCTCCTTATGCTCCGGCGTCTCTACTGGTCTGCAGGAATGGATGGAATTCCTCTTACCCACAACAAAACAGAACTCTGGTCTCTGGGATGTCAGCTAGAGCCCAGCTTGGTTAAGCTACATTTCTAGACTTCCTTGGGAAATAACCTGCCACACGGAGCTGCTGGTCCTCTTCACTGACTCTGAAGGAAGCGCAGAGCGATGAGCTCAGCCCAGACATGCAGCTCCCAAAGGTTTTCAGTTATGGGAGTGGCTCTTGCAAAGTCATTGGGGAAAAAAAGTCTCAGTGCTCCTCCACACACTTAGCTACAACATGATGCTTCTGCATCGAGCATTTGATCAATCTGCTCCCCTCCCACATGTTTCCTCTAACCAGCTGATGGGATGAAAACGCCGGCTGTTGTCTCAGAGCTGCCCCAAGGGGCCAAGACGTGCAGGGAGTCTGCTTCACAGCAAGCACAGAAGGGGTTTTACCTGACAGAACACTGCTTCTGGAGGGCTGCAGCATCTTCACTTTCGTATGAGGTGTAGAGCACAATATGCCACTTGTACTCTGCCCTCCTCTCTAGCTCTGAGTGTGCAGAGTTTCATTAGCTACGGACAGTATCATAGAATCACAGAATCATTCAGGTTGGAAAAGACTCCTGGGATCATCAAAAGTCCAACCATCAGCCCCACTCTACAAGGTCACCCCTAAACCAGATCCCCCAACACCACATCTAAGCGATTTTTAAACACATTCAGGGATGGGGACTCAATCCCCACCCTGGACAGCCCATCCCAGAGCCTGACCACTCTCTCCGGGAAGAATCTCTTCCTGATGGCCAGTCTAACCCTCCCCTGTTGGAGCTTGAAGCCCTTCTCTCTGCTTCTGTCACTAATGACCTGCGAGCAGAGCCCAGCAGCAGCATCTCTGCAGGCTCCTTTCAGACAGCTGTAGAGAGCGATGGGTCTCCCCTCAGCCTCCTCTTCCTCAAACTCAACAGCCCCAACTCTCTCCATCTCTCCCCATCAGACTGATTCTCCAGGCCCTTCCCTAGCTCTGTTACCCTCCTCTGCACTCACTGCAGCCCCTCAATGTCTCCCTTGGACTGAGGTGCCCAACCCTGACCCCAGTCCTCAAGGTGTGACCTCCCCAGTGCTGAGTACTGGGAGACAATCCCCTCCACACTCCTGCTGGACGTAGAGTTTCTAACCCAGGCTAGGACACTATTTGCCGCCTTGGCTACTTGGGCACCCTGGTAGCTCAAAAGCAAGAAAGACTTTTTACAACGATGATATCTTTCTGGTGTTGACAGAGGAAGCAGAAGAGGCCACGTGCCATACTGGAGCGGCTCTAGGCCAGCTCCATCTCCCAGTCCTTACAGACACAAACAGAATAAACCCACACGAAGCCCTTCAGCGGGGAAAGCCAAGGTTTGCTCCCGCAGGAGCACAGCGCTGGGTGCTCTGGGAGGTGAAGCACCTCGGATCTGCTATAACCAATTAGAAGTGAACAGCCATAAAAGAGCAGATCCTACTGTAGCAGGGTAATAAAGCAGACTTTATCAGCGACCGTGGTGCACATTACAAACTTCAAACCCATTCCTCGCTCTAATCCATCAGAAACTTCCTGGCTTTAACAGGCTATAAACAGCAGAAGCTTTGAAGTCCAAGGATTAGGATCACTGACAGACAGACCGAGCGGGAGACTGGCTGAAGAGCCAAGCGAAATGCCCTGCATGGATCTGGAATAAACCCAGTTAATGTGATCGAACTGACCCCTCTCTAGGCACGGGCCAAGAGATTACAATGGGCTCAATGGCCATCGAGAGACACGGGGCACTAGAACAAGCCGTTATTTGCTTCAGTGCAGTGCTCAGGCTAATGTAAGGGCACATCTGCCCATGCTTTTGACTGAGCTCTCAGATCTATCCTTCTAAGCTCTACAGGAGTTTTATCTTAAAACTAGTTCAAGACTTAGAGAATTACAGAACATTAGGGATTGGAAGGGACCTGGAAAGATCATCCAGTCCCATCCCCCTTGCCACAGCAGGATCCCCCAGATCCAGTCATTAGGGATTGGAAGGGACCTCCAAAGATCATCCAGTCCAATCCCCCCAACACAGCAGGATCCCCTAGATCCAGTCACACAGGAACATGTCCAGGTGGGTTTGAAACGTCTCCAGAGAAGGAGACTCCACAACCCCCCAGGGCAGCCCCTGCCAGGGCTCTGTCACCCTCACTGGGAGGAAGGTCCTTCTCATACAGTTATGTGGAACCTCCAGCAGCACCACCCTTTGTCCTCCCTCAGCTCCTCAAACCCATCGCTTGGAGCTGCAGTCTCCACATGCTATAACACCGCTGCCGCAAGGCTAACGGCCCCATCAACATCCAAATCCTGCTTGTTCTGCACAAAAAGGCGACACCCTCGTCAGTAACTGAAGCACTAATTTCCACCATTGCTTCATTATGGGACAAGTGTAAAAAATTAATGGGGGCTTTCAGCCACTTTGCAGATCCCAGTTAATTCATTACAAAGCGAAAATGATGAACTACGAGGCTACAGCTCTCTCCTGAACATCTCGGAGACTTCTGTATTGGTTTTGCTAACGTGATGTAATTAAGCAACTGTGTAATTGGCAACACATTTGTCACTCCTGCAGTTCTGGTTTTCATGAGTAAAACAAATAAAAGCCGCTCGGATTTGTTTGCTGGAGCTGCAGCCTACTTGGCAGTTTCAACCGGGAACATAATGTGTGGGACTGGAAAACTCAAGGCACGGGAACGGGCTGGGAGAGGCTGGTTTGAAGCCTGGGAGAGTTGTACCAGCATCCCAATGGCTGCTCAGTGCTGGTGGCCCTCTGGGAAGGAGCCCAGTTTGATGCAGTAAAGCTAAGTGGTGCTCATCTGGAAACGCACAGGCTTCTGCCTCTGGCATCTCTGGCTCAAGGCTTGGGCCATCTCCTGGTTTGTGTGAAGGCAACAGGGCTTGTAGGATTTACTGGGGCAATGCTAGGCTCAGAAAAGGAGTGCTGAGCATCTCAGGACCTCAGCATCTCAGTGCCTCTGGGCATCCCAGCACCTCCAGGCATCCCAGTGCCTCCAGGCATCCCAAAACCTTCAGGCATCCCAAAACCTCCGGGCATCCCAAAGCCTCCAGGTATCCCAAAACCTCTGAGCATCCCATCACCTCCGGGCATCCTGGAACCTCCAGGCATCCCAAAGCCTCCGGGCGTCCCAAAGCCTCTGGGCATCCCAGCTGGACTCCAGCAACCCTGCACTTGGTGTCAAACAATTTTCCTGTGGCATGACCATACTTTTTGGCTCTGTCAAGGTGAGCAGGGCCCATCTGCAAGGCGTTGGATGGACTCTTGTCCATCGCACTTACACACTCTGGTGGAGGACACGGGGAGATGCTGGTGGCTCAGGGGACCCGGCCATGGCTGGGCTCTGTTCTTGCCCTCCTGTGGAGAAGCCACGGAACAGCAGCAGGATGCTCCAGGCAGGGTAGTGTCCCCCGCACCCCGAGCTGCAGCCTTCCCCTGCACCCCGCGGTGATGATGTAGGGCTTTACCTGCCTGCTGTGGTGCTTATGCTGCTGGCCGACAGCCACAGAAAACCCCATCAAACAAAACTCAAGCAACAGTGGGGAGGAGAAACCCAAAGGTTTCTTCAGACTGTGCGATGGAGAGAAACCACCAGGTTCTTGGTTAAGATGAACTGGGACTCGTCCTGCTAACCCCAGTGCCTCTGATATGATCAGGTGTGGGAGGCTAAAGGTGCTTCAGGGTCTCACGATGGCTCCCCCAAGGGCTCAGGGCTGCTCTGTAGGGCTGAGCACAGCCCATTGCCCTACCTCCAGCTCCCGCAAGACAGGATGGTCCTCGATGCCAGGGAACAGGACCCTCATGGCGTAAGTCCGATAGTCGAGGTAGGGGATCCCAGAGCGATCCAGGTCGCTGGTTAACTCATTGATGTCCGTCTGCAGCTCTGCAAAAGCTGGTGGGGAAGAAGAGATCGAGGAAGGGAAACGCATGTGAGCCCTGAGAGCTCTGGGGAGGGCTGGCTGCAGCCCCGCAGCTGCTCAGCAGCCCCGTTTGGAGGAGACCCTCAGCCTTGGAGAGACTGTGGCAGCAGCACAGAGCGGGTGCCGAGAACAAAAGCCGCTGGTTCATCTGCATGCGGGTCACAGCGGCACCCGCACACCTACACCACCTCCAGGGGCTGCACAGGAAAACCAGGAGCCTTTTTGCAGAACTTGATGCCTCTCACAATTCTCCCCCCGTCTCGTCGTCTTCTCCTCTATCAACAGTTGCCAAAATTACCCAACCTGATGCAGATCAAACCTGATGCAGATCAGATCAAACCCAAGCAGGGACTTGCTTGCTGCAGGGGTCAGGGAGGAATTTACTCCTCATTGCTGTTTTAATGCTCTCAGTGCATCCCAGGCACGAGGTGGGTCTCCATACCCCAGCCCATGGCCCAAGCTGTGGTCTCTCCTCACCACACCTCATCCCTCCCCCCGTGCTTCCAAGTGTATCCTGAACAAATCCAACACAACTCTCTGTACACACGGAGCTCACACGAGGAAATCTGCAGCTATTTCTTTTCCTTTTGATCCACTAAGCTCCCTTCCAGCTAGAAACAACAGCAGCATCTCTTGATGCTTGAGGAGCATCTTCAGTCCCTCAAGACTCTGGGCTCACATCTTCCAGCCTGGAGCTGCTTTCCAGCCCTCCTGCCTGCTGTTAGGGATCTGCTCTGCTTCTTGGGGGTCCGAACCTCCCCTGCTCCCTCTCTCTGAGCCTTTTTACAAGCCCTCTGCTAAAAGGCCATTAGACAAGGGGCCCCATTGTGCTGGGCACCCCGGGGCTCGCGCCGTCCCCGCAGCGTGAGCCAGCCGTGTCGCTTAAGCAGGATCAAGCTCTAATCCTATTCTCTGCACGTTAGGCGGCAGAGCCGTGTCTGCCGCTCAGACGCCTGTTGCTGGCCACCCTCCTGAGCTGGCGTGGGTGTGGGAACCCCTAGGGCCACGGGCTCTCCTCCTCACTGCAAACAGCGATGGACTGGGGTGGTTCTGGTAGAGGAAACTGGGGACCAGAGCGCAGGGCTGCAGCACATGGAGCACCCAGTCCCAGGCAGCACCCACCTTCCTTGCACTCCAGGGCCACCCGGGACTCCAGATTGTCCATCTGCATCTGCAGCCTCTTGAGGGTCAGGTCGTTCTCCCGCGATTTGCGCTTGTAGGCGATGAGGACGATGATGACGATGATGAGGAGGAGGCTGCCCCCGGCCGCGATGCTGACGATGGCGGGCAGGGTCAGCAGGCTGTCTGAGATGATGCTCACCGAGCCTGGGGAGAAGATGATGCCACCAACACGCACCTGCAAAGCACCAGGGGGGTGACCAACAGCTTCAGGGGAGGGTGTCAGCATGTCCCAAGCCCCCTTCTCCCCAGCCAGCACACAACAGCCTCCTTAAGCCAACAGTAAAGCAACTCCCATCACCTTCACAGAGTCACAGAACATTAGGGATTGGAAGGCACCTTGAAAGATCACCCAGTCCCATCCCCCTGACACAGCAGGATCCCCTAGATCCAGTCATTAGGGATGAGAAGGGACCTCAAAAGATCACCCAGTCCAATCCCCTGACACAGAAGGATGCCCTAGATCCAGTCACACAGGAACAGCCCAGGAGGGTTTGAAACATCTCCAGAGAAGGAGACTCCACAACCCCACTGGGAAGCCCCTGCCAGGGCTCTGGCACCCTCACTGCCAACAAGGTCCTTCTCACATTGATGGGGAACCTCCTCTGGTCCACCTCACACCCACTGCCCCCTGTCCTATCACTGGGTGCCCCTGAGCAGAGCCTGGCTCCATCCTCCTGACACCCACTCTTCCCATATTGATCAACATCCATGGGGTCACCCCTCAGGCTCCTTTTCTCCAAGCTCAAGAGCTCCAGCTCCCTCAGCTTTTCCTCAGCAGGGAGATGCTCCCCTCCCTCCATCACCTTTGCGCTGGGCTCTCTCCAGCAGCTCTCTCTGTGTCCTTCTGGACCTGAGGAGCCCAGAGCTGGACACAGCATTGAGCCCACGTTGACCTGGATTTTTGTCACAGCCTTTTCTTTCTCCTAAACTCTTGCAACACAGCCCTGACCTGGTTCGTTGGGCCCCCACAGGGTTAATGTGTCACCCTGAACGGGACTTGGCAGCAGACTGGAGTTCACTGCCAGGGAAACCGGGATCTAAGCGGGGCTCGGGGCGGTGCTGAGCACTCCTGAGGCCACACCTCCACGGAGCTGCTCCCAGTATAGCAGGATGGGATGTGCTGTGTAGACTGGGGAGGTAGATGGGTAGCAGGGAGGACCTGCAGCAGCAGAATCCCAGCTGTGTTTGACTCTCCCTGGTCAAGACTGGAGATGACTCCAACAGCAGGATAGTGGAGACACTGGAGTTAAATGTCAGCTGGAGCAGAGGAGGTTCCACATCAGTGTGAGAAGGAACCTCTTCCCAGTGAGGGTGATGGAGCCCTGGAAGGGGCTGCCCAGGGGGGTTGTGGAGTCTCCTTCTCTGGACATGTTTGAAACCCACCTGGAGATGTTCCTGTGTGACTGGATCTAGGGGATCCTGCTGTGTCAGGGTGGTTGGACTGGGTGATCTCTCGAGGTCCCTTCCAATCCCTGATGTTCTGTGATTCTGTGAAATCCTTGGGAGCAGCTGGAAGCCCAACCCATCTTCCTGAGGGACAATAACCCCTGAGGGGGTTTGTTGGATGGGAACACTGAAACCCAAGGTCAGGCTTGATCATGGAATCATTGGGGATTGGAAGGGACCTCAAAAGATCATCTAGTCCAATCCTCCTGCCACAGCAGGATCACCCAGACCAAGTCACACAGGATGGAGCCACCTGTTGGAGATGTCCCTGCTTGTTGTAGGGGGTTTGGCCTCGATGACCTTGGGAGGTCCCTTCCAACCCAACAGTCTGTTGTCCCTGCTTGTTGTAGGGAACTTGGACTTGATGACATTTGGAGGTTCCTTCCAACATCTACTGTCCCTGCTTGTTGTAGGGGGTTTGAACTCAATGACTGTTGGAGGTCCCTTCCAACATCTACTGTCCCTGCTTGTTGTAGGGGTCTTGGACTCGATGACCTAAGGAGGTCCCTTCCAACCCAAGGCATTCAATAATCTCAGTACTCAGGGACCGAGTGGAGAGGGAAAGGAGAGGTTAGTCAGTCCTTGTGGCCACACACAGAGCCTCCTCCGTGCTGAGGGGTTAGGAGGTCACCAGCCCATGTCACAGCTTGGTCTGGTACCATCAACACAACCGGGAAGGGCTCCCAGGCAGCTTCAGTTTGACACCCTCTGGGCTCCAGGCCCCAGAGAGAAGATGGTCTGGAGAAGGTGCCTGTGAGGGAATCTCCAGGCAAACCCTCCGAGGAATTCTGTTCATTTCTTTGCCTTTTTAAGGGATTTTTTGGGTTGGTTGGTTGTCTCTTTTAAAGTTGCTGAAACACTGCAGGGGCAGCAGCAAGGGGGTCCTTGGGCATTTTCCTTTCTTTTTCTCCCACCTTTCCCCCTTATTTTTCCTTTTTAACCTTTCCCCCTATTTAATTCCCTTTTTATTCTTCTTTTTTCTCTATTTATTCCCCATTTTTTCCTTTTCCTCCCTTTCCCCTGTTTATTCCCCATTTTCTCCTTTCCCCCTTTTTCCACTTCCCCCCTTTTATTCCCCATTTTTCCCTCTCCCCTTTTTTCCCCTTTTACCCTTTTTAATCCAAATTTTTTGCCTTTTCCCCCTTTTATTCCCCATTTCCCCCCTTTTCTCCCTGTTTTCCCTTTCCCCTCTTTTATTCCCCATGTTTTCCCTTTACCCTTTATATTCCACATCCCCCCCTTTTTATTCCCCATTTTTCCCTTTCCCCCTTATATTCCCCCCTCTTT
>JAOXOE010000441.1:16052733-16075210 GCA_028565055.1 Phoeniculus purpureus | reverse complement strand
AGGGGAGGGTTAGACTGGCCATCAGGAAGAAATTCTTCCTGGAGAGAGTGGTCAGGCACTGGACTGGGCTGCCCAGGTTGGTGGTTCAGTCCCCATCCCTGGATTAGTTTAGAAGTCACTGAGATGTAGTGTTGCTGGATCTGGTTTAGGGGTGACCTTGCAGAGTAAGTTTGATGGTTGGACACGATGATCCCCGGGGTCTTTTCCACCCTGAATGATTGTGTGATTCTGTGTCTTATTCACTCCACTATTAATGTACCTGCTCCACTTTAGGGATAATAGAAAAAAGCTGCTCTGTGTTCAGCAGGAGGTTTTGGGTTAGCTACACGCAAATACCGTGCGAGAGCAAACCTTAATGGATACCCGTCGCAGCAGTGACAACAAATCCAAGTTAATTGTCCTCACTCATTTTTAAATAAAAATCACGGCGCGTAAGCACTTCCGTCAGTGATGCGTAAAGTCACCATCGTAAGGTTACAGAGGAATTCTGTCGAGTGCATTAGCTATAAAATGACCAGTCTCAATCAAATAAAGCCCTCAGCCATGCTTCATGCTTCATTATGATCAAAGTGATTCAAAGCTGTTTGCTAGCCATGTCTACTCTCATTTCTGAGCTGACGTTCGCAGGGCTGACGGAATGCGAAAAACGAGCTCGCGCTGCCGAGCAGGATGACCAGCAGCGGCACCAGAGTCTAAAGGAGCGGACTTTCTTGCATGGCTCTGTCACCGACGGGGGTTAGCAGGTGTACGGCTCCGCTGTCACACAGCGCAAGTCCTTCTGGAGCGCTTGCAGCAGGCCGGGCGCAATGTGACTTGGAAGGAATCGGCTGCCATAAGGCAAACTGTCGGTGAAAGGGAAGAGGCTGTTACTGGCCAGTTTTGTTAGATGTCTTGGGAAGAGAAAGAAAAACGTCAGTCTCTGCGTGGACCCTTGCAGCTCTCCGGGATGGCGAGCCACTGACAATGACAAGGTGCCATCTGTTAAGAGGCTATTCTGGATGAAAAGTGGAGCTGCTGGTGGATTTTGCTGCACTGCAGACAGCAAGTGGCATGTTTGTCATATCAGGTGCCCGCAAACGTCTGCGGGCGAGCATCCCCTCACGCAAACCAGCCTTCTGACTCAGCTACGGCCAGAGGAGAGGATCTGTTGTAATTGTTTCAGGAAGTCTGGCAACCGCTATAAAAACCTCCAAAATATCTGTGTCACATCAGTGACCTCTGCTCCTTCCAGGAAAAACACACTATTGCAGCTAGGAGAGTTATTAAACAGAGCCCTGGCAGGGGCTGCCCAGGGGGCTGTGGAGTCTCCTTCTCTGGAGACGTTTCAAACCCACCTGGGCATGTTCCTGTGCAACTGGATCTAGGGGATCCTGCTGTGGCAGGGGGACTGGGTGATCTTTTGAGGTCCCTTCCCATCCCTAATGTTCTGTGGATCTGTGATTTTGATGAAGCTCCCAGGTGCCAACGGAAAGCAGAGTTCCCAGACT
The DNA here is from genome assembly GCA_028565055.1 of Phoeniculus purpureus. Classification (NCBI taxonomy): domain Eukaryota; kingdom Metazoa; phylum Chordata; class Aves; order Bucerotiformes; family Phoeniculidae; genus Phoeniculus; species Phoeniculus purpureus. Next base: position 16,073,723 of record JAOXOE010000441.1, on the reverse strand, counting down.
GTGTTCCTAGGGGTGGGGGTTCAGAGCAACCTGAGTCATCATCTTTGTAAGAAAGCGAGTGCTTAGCGCCTGGCAGATAGGAAGTCAGGACTCTGTGAATCATCCTTATTTGCAGTGACAAACAGCTGGAGTATCTCTGCTTCCAAAAATGCAGAGGAGCTGGGTGGTGAGCAGCCTGGAGAGAGGCAGGGGATGGATCATATCCCCACGCAGAAAGGTTTTAAGGGTCTTTTAAGCTGTACTCATTGGCAGGAGACATCTCTGAATCACAGAACATTGGGGAATGGAAGGGACCATCCAGTCCCATCCCCCAGACACAGCAGGATCCCCTAGATGCAGTCATTAGGGGATGGGACCTCCAAAGATCATCCAGTCCAATCCCCCTGCCACAGCAGGATCCCCTAGATGCAGTCATTAGGGGATGGGAAGGGACCTCCAAAGATCATCCAGTCCCATCCCCCTGCCACAGCAGGATCCCTTAGATGCAGTCACAGCATCTCAGAACATTAGGGATTGGATCTCCTAGATCCAGTTGCACAGAAACATGGCCAGGTGGGTTTTAAACCAGAGAAGGAGACTCCACAACCCCCCTGGGCAGCCCCTTCCAGGGCTCTGCCACCCTCACTGTGAAGAAGACTGCCAAGAGCCAATCCACCGGCATGTACTCAAAACAAAGCCCCTATTATGCCCCAGCAGCTCTTCAAACCATCTCCCCTACCCCCTGAAAGTTCACAATTGGGAGGAGGATTCCAGGCTCTTTGGAAAGAGATTAAATTGTTCACAGCTGCCTGGGAATGAACCAGCTTCCTCCTCGTTACGGTGGAAGGCGGCATCTTTGGGAGCCGGGTGGAGGAGAGCGTGCGGGGCTCTTGTAGGACCCGGAGCTGGCACAAAGAACAACCTTTTCAAGGCTGCTCATCGAGCCGAGGTACCGGGGCTCAGTAATAATTTTCTGGCAGATTAGTGCTGCCCTACAGCAGGTTTCTGTGATCACTAAAGCCAGAATGAAAGCAGTGGATCGGGATTTCACACTTCATACCCTTCCAGACGGAGGCTTTGGTTTGCAAACCAGCTCGTTTCTTGTGTTTGACAGCAGCATCCAGGTAAACAGCGGAGGGAAGGGGAGGGGTGGGGGTGTAGCTGGCCAAGGGACACCTGAGGGAGCTGGGTCTCTTGAGCCTGAGAAATGGAGACTGGGGGGTGACCCCATGAATGTTGATCAATACTTGGCTATTAAATATTTTACTGTCTGAAGTGGGATTCTATATAGACCCCTCTGGCACACCAGGGCTCCCCTGTGGGAAGATGGGCCAGCAGGACACAATTCTGGGCCACTCAGTTCCAGAAGGACACTGAGCGTGCCAGCTCACTGTGTAGTCTAGTGAACTGGAGCCAGCAGGGTGCCCAGGTGGCTCTCGGAAGGCCAATTGCACCTTGTCTTGGATCAGCAATAGTGTGGCCAGCAGGACTAGAGATGTTATTCTCCCCATGGACTGGGTCTGAAACTGCACCAGGGGAGGGTTAGGTTGGGTGTCAGGAAGCCCTTCCTCATGGAAAGGGTGCTCAGAGCCTGGACTAGGCTGCCCAGGGCAGTGGGGGAGTCCCCATCCCTGGAGGTGTTGAAAGGCAGCCTAGCTGTGGCCCTGAGTGCCCTGGTGTGGCCACTGGGGTGATGTTAGGTGCTGGGCTGGGCTGGCTGAGCTCAGAGGGCTTCTGCAGCCTCAATCATTCTGTAGATCTGTGATCATCCAAATCCCACCAAGCAATTTTGTTAGGAAAGCAAAAAGAAACCCCAGCACTGGAGCTGCGTGAGCCCTGCTCAGCAGAACCCAAAGAACTGGGGTGCTACCAACACCTCTGCAGCTCCTACCACAGACCCAGCACCAGGAAAGATCACAACATCACAGAACATCAGGGATTGGAAGGGGCTTCTAAAGATCATCCAGTCCAACCCCCCTGCCACAGCAGGATCCCTAGATCCAGTCTTTAGGGATTGGAAGGCACCTCCAAAGATCATCCAGTCCAATCCCCCTGCCACAGCAGGATCCCCTAGATCCAGTCATTATGGATTGGAAGGGACCTCAAAAGACCACCCAGTCCAATGCCTCCACCACAGCAGGATCACCTAGATCCAGTAATTAGGGATGGGAAGGGACCTTGAAAGATCATCCAGTCTAATCCCCCTGCCACAGCAGGATGCCCTAGATCTGGTCACCCAGCAATCTCAGAATCACAGAACTTTAGGGATTGGAAGGGACCTGGAAAGATCATCCAGTGCTGGGGATCACCAGCTCCGCCCCGATGAAACTCAACGTATTAATACACTGCCGTCTTGGTGTTCTCAGAACCAATTCACTTTGTTTGATGCTGAGAAGGTCTCCACGTTCTAATCCTGCTCTATAGGTATTTAAAGCAGCTCCTCTGTTGGCTAGGCTCACCCCTGATATGGTTCCCATGGGAGCTGCTTGGTGCTTGGCCATTCTCAAGCAAGGCTGCTGATGTAGATAATTAAATCACAGTTAGTGAACACAGTGAGCACCTGACCTTTGGTCTTTCTGGAACACTGGGAGAAGAGTGGGGAAATACCCCTTCTTCTTTGCTTCACACATCCTGTGACAGCTCTTTTCCCTTCACTCTAGAACTAACCAGCTGTGACTTCCAGGGGGCTTCTCCCACACGCTCCTTGTATTTCCCAGTTGCGTTGTTCTGCCGAACTCTTGATGCAGCGTTTAATCAGCTCAGCTCTTCTGTCCTCGCTGGAGTTCCCAGATTTTAAAGCTTTTCTTTTGGTTAGCAAGACACGTTGGGTTTGCCCCCACCACTTTTGGTAATGTTCTCTGAGAATGAGTCTTCCCATATTGATCAACACCCATGGGGTCACCCCTCAGGCTCCTTTTTCCCAGCTCCAGGCCCCCAGCTCCCTCAGCCTTTCCTCAGCAGGGAGATTCTCCCCTCCCTCCATCATCACTGTGGCTCTGCGTTGGGCTCTCTCCAGCAGCTCTGGGTCCTTCTGGAGCTGAGGGGCCCAGAACTGGATCCAACAACTCAGGGCAGAGCAGAGGGGCAGGAGAACCTCTGTCAATCTGCTAAGCAGTGCTCTTCTGATCCACCCCAGGATACCAATGGCCTTCTTGGCCACCAGAGCCCATTGCTGGCTCCTGGCCATCCTGCTGGCCAGCAGCACCCCCAGGTCCCTGTGTCCTGAGCTGCTCTCCAGCAGGTGATGCAGAGAGCGATGGGGTGTGACTTGACACGGTGCAGCTGACGGGTCCCGACGTGATGCAGAGCGAAGGGCTGCAGACAGACTGACACAGTCAGGCTCTCACGGGGGGTAAAACCTGCAGCGCCCTCTCCACCAGCCGCCTGTCAGGTGTCGGACTGGGATCATTATGGAGCTGCCAGCGACGCTCCGCTGTCCGCAGTCCCCACCACACTACACCTTCCTAACTGGCAACTACATCAGCGAGACCAGACATCACCGTGTGAGTCGCTGCACAAGCAGGGGGCTGGCGGGGAGGTGCCGTCGGTCGGGGTGTCCTCAGTTAGTCACAGGCAGGTCGTCGGGCAGGGCTGCGGGAACCAGCCTCCACAGTTACTCACCAGCACTTTATGATCCAGAACAGGATCCTGAGGTTATTCCAAGACAGACAAGTCATGAAGCCTTGCAGACTGGTGCTGAGAGCTGCTGTTGCTGTGCCCGGCATAAACCTGCCAGGGTTTGGCTAAATTACACTGGTTGAAATCAGCACTTGGAGTGAGAACAAGAGCTGCTGTGTTTGGAGGAGCCGCTGCTCCCTGAGCCGCTGGGCAGTTGCAGTGAGCTCTGAGCTGCACAACGTGAAGCCCTGGAGGAGCTGGGGTTGCCCTGTGAGGAATCACAGAACATCAGGGATGGGAAGGGACCTCAGAAGACCACCCAGTCTCATCCCCCTGCCACAGTAGGATCCCCTAGATCCAGTCACATAGGACCATGGCCAGGAGGGTTTTAAAGGTCTCCAGAGAAGCAGACAGCCCACACACACCAGGCTGACACCCAGCTAAGGGCCAGCAGGTGGGAGGAGGTGCAAGAGATCCCTTGAAATTACATCCTGTTGTAAAGCAGGTGAAGAGTGTTAAGTCAGTGCTACCAGAGAGGTTCTTACCATGGAGAGGTTCTTTGTGCTGCTGGAGTTGCTGAGGCAGAGGTGGAAAGACAGGTAAGACCCCACAATCTTTATGGTCAGTGTCCCCTGGGTGTTTGTGGGGAAGGTTCTGCTCTCACTGCTCGTGAAGGACAAGTGCTATGGAGAGCTGGATCTGCTGGGATCTCTAGGGATCTCTTCTTGGTTGGAAGAAGCCTTTTCTGCCTCAGTCCCTGAGCTCCTTTGCCATGAGACTCTGTGCCCGTCCCATGTTTTGAGCATGTCGGTTTCTGTGCCTTCCCAAAGTGTTTGCTACTTAGAGATGGTTCTTCAAGCCCATCAGATGGACTTAGGCTTCTCAAGAACCTCCTCTTTGTTATCCAGTTTTAACTAACACTGAGGATGGCTGTCTTGGGGCTGAGTTTGTAGGAATCTGCTTGTTCTTCTCCTTCTTCTCCCATCTCATCCAGTCTTGGGTCATCTATTCCAGCTTTCAATTGGGAACATTCCAATTTTGTGGGAAAATTCCAGTTCGGTCAGAAAATTCCAGTTCAGTGGGAAAATTCCAATCCAGTTGCAAAAATAATGAATTGCAGCTGTGATTTCTCCACGCAGCAGGCTGGGCTGCCATCCAGGGGGACCTGGGTAGGCTGCAGAGCTGGGCACGGAGACACTGAATGGACTAGAACAAGGGCAGGGCAGAGTCTGGCATCTGGGCAAGAACAGCCCCGGGGACCAGGATAGGAGGGGACTGACCTGCTGGAGAGCAGCTCAGGAGACAGGGATGTGAGGGTCTTGGTAGACAGCAGGGTGGCCACGAGCCAGCAATGGGTCCTAGTGGCCAAGAGAGCCAGTGGCATCCTGGGGTGGATCAGAAATGGGGTGGTTAGGAGATGGAAACAGGTTCTCCTCCTCGTCTACTCTGCCCTGGGGAGACCACAGCTGGAATCCTGTGTCCAGTTGTGGGCCCCTCAGTTCCAGAAGGACACAGAGCTGCTGGAGAGAGCCCAGCACAGAGCCACAGAGGTGATGAAGGGAGGGGAGCATCTCCCTGCTGAGGAAAGGCTGCGGGAGCTGGGAAAAAAGGAGCCTGAGGGGTGACCCCATCAGTGTGGATCAATATGTGAAGGGTGGGTGTCAGGATGATGGGGCCAGGCTCTGCTCAGGGGCACCCAGTGATAGGACAAGGGGGCAGCAGATGTCAGCTGGAACAGAGGAGGTTCCACATCAGTATGAGAAGGACCTTCTTGCCAGTGAGGGTGCCAGAGCTCTGGAAGGGGCTGTCCAGGGGGGTTGTGCAGTCTCCTTCTCTGGAAACATTTAAAACCCTCCTGGCCGTATTCCTGTGAGATTGGATTTAGGGGATCCTGCTGTGGTAGGGGCGACTGGACTGGATGATCTTTCAAGGTCCCTTCCAATCCCTGGTGTTCTGTGATTCTGTGACCAGGGAACCAGGTTTAGATGCCTTGGTGGGGTTGAGCTGATGGTTGGCCTGGATGACCTTGGAGGTCTCTTCCAACCTTAATGCTTCTATGAAATGGGGCAGCTGAAGCAGGATGGGATCCAAGTTACAGCCTAGAAATGCAGCAGGTACGCAAGCTTGGCAAGAGCATTCACAGTCACCTCTGTTCTCTACACTTGTTAACATCCTTTGGGCATCTACCAGAGCACAAATTCAGGTCCTGCCTCTGAAGGATCTGGAACAGCTCGATGGTATTCCCAGCACTCCCACTGCTTAGCAAGCAGCTGCTGAAGAGTCCTCCCCTCTCATAAAGCAGATCCCATAATATTCAGTGATGCCTCATGTTTTTCCAGCAGCAGGCGGTACCGTTTCTGTGTCTGCAAGCGATAAACACCCCGATGGAGGTTGTTCTGGGTAATAGCTACGATGCCACTACAAAGTGTGACTGTTGCTGCACAGCACCAGTAAAACCTAAAGAACATGGTTCATGGGAACATCTTTTCCTTAAACGCTTCACACCAGGAGATCTTCACACTGGGAAGAGGTTAGAAGGATGCAGCCTCCAACACACAGACCTTGACTCTGCTTCTTCCTGTGCTCCGCACGCATCCTCCTGAATTTTTACTGAGGTGATTGTCAGCGGCTACGCGGATGCTCAGAACTGGACAAACTCCTCCTGCAGCTTGGAAGCTTCTACTCAAAACCAGGAATTTGAGGGAGACTTTGTTGCCTCCTGTGCCCCAGGCTGTGCCCAGTGCTTTGGTGTCAAGGTGCTGACCTTGGAGTGGGTGCTAGCAGGGGATGGGTGGATGGATGCTGCAGGAGCCAAGTGCTGTACAGTGGGGCAGGGGATTGTCCAAGCACTGCACTGGTTTCACAGAGTCACCGAACATTGGGAATTGGAAAGATCACCCAGTCCAATCCCCATGACACAAAAGGATCCCCTAGATCCAGCCATTAGAGATTGGAAAGGACCTTGAAAGATCATCCAGTCCAGTCCTCCCGCTACAGCAGGATCCCCTAGATCCAGTAGCATAGGAACACGCCCAGGCGGGTTTCAAACGTCCCCAGAGAAGGAGACTCCACAACCCCCCTGGGCAGCCCCTGCCAGGGCTCTGGCACCCTCACTGGCAAGGTCCTTCTCACATTGATGGGGAACCTCCTCTGTTCCAACTCACACCCTAATGCCCATTGTCCCATCATTGGGTGCCCCTGAGCAGAGCCTGGCTCCATCCTCCTGACACCGACCCTTCCCATATTGATCAGCATCCACAGGGTCACCCCTCAAGCTCCTTTTCTCCCAGCTCTAGAGCCCCAGCTCCCTCAGCAGGGAGATGCTCCCCTCCCAACCTTCACCCCACAGCCCTGTGCTGCGCCTCATGTTCACCAAGAACAGGTCCAGTGCAGGGACCCTCCTGCTCCACATCCCAGAGAGAGCAACTTCCCCTAGGACACCACAATGGCACCAGATCCAGCTCAGAAACACAAACCGCCCGACTCCAACCTCCACTTCACAAAGTCCTGATGGACTTGGCGAGAGCAGGGACTGAACAACTTCTTTCTGCCAACCACTTCACTCATTTCTACTCTCAAACTCCTGGGCTAGAGGCTTGTCTCAAGGAACTCTCTTTGCCTTAGCAGTCCTGAGAAGAGCTGCCTGTAAGTGCCAGGTGGTTCATCTAGTCATTGGATCTCTGCTCCTTCTTCCCAGGCACACTTTGAACCTTCCAGGGAGGCAACAAAGGCAAGAACAACAAAGGCATCTCCTGCAGCCCATCAGGTGAGATTCTGATCACACAGCAGCCCTATGCAGCCACAAATTAAGTTGCAGAGCCCGTTTCAGCTGCTCTCCCAAACTATTTTCCATGTCAATAAAGCAGCAAGTCATAAATAAATGATAATGTGCCGGGGCTCTGCTGGAGTCGTTGTGCTCTGCCCTGGGGAGATCACAGCTGGAATACTGTGTCCAGTTGTGGGCCCCCCAGCTCCAGAAGGACCCAGAGCTGCTGGAGAGAGCCCAGGGCAGAGCCAGAGAGATGAAGAAGGGAGGGGAGCATCTCCCTGCTAAGGAAAGGCTGAGGGAGCTGAGAAAAAAGGAGCCTGAGGGGTGACCCCATGGATGTTGATCAATATGGGAAGGGTGGGTTCAGGAGGATGGAGCCAGGCTCTGCTCAGGGGCACCCAGTGATTGGGGGATTGGGCTGGGTGATCTTTCAAGGTCCCTTCCAATCCCTAACACGCTGTAACTCAGTGCTGTCTCCCTTCTTCTCCTCCCAGCTTTTCCCAGAGCCAGACAGCCTTTTCCACGGGGCTCTGAGCTCCACTGCTTTGCAGTTGTATTGTTCAAACCCAGCATCCAGGGTTCCCAGTAAGCATCAATTATTGCCCCAATTATGACACAGAGTGGCTTTTTCTGGGGGTGAAATGAAAGCCACCGTCGCCAGGAATCCCTGAGCAGCCCTCTCAGCAAGGAGCAGTAGTCCACGGGGTAGAGATGTTGGAAGGATGCATCTCTCCCTAAGTCATTGTACTGACTACCAGCGAGAGAGGGGGGTTGCTGTGTTAAGGACAAAACATCCTGCAGCCTTCCCAAGCTCATTACTCAACCACAGAGGCGTTTTACCACCCAGGAACTGCGCTCACTTTCTTCTCCACTTCTGAAGGGAATGGCTTCTCAGGCCCTTCGCGTTGGCTCTGTCCTCGACCCACCCGGCCAGGATGACCGGCACAAGCTTGATGTGAAGTGCCTTTGCCCATGCACAGCTCAGGTTGACCTTTGTGGTCATCTGCCCCCCACTTCTTTGTGAAGGTAGGGGGTGGTGCCCCAGAACTCAGCACATCCACCTCCACGGAGGTTTTCCTGGGTGCTGGGAAACACTTCTGTGTCACAGAATCAGAGAACAGGAGGGATTGGAAGGGACCTCCAAAGATCACCCAGTCCCATCCCCCTGCCACAGCAGGAACCCCTAGACCCGGTCACACAGGAACATGGCCAGGAGGGTTTGAAAGCTCTCCAGAGAAGGAGACTCCACAACCCCCTGGGCAGCCCCTGCCAGGGCTCTGGCACCCTCACCATGAAGAAGGTCCTTCTCACACTGATGTGGAACCTCCTCTGCTCCAGCTCCCACCCACTGTCTCTTGTCCTGTCCTGTTTTCACAGAATCACTCTGGCAGGGGGATTGGACTGGCTGATCTTTGGAGGTCCCTTCCCATCCCTAATGACTGGATCTAGGGGACCCCGCTGTGGCAGTGGAGTTGGACTGGGTGATCTTTCCAATCCCTCACGTTCTGTGTCTCTGTGACTAGGGGTTGGAAGGGACCTCGAATGACCACCCAGCCCATTTTGTCCAAGGGTTCTGCAGACCGTGACCAAGCTGACGTCCCCACCACTGCTCACCCTCGAAGCAGGTGCCACAGCAGGTTGGAGCTTCCTCCCCACGTCCCCCACCCCCAAGGGGGTTTAAGGCAGTGGCCGAGCTGTCCCGCAGCAGGGACCTGGCTGGCTGCTGGGTGCTGCAGGGTTCCAAGCCCTTCCTGCCAGGCTGCCCTGGTGCCGGCTCCAGCTCCTGTCATCACATGCGGTATGGACACAATACCCTCATTCCTACGGGCTCCAGGACCCGGCAGAAGAAAGCGCAGGCAGCAGATCAAACATGGAAGGAACAGAAGACAGAGGAGCTGCCGCTGCCGTCTGCGTCTGGAACCGAAGGAAGGAGCGCAAGCGAAGAGGACGGGGCAGGGGGATAATTGCTTTCATCCCAGCTTCACTCCCACAATTCCCAACCACTTTTGAAGCCAATTTTCCTTTAATAAAAGACACTATTAGTGACTGGAGTGGAAGCCTTTTGTGCAAGACAATACCCGCCTCCCCACATGGGATCGCTTTGTGTCCCCGTGTCTTTACGTGCGGCCACGGGGCGGCGGCGAGCGCGGCCCCCACCGCCTTCGCCCTGCAAATTGGGGATGTTATTTCCAAAGACGTTTAACATCCTTCCAGCCCTTTGAAACCAATTCCCGCTTCGCTCTGCCTACCCCCTGAAGAGAAACACAAGCCGAGCAGCGACAAGAAGTGTTTCCCATCGCTTCTGGAAGCCATTCATTTGCTATTTCTGTTCGGTGGAGCTCCAGAGCCGAGGAATTTGAGGAGCTACTGATGCCTTCTGCTACTTGGCATGTACGTCCCATATTGTCTCTCAGGCAGCTTAGACACATCCTTCTCCTCTTTCTTCTTTAACAGGCTGTCAGAGGAACGGCCCTAATGAGCTGCCTGTGTGCGAGGAAGTCGCTGAGGCAGCGCCAAGTCAAAAAGTCAAACACAAACTGATTAATTTTCACAATGCACCCCTCTGAGGTGGGGAAGTTCTGACAAATCCACTGGGTGTTCACAGCTAGCCCGCGCTTGGCGCGCTCAGCCCGGGAGCCATGTGCACAGCAGAGGGCTGGCATCGCGCTCCCTGGCCCTGGGAGGTACCAGGTGGCTAGGCTGAGCAGCGCTGTGGCCACCACCTGGCCAGGATGGACTCACTGGGCACTGCTCACCCTGCACTGCTCAGGGGGGTTGTGGAGTCTCCTTCTCTGGAGCACTTAAAACTTGCCTGGACATGTTCCTGTGCAACTGGACCTAGAGGATCCTGCTGTGGCAGGGGGCTGGACTGGATGATCCTTTGAGGTCCCTTCCCATCCCTAATTGACTGGATCTAGGGGATCCTGCTGTGGCAGGGGGACGGGACTGGGTGATCTTTGGAGGTCCCTTCCAATCCCTAATGTTCTGTGATGCTGTGACCTCCTTCTCTACTAGTTGCCCCCAGCGTGTTTTTCGCAGTCGTTTGCTTCAGACAGCATCAGAGCTGACACTGAGGCAACACTGACGTCCTCACCCCCCGTCTGCTAAGAGCTCTGCACCAAACCCTCACATCTCCTCACCCTACATCACGTCAGTCCCTGTCAGACACAGGTGGTGAGAGGAACCATCATCTCTGCCTTCAAGGAACTGACAGACAGCAGCCTCGAGGTGACCTACCTGAGGCAGCTCTGGCAGCATCCACAGCATCGCTGTGGCCCCTGCATTGAGCTTTAAACCCCTGGGGTGAAGTGGGGGACATATGTGCAGAGCTGGTCTCTGTGGCAGGGCAGCAGGCTGTGGCCACCAGCCTCACCGGGCTTTGGGCAGCGTTACCAGGCTCCCAGGGCCTTATCTGAAATATGAAAGCCCCACAAACATCTGAGAGAACCTTCTCAGGCAGGGAGCAGAGAGCAGGCTGAGCTCTGCCCTGCCCATAGCCCCGACACCGCGGACTGGGAGGACCCCTATCAGATCCATGTGGCCAGCTCGTGGTCCCCAGGGAGCCTGGGGGCTCGCACTGAGCAGCTCAGCGAGGACTGGCTGAGCAGCCTGCGGGCAGAAAGCAGAGATCCCATGAGTTCCACATGTGCTGGGTGAAATGGGTTGCACATGGGCGAGAGGCAGGCGGGATAGAGATATAAAACCTTGGGCTGGTTTAGTGGGAATGAAAAATAACTGGACATGTGTTGAGCACATTCGGGGTACTGGTGCTCGCTGAGCCCCCGGCTCGTTGCTCCTGGGGAACTGCCTTTCATGTTTTGGGTTGTTTTTCAGGATGATGTCTGTGTCACCAGCTCAGAGCAGACCCTCCCTCCGTGTCCACGTGTGACTTCGCGAGGAGAAGGGGCAGATGTTCGAAAACCAACACAAATCTACCCCTCGCTCAAGAGAACGGCCCTAAGGATTAGGAGGTCACAGAATCACAGAGCATCAGGGATGGGAAGGGACCTTGAAAGATCCCAATCCCCCTGCCCCAGCAGGATCCCCTACATCCACACACAGGAAAATGGCCAGGAGGGTTTGAAGCGTCTCCAGAGAAGAAGACTCCACAACCCCGTGGGCAGCCCCTGACAGGGCTCTGGCACCCTCACTGCCAACAAGGTCCTTCTCACACTGATGGGGAACCTCCTCTGGACCAGCTCACACCCAGTGCCCCTGAGCAGAGCCTGGCTCCATCCTCCTCACACCCACCCTTCCCATATTGATCAATATCCATGGGGTCACCCCTGAGGCTCCTTTTTCCCAGGTCCAGAGCCCCAGCTCCCTCAGCCTTTCCTCAGCTGGGAGATGCTCCCCTCCCTCCACCATCCCTGTGGCTCTGCACTGGGCTCTCTCCAGCAGCTCTGGGTCCTTCTGGAACTGAGGGGCCCATAACTGGACAGAAAATTCCAGATGTGGTCTCCCCAGGGCACAGTAGAGGAGCAGGAGAACCTCTCCTGATCTGCTAACCACCTCTTTCTGATCCACTCCATTCTGCAGAAACACTTTCTAGAGAAGAAGGGGTCGGCCCTATGGAGTGCAGTGTGTGAAGAGAGGACCCACAGTGTTCCCAACCCCTGCCAGATCAAACTGGTTCAATCCGAGGTGGATCGTGACTGTCTGCTCCTCATCCTCGTCGGTGACAGAAGTCAGTTGAGTTAATTCCTTGGGCTGCTGTTGGTGCTGCTGGAGACTGGATGAGGGTGGTGGAAAAGGTGGTGGGACAAAACTCCTTGGTTACAGCCTTTGGGAGATGTAGTGGGACAAAACCTCTTGGTTACAGCCTTTGGGAGAGGTGATGGGACACAACCTCTTGGTTACAGCCTGAGGGAGATGTAGTGGGACAAAACCCCTTGGTTAAAGCCTTTGGGAGAGGTGGTGGGACTCAATCCCTTGGTTACAGCCTGTGGGAGAGGTGGTGGGACACAACCCCTTGGTTACAGCCTGGGAGGAGACTTTTACACATCTACTGCTCCTTCTTCTGGGGTCTTGCTACATCAGAAACCTCTTCCTAGAAAGGGTCCTCAGCCCTTGGAACAGGCTGCTCAGAGAGGGTGTTGAATCTCTAGCCCTGGATGGGTTTCACAGCTGGGGAGACCTGGAGCTCGGGTTTAGAGGAGGGTTGGGACAGCTGGGTGCGGGGTCAGACTGGATGATCTTAAAGATCTTTTCCAGCCTCAACGACCCTCTAGCTCTGTGGCTGCTCCGCGTTGAGCAATGGCCAAGCTCATCGGCGCTGACGCTAGCCACGGTGTGACCCTCTGTGTAACCAGCCCCTCCTGCTTCAATCCTTGCAGATCCTGCGGCAGATGTGATCCAGGAGTCCCACTGGGAGAAGGTAAAACCCTTTGAAAAGCCGGGAGAAGCTGTGTGGCTGCAGAGAGGAGATTTTTGGGTGGTTCGGGGGGGCTGCACAAGCCTTGGAGGTGCCCGCTGAGTGTTGCCACACGAGACGGCTGGAGCCAAGCGATTCCCCGTCAGAGCCTCCATGAAAAGCTGGGAGCAGCTGCTGTGGAATCCTGTCCCGTTCCCATAAAAGAGACCCAGATCCCCACAGCAGCTCCGGGGCTGTAATGGGCACTTTGCCTCTTCAAAGCACCGCGCTGACGGTGGTTGATTCCTCCTCTCCACGCTCCCGTGGGGCTGCTGCTGGCTCCGAGAGCTGCGCTCCAGGTGCTGGTGCAGGCAGCAGCCAGCGGAGCCGCGCAGGTGCCTCCCCCTCCATCCCGAGCTCTCCAAGCGACACCATTCCCAGCACCACGGGGCGGAGGAGGAGGAGCGGTGGGGGAGAGATGGCGATGAGCCCCTGAGGACGTGAGGGCTCGCAGGGCGAGGGCAGAGCTGGGGGTGTTGGTCAGCACAGCCCGGCTTTGTTGAGGGGAAGCGGAGCGGGGCGGTGAGGAGCAGCTTTGTTCTGCTCAGCAGATGCTGGAGTTTCCTGTTTGCCAGACTCTCGCCTCTCTTAGGGGGTGGGTTTTGGGTTGTTGGGTTGGGGTTGTTTTTTTTCTTCCAGTTTGGAATAAAATCCCTGAAACGAGGCAGCGTGAGGAACCATCAGGACTTCTCTCAGAAGACCCTGATCGCCCTGGTCACCTCCGGACTCCTGCTGGCGTTCCTGGGCTTGGCTGGGTATCTCCTGATGAAGCGGCGGAGCTGGAGCCCCGCGGGGCAGAGGCTGGTTAGTGCTTATAGATGGCAGAATGGCCACTAGAGAGGAGCTCCGGAAGGGGAGACGAGAGGGGGCTGCTCCACACCCTGCACCCCAGGACCCTCATTCTGTGTCCCCAGGGTTTGCGACCTGAGGCTGGGTGAGATGAAGGGAGGAGAGGATGGAGCCAGGCTCTTCTCAATGTCATCTAGTGATAGGACAAGGGGCAATGGGTGTGAGCAGGAACAGAGGAGGCTCCACATCAATATGAGAAAGACCTTCTTCACAGTCAGGGTGCCAGAGCCCTGGCAGGGGCTGCCCAGGGGAGCTGTGGAGTCTCCTTCTCTGGAGACATTTCAAACCCACCTGGCCATGTTCCTGTGTGACTTGGTCTAGATGATCCTGCTGTGGCAGGGGGATTAGACTGGATGATCTCTCGAGGTCCCTTCCCATCCCTCATGTTCTCTGATGCTGTGAGGAGCAGGGAGGTCAGACCACACAAGATGAAGGGAAACCTCTCTCAAGTCTTAAAATGAAGCCTTTAGCTGATGGGAAAACAGCCCCTTCCTCACTCACACTGCCAGGTCTAACAGTTCTTTTTGCTCAGCAGTAAGAACCCACCAGCAGGATCCCTCCAGAGACACCAAAACCTTTGAATTTGTCATTAAAAGTGACACCCTTTAAGGTCCCAGTGAGCTGGGACCTGTCCTGTACCACTGCTGCAATAAAGGTTCCTCCTCACCTAATGAGTGCTGGCAATAAAAGATATCAAGGAAGAATCCTCCCTTCTCCCTTTTCCCCTCCCCAGGCAGAGGATTTTTCCCTTTCCAGTGACTTTTGGGGTAGTGAGTCTTCTGTAAAGTGAGGATGGGCCATGTTTTGCCCCCATCAGCAGTGGCCTGGACAGCCGTTGGGTTCTGTGACTGCAGAAGGGATGTTCTCAGGTGCACGGGGCAAGGATGTCACAGCTTGGGCTCTTGAGCCCCCTGCCTCCAGGTACCAGCTGACCAGCCAGTGAAAGGGGGTGGAAATGTGTGTCTGGGAGCTGCTTGTGTAAATGCACAGCAGCGTCAGTCCAGGTTCCAGGTGAGATGGGTCCAGCACACCCCCTCACTGCTGCAGACAAGGATGTCAGGAGAGGGTCTAAGAGAAACAATGAGGAGGGCTGGATGCTCAGCAGCCTGTGTGAGTGGGAGATGCCTTGAGCAAACCAGGGGCTGGGCTCCAGACCAAGGGTTGGGGTGCAAACCAGGAGCCAGCCTCCAAACTAAGGGTTGGGCTCCAGACCAGGGGCTGCGGTCTAAACCAGGAGCCAGGCTCCAAACTAAGAGTTGGGCTCCAGACCAAGGGTTAGGGTCTAAACCAGGGCCCAGGCTCCAAAACAAGGGTTGGGATCCAGACCAGGGGCTGGGCTCCAAACCAGGGGCTGACAATTGCCACCCAGGACGACCAGCACCCTTTGCATTGCTACCAGACCTGCCAACACATGGAGGGTCATCGTGCAGGCAGCTCTGGATTCTCCAGAGGTACCTGCTCCTCACAGCACCAGCAGGTGGAGGGCAGCCCTATGCTGCCACGAGCCCCTTGCTGTGAGACAGGCACCTCTTTACAGGCTGAAAGGCGCAAGGAAAGGGAACTAAAAAGGCAAATTCCACCACCCCAGCAGCCGCTTCCACGGCTCCCATCCAGCTGTGCTTCTCACTTGGCCACAGCAGGAAGCAGAGGTGGTCTGGCAGGGGAGGCTGAGCTCCGAGAAAACAGCGGAACCTGACGGCTTCTCTTTCAGATCCAGGAAAGATTCAAACAAAAAGCAGCTCCTGGCTGGTTTTCTTGCTCCATGCTGCCCCGACGTGGTCCAGACCCTCTGCTCCCCTCCTCCTCGGCCGCACGGGAGCAGGTTCCCATGCCTTCCGGTTGCTTGTACCTCCCGTGCAGGAAGCCCAGGCAGGCGGCCAAACCCCTGCTGCACTCAAAGCTGGGTGCTGTCAGCCCTTTTTTTCCCTTCCTAACTCTGCCTCTGCTCTTCATCTCCCCGTTCAGGCTGAAGACCCCTATTACTTAGAGAACGAAAGCCAGGGCAATACGATGCTGATGATGCCCAGTCAAGACCAACCGGAGCTGCAGGAGAAGCCAAACCTCAACGGAGGGACCCAGGAGAACGGGACTGGCCAGGTGTCCTCCTCCAAAAACGGCCACTCAGCCCGGCAGCACAGCCCCGCCGACACCGAGATGTGAGCTGGCAGGAGGAGAGCATCCGACTACCGGCACCTGGGAGGGGAGCAGAGAGAGCCGAGGGAGGGCAAAGGGTCCCCTCTACGGACAGTTAGGGAACCGCAGAGCTTTTTCGTTCGCGTTACTGTTTCTGTGAAGGACTTGGGAGTCACCTCCAGAGCTCCTCTGCCGCCTCCTCCCTTCGACCACACCAGTCGCTGTTTGCAGCTGTTCTCTTGCTTTTGTGGTTGGAAGCAGCTAATGGGAACCACGAGCGCCCTTAGCCCCGAGCAGAAGCCTTGAGCCGGGCTGCAAACAGCCAGACCTCCTGGTGTGACTGCGTGCTCGCTAGGCTGATCCAAATGGTTTTTACTGGGAGTAGACCTGGTGCTTGAAAAACGGGGTCCGGTGGGCAGGGTGGGGTTGGGTTCGACTGGATGATCCTGGAGGTCTCCTCCAACCTTAATGATGCTGTGATTGTATGATCCTCTGCTTCTATGACTTCAGTGACCAAAAACCTCTTGGGTTTCAGATCAGAGCTGGCTTTTGTCTCATCTTTACGTCCGAGTTCAATCCCCCTTGTGGTGCTTTAGGTCTCGGTTCAAGTGTTTCCTACTCCAGCAGAATTTGCTGCAGATCTGTGTAAATCCTTTCCTCGTGGAATTGAAGGCTGAAATGTAAACTGACCTCAGATCTGTTTTGTTCTCAAGCCAACAGTCGGTCACTTGGGTGGAGATGGAGACCCCCGACATGGTCCCACCACCCTCCATCCTCATGCGCAGGGGCTGGTGCCTTGGGAACGGCTGGTGCCAGAGGGCTCCCAGCGGCACGAGGACTAGTCCTGGCTCTGCCAGAGCGATGGGAGGACAACGCCTCGTGCCAGAGGCTGCCTCCCAGCAGAAGTCCTGTGAGCAAGGGCTGTGCTCCCGGCACGTTGTCCCCACCCCTCAGCGAAGCCATCTGCAGGAGGAGCGACGGGCAGGCTGTTATCAAAGAGGGTTGGTTTGATTTCCTCGTGTTGGAGGCACCCGGTGAACTCCTGGGTGAATAGATGAGACCCCAGCGGCAGGGTTGGGGTCTGAGCTGGCAGCAGGGTGGGTGGGTGCACATAGAAGAAGATGAAGATGAAGGCTTCCTCACAACCCTCTTCAAAGCCCCTGCAGGGTGATGCACAGCCTTGTTTAGTGCCTGTACTGAGGAGATGCTCCAGCCCCACTGAAAGCAGCTTTTGGGACTAGGTACCTTTCCTCACACAGACCCAACTGGGTACCCTTCCCAATCTGGACCCCGCTGGATACCCTTCCCAACCCAGACCCTGCTGGATACCCATCCTGATCCAGACCCCACTGGGTACCCTTCCTGATCCAGACCTTTCTGGATACCCTTCTCAACCCAGACCTTACTGGGTACCCTTCCTGATCCAGATCCCAACAAGTACCCTTTTTGATCCAGACCCCACTGGGTACCCTTCCTGATCCCCAGTCTGCTGGGTACCCTTCCCAACTCAGACCCCTCCTCTCTGCTCAGTGCTTGTTCCCTGGGCAGGAGCAGTCTGTTCTAGTCAGAGACAACCCTGACTCTTGTGAGGGGGTTGGAGTAGACGACCTTCAGCCCTCCCATCCAGACCCACACAGACCCACAGCGAGGACCCAGTTAAGCAGCACTTTGGGATGATCAAGGGACACTGAGTCAGGACAATGGAATCACTTTCTCTCCCAAGAGCTACAGGGCAGGAGCAGCTCTCCCATCGGGTTTTTCCTGTGGGCTCAGACAGGAACCAGGGGCTGGCTGTGTTTTTTCTCCTCTGGCCACACTTTATCTCAGCAGCACTAAGGGGCCCTGTGAAAGGCAGGAGATCCAGTGACCTCTCAGGTGCTCTGTTCACAGCCCAGGGCAGGTCCCGAGCCAAGCAGAGACAATCAGGCTACAGTCAGCTGCTCTGGCAGCACAAAAGCATCTGCGGGCTGCGGCGGTGGCCAAGGACGGTGCTAAGGGGAGGTGGGGGTCGGAAAAGGCTGAGCTTCCAGCTCAGGAAGTTGTTTTTGCCGGTGTGTAAATAGCGACAGGACCAGCTCTGGCTGAGCTTGAAAGGTTCTAATTGCTATTAATTATTACTCCTTCCTTATCAAACCCTCCACATTCCTTCCTCGCCGGCCTCACCGGCTGCCCAGCAGCCTCCTCCTCCTCCTCTCACCATCCTGAGGTGCAAACAATGGTGCCAACTACTGTGTGCCAGAGGGCAGGGGGAAAGGGTCCCAGGGTGGAAGAGGGGAGGCTGAAGGTGGACATGAGGGGTAAATCCTTTCTTGTGAGGGTGGGGAGATGCTGGAACAGGTTGCCCAAGGCAGCTGGGGCTGCCCCATCCCTGGCAGTGTTGAAGGGCAGGTTGGCTGGGGCCCTGAGTAACCTGCTCTAGAGAAGGTGACCCTGCCTATGCAGGGGGGTTGGAAGTGGGTGGCTTTTAAGGCCCCTTCAAACCCTGGCCACCCTATCTAGAACTATACCTGGGGGTCCTAGCAGACAGCAGGATGACTACGAGCCAGCAGTGTGCTCTTGTGGCCAAGAGGGCCAACAGCATCCTGAGGTGGATCACAAGGAGGGTGGTTAGGAGATCAGGAGAAGTTCTCCTTCCACTCTACTCTGCCTTGGTGAGACCACAGCTGGAATGTTGTGTCCAGTTGTGATCCCCTCAGTTCCCGAAGGACACAGAGCTGCTGGAGAGAGCCCAGCGCAGAGCCACAGGGATGATGGAGGGAGGGGAGCATCTCCCAGCTGAGGAAAGGCTGAGGGAGCTGGGGCTCTGGAGCTGGGAAAAAAGGAGCCTGAGGGGTGACCCCATGGATGTTGATCAATATGGGAAGGGTGGGTGTCAGGAGGATGGAGCCAGGCACCCAGTGACGGGACAAGGGGCAACAGGTGTGAGCTGGGACAGAGGAGGTTCCCCATCAATGTGAGGAGGACCTTCTTGGCAGTGAGGGTGCCAGAGCCCTGGCAGGGGCTGCACAGGGGTGTTGTGGAGTCTCCTTCTCTGGAGACGTTTCAAACCATCCTGGAGTGTTCCTGTGCAGCTGGATCCTGCTTTGTCAGGGGGATTGGACTGGGTGATCTTTGGGGGTCCCTTCCAATCCCTGATGTTCTGTGATTCTGTGATGTTCTGTATCACTCTATGACGTTGTAAGCAACCGATAAGTAATAAAGTAAATAAGCAAAACATATATAAGCAATAAGCATCC
The DNA here is from genome assembly GCA_028565055.1 of Phoeniculus purpureus. Classification (NCBI taxonomy): domain Eukaryota; kingdom Metazoa; phylum Chordata; class Aves; order Bucerotiformes; family Phoeniculidae; genus Phoeniculus; species Phoeniculus purpureus. The sequence continues at coordinate 16,054,726 of JAOXOE010000441.1, read as the reverse complement.
CTTTATATAACATTATATTGTATGCATCGTAGAATCAGAGACTGTTCCAGGCTGGAAGGGACCTCTAGAGGTCATCTAGTCCAACCTCCCTACACAGGGACAACTCTACCCAGATCAGGTTGCTCAGAGCTTCATCAAGCCTGACCTTCAATGACTCCAGGGATGGGGCCCCCACCACCTCCCCAGGCAGCCCATTGCAGCCATCAACCACCCTCACACTGAAGAACTTGTTTCTAAGATCCAGCCTCAGTCTCTCCCAGCTTGAACCCAGTGCTTCTGGTCCTGTCTGTACAAACCCTCAAGACCTTCCCTTGCCTTCATGTTGGCCCCCCTCAGGTACTGGAAGGTCAAAAGAAGGTCCCCCTGGAGCTTTCTCTTCCCCAGGCTGAACAGCCCCAACTCCCCCAGCCTGTCCTCACATCGGAGAGTCCTCCAGTCCCCTGATCACTGTAGTGGCCCCTCCTCTGGCCATGATCCAGTCTGTCTGCATCCTCCTTGTGCTGGGGGCTCCAGAGCTGGACACAACCCTGCAGGTGAGGTCCCACCAGGGCAGAATCGCCTCCCTGACCTGCTGGCCACAGCTGTTTCGACGCAGCCCAGAACAGGATCGACCTGATGGGAACAGAGCTCTGTGGGAGGGCGCCTGCCCAGGCGCCGGGGGAGTGCGCGGGGGCTCACTGGAGGTGTTCTGGGGGGCAGCTCATCAGAGCCTCAGCGTATGCTGATGGTGATCCAATTTAGGGTTCACAGACGGTTAGAGAGCAGGGTTAAAAATCAGCGTGCCGATGCTGAACCCAGCTCCCACGGCACCGCCTCCGGAGGCTCTGCAGAGGTGCTCTGCTGGGTGCAGCACGTCGGGAAGGCACTGCCCGAGCCCCGAGGAGGGCAAGGCAAGAGAGACAGAGCGCTAGAGCTCTCCTTAGAGATGGCTCTGGTTTGCCTGGGCTTGTCAAGCTGCGTTTGCGGGGCTGCTCAGCTCTTCAGGAATCCATTCCCAGGTAGGGGAGAGCAGATCCTGCTGGGAGCTTCGCTGTGCTGTGGCAAACCCCTGTCAGGTTGCTGAGCCGTGGGGAAGTCCCTAAGTGCTTTTAGCCATCTCTTCCCTCCCCTTCGCTTTGTTCACAGAGTCACAGAGCACCAGGGGTTGGAAGGGACCTCCAAAGACATCCAGCCCCATCCCCCAGCCACAGCAGGATCCCCTAGGTCCAGTCGCACAGGAACATGGCCAGGCGGGTTGGAAACGTCTCCGGAGGAAACAACGACCCTGCCTGCAGAAGCAGTGATGCTGCTGTGGGAAGGCTGCCGGCACCTCGAAAGGATGGAGAAGAGCTGAAGGAAATTCAGACAAGAGCAGGACTGCTAATGAGAACCCAGGGGTGCTGGACACGTGTTCAATCACCAGCTCAAGGCTCATTCGCCGAGCAGGCAGGAGTTAATTCTGGCACCCCAAGGCTAAAGGAGTGGAGGCTGGTTTCGTCCACAGCTCTCTGGAGACCGAGCAGCAGCACGAAGGCAGTTCTGGGGTCTGGCCACGCAGTTCCTCCTGCTGCTGCGGAGCAGCACGATGAAAGTGATGGCTGCTCCTCTGGCAAGGGCCTTTTCCTCACCCCAACGGTATCTGTGACCCCACGGATGGTACCTCTTCTCAGGACAGGCAGAAGCCTGACGGTTTTACATGGTCCTAGACACGAAATCTGACCTTGAGGATGCTCTTGTCTTTTCTGTGACCTTCCCTTTGCTGCCCTCAGCAACCACTTCATCTGCCCCAGCCTAAGGGGACTTCTTAGAGGATGATGATGAGGTTGGAGTTGAGGAGGGCTGTTCCTGAGAGTGTGTATGATGTGTTTGATTCCGCTTGGCGAGTTAGCAAGTGCAGAGGAGGGCAACGGAGCTGGGGAAGGGCCTGGAGATGAGACTGAGAGATGGAGACAGTTGGGGCTGTTTAGTTTGAGGAAGAGGAGGCTGAGGGGAGACCTCATCACTCTCTACAACT
>JAOXOE010000441.1:16035641-16050137 GCA_028565055.1 Phoeniculus purpureus | reverse complement strand
AGGGCACTGAGGGCCACAGCCAGGCTGGCCTTCAACACCTCCAGGGATGGGGACTCCACCACTGCCCTGGGCAGTCCGGTCCAGGCTCTGATTACCTTTTCTGTGAGGAAGGGCTTCCTAATATCCAACCTCACCCTCTCCTGGCAGCCCTGCTCTCTCATCTCATTCATCTCTTCTAGCAATGCAGAGTTTTACAGGTGCATGTCAGTCTGAGTTTAGACCCTTCAGTTCTTCAGCTGAGGAGTCTTCCCTGTTTGTTTTGGGTTTGCCTGGTCTGACTAATTTATTTGGTCGCTTGTTGGGCACCAAATCAGCGTTTTTAAGGAACGAGCTGACACACACGATTAACAAAGTGCTACAAGCCAGGTTGCTAACCACTGAGAGGGCATATAGATGTGTTGGAAGAAGAGACATGTGCACCTTGGCTTAAAAACCTGTTCTCCTGACTACTTTTTGATCCAGGAGTAAACATTACTTCATAATTGGCAGATCCATGTCATGATAGGATGAGGGGCAGTGATTTCACTTTAGACAAGGGCAGATTGAAATGGGCTGTTAGAAGTTCTTTAGCAGGAGAGGGGTTGAACACTACAACAGCTTGCCCAAGAAGATGGTTGAGACCCCATCCCTGGAGATATTCAAGGGGAGGCTGGACAAGGCTCTGAACAACCTGAGATCTGGTTGAGGCTGTCCCTGCTCACTGCAGAGGGATTGGACTGGATGACCTTTGAAGGTCCCTTCCAACGCAATGCATTCTATGATTCTCTAAGGAATCACGCAGGAGTTTGTTGGGCAGGCAGAAAGCTCTGAGAGCCTTTAATGAGAGTCTTGATAGATCCTTGTCCTTGCGCTGATGGGTGTATTTGTGGGCATCATGTAGACAAACCTGCAGAATCCTTCAGCACTGGTGGATCTTGAAAGTCTAGCTCTGTAAGACTGAAGGCAACACAATAAACTGACTTCTGCCACATGCTGAGGGAGGCTTTCCCTGTTGAGAGATTAAGGTGCAGAGAATATATTTTTTTTCTCAGTGAGATTAAGGTTTTGGGGCCAGTGCATGCGTGGGACAGACTTTCCCACCACGGCCATCAGCCTAACTCAGCCTTGCAAAACCTCAGACACAGTACTGTCTGCAGGAGGCTCAATGCAGTCTCATTCCTCCTGCAGTGAAACCCCTCAGGTTTGGGACAGTTGTTGGTTGCACAGCAGTCAGGGACCTTTCACTGGGGAAGATGTCTCCCCGTTACCCCAGGCACAGTCTGCGCTCCGTCAGCTTCAGTGCGGTGACAGACCACAAATGCTGCCTGGAGAGAGATTGCCCCCAAGATAACTTCTTATCAGCCTGGTACAGGGCACCAGGCACAACCTCCAGCTCCAGAAGTGACCGTTTGTGATGTGCTTATGGGTTATATGAACACACGTACAGGAAGTATTGGTTCTGGGTCTGTAGCTGCTCGTTGCCCGATTAGCGAGGGACTGCGATAAATTAATCCCATGTGTCAGCACATTGTTTTTCATGAAGTTAGACCAGCGATAATTAGGGCCCTCATTCATTTCTCCCAGCTTCCCTATCTGATTAGGGAGAGAAAAGAAGTCCCCAGTCCAATTCAGCATTCCAGCTGGGAAAAGGGTGGATTTCGGAGGCTATTCTTCTCTTGAACTTGGCTGTCTCCTCCTTAATTATTATAAACATATTGGTTACAGTCGTTTGTTTTGGAAGGTAAACAGAAATAAAACATTATGAAAAGTGATACAGCAGAGGAGACCACAACTATGTCAAGCTGTGCCGGCGAATTCCCATAAATGTCAATATTTTCACTAGACGACTGCTGCTCCCACTGAAGTGGCCAGCGCAGTTCCAGTGGTTCATTATGTTCTCTCTGGCTCTCCTTTGGCTATGGCCCACCTCCTGCTGCTTGTGCATTTAGCCCAGTATGGTGGGTTGCTCACGGCATCGGAATACCTGCACATTGACAGTCCGTATCCCTAGAGTTGTTTAAGAACAGCCTGGCTGTGGCCCTTAGTGCCCTGGTGTGGTCACTGTGGTGATGTCATGTCCTGGTCTGGTCTGGATAAGCTCGGAGGGCTTTTCCAGCCTCAATCATTCTTGAATTCTGTAAAGGAGCCTTGGATTAATTAGGACAAATACTGTCTGTAGAGGTCATGCCAGGAGATGGATGGGTAGACTAGGTGATCAACTGATTGGTTATTTGAGAATCTGACAGACCCTACCCTGGGTCACCAAGTTGCAGGTGCTGCAGGCACTGTAGCCATGCTTGTCCTTCCTTGTGCTGCTCTCATGCATCCTCTGAACACTCCTGAAGGAGCTGTGCAGTCAGCCCCACACATCCCTTCCTCTGCTCCAACAGGGCAGATATTTGCCTTCATTTTTGGTACCTGTGTCCCAAATGCACCCACATCATTTGCCAGAGGCAGGGAACCACAGAGCTCCTTGCTGACTCCTGACGTTCACTACAACCCCATTCCTTTCTGTATTTCCACTCCCTTTAGCATTTCTGAGGCATTTCCTTTCCAAGCGCTAGCTTGCCTGCCCGCATGCTCCTGGGGGACACCCAGGTTTCAGACATTCGGGATGGAAATTACATTTGGATTGAAGATTCATAGTTTGGTCTATGAGTTACTGCTTTGGCCTTTAAGGTGCAGGTTTCCAACAACCAAATCTTGTTCAAACTGGTGAATGCAGCTGCTGCTCGGCCAATTTGTGACCTTATTTCCTTCTGGATGTCCCCGTTGGCTTGCACAGTGCTGCCAAGGTATGTAAATGGCCCTATAGGTATTCCCTTGCCCTCTAAAGTGATTCTTCAGCTGGGAGAGTTGCTGGGACTTCATTAGGTTGACTTTAGGAAACTGATTATGAGTCCCATCTGCTGGTGATTAAAAAGAATTCACTGTGGTTACAGGCGGGAAATGCTGTTGCTCTGGTACCTTAGGGCAGCTGCCACTGTGCAGTTGGTTTTTGAGATTTCTCTGCTCAACCCCTGTAGGAGCACCCAGCTCTCCTCTGCTCCTAGCGTCGTGCAGCCACCCTACGTGCATTGCTTTATTCTGTTTAGTTTAGGCTAATAATAATGTAGTAGCCAATGTTATTCCAGCTTAATTGCAAAGTTATCTGTGGGTTTTGCCTGTTGTTTGGCTATTTTTCTTCCAATTCAAGAAAAATCTAAGCAGCAAGAGTTAAAGAGAAGGAAAGGAACCCCCCATATTTCTTACAGTCAGATGTAGTATTTGTACATCAGCCAGAATTTTTCACCTCCAAGTATCCCATACAAATCCTTCAGTGTCTTTTGTCTGCTAGATAATGGAAGCCACTGTTTCACAGAATCACAGAACACCAGGGATTGGAAGGGACCTCGAAACATCATCTGGTACAATCCCCCTGCCACAGCAGGATCCTCTAGATCCAGGAACATGTCCAGTTGGGTTTGAAACATCTCCAGAGAAGGAGGCTTCACAACTCCCCTGGGCAGCCCCTTCCAGTGCTCTGTCACCCTCACAGGGAAGAAGTTCCTTCTCACATTGATGTGGAACCTCCTCTGTTCCAGCTCACACCTGTTGCCCCCTGGCCTGTCATTGGGAGCCACTGGGCAGAGCCTGTCTCCATTCTCCTGACACTCGCCCTTTCCATATTTATGAACACTTAAGGAGTCACCCCTCAGTCTCCCTTTTTCCAAGCTCAAGAGACCCAGCTCCTTTAGCCTTTCCTCATCAGGGAGATGCTCCACACCCTTCATCATCTCTGTGGCTCTGTATTGTACTCTCCAGCAGCTCTGTGTCCTTCTGGAACTGAGGGGCTCAGAACTGGACACAAGATTGCAGAAGTGGTCTCAGCAGGGCAGAGTAGAGGAGGAGAACCACCACTCTCCGTCTACTAACCACCCCTCTTCTGATCCACCCCAAGGTGCCATTGGTCTTTTTGACCACAAAAGCCCACTGCCAGCTCATGGTCATCCTGCTGGTCATCAGGACCCCCAGGTCCCTTTCTCCTACACTGCTCTCCAACAGGTCAGTCCCTAACCTGTACTGGTACCTGGGGTTGTTCTTGCTCTGATGCCAGACTCTACACTGCCCTTATTATAGTTCATTCAGTGTCTCCCCACCCAGCTCTCCAGCCTATTTCCACTGGTATAGGAAAAAAAAGCAGTTTGTAGGCATCATCACATCTGTGACGGGACAGGCACACGAGCAAAACAAAAAAGACATAATTTCCTGGAACACAGTGTTCACAAATTCCAGAACTTAGGACTAAAGCTCTTTTTCTCCGTTGCTTTTCCCTCATTACAATCAAAGTGGGGCTTGTTGAGTTTTAAATTCATATTTCATAGCTGGAGAGGGATTTAAGACCAGAGGAAATCACAGAACATTAGGGATTGGAGGGAACCATGAAAGATCATCCAGTCCAATCCCCCTGCCAGAGCAGGATCCTCTAGATCAAGTCATACAGAAATGGCTGCAGGCTGCACCAGGAGAGGTTTAGGGCTGGATGTGAGGAAGCATTTCTTGACTAAAAGGGTTATCAGACATTTGAACAGGCTGCCTGGAAGGGAGGTAGAGTCCTCATCCCTGGATGAGTCAGACAGACTTAGTGCTGAGAGCCATGGGTTAGGGGTGACCTGGCAGTGCTGGCTTGAAGGTTGGACTTGATGATCTCAAAGGTCTCTTCCGAGCAAAGTGTGGTTCTGTGCCTTGAACAGGGCAGGGTATTCCACACCAAAAGGCAGAGCTCTGCATTTTCTTTTTATTTCCAGGTTATCTTCTTGTCAAACTGCACCAGGAGGTGAATCAGAGCCCCGGGTTCGTTATCACGAGCCTTGTTTTATACATTTCGTCATCCTCAACTGAACGCATCAAATATTTGTCTTGGTTGTCATCTCAACACAAACTTTCCCAGGGGCTTTTACCAGGTTTCTTGCTCTCTCTGCAGCTTTGCAGTTGCCATGTAACCGAGATAAGGCAATCAGAATCATCCCATCTAGTCAGAACGTTGCGTGCCAGGATCCCTAAGAGTGGGCACAGATGTGTGTGATACAGGATAGATGTGAGGGTTAGGTTTTCTACACGTTTGTTAGTGTAAGTTACACAGCTCTGTGTTTGAAAATGATCTTCATACAGCTATTTGCCAGCTGGTACTCTTGAGTGTCTGTCACTCCGTGACATTACTCCCAGACAAGCCAGAACGCTGTTCACTAATAGCAATTTTACAGAGTCTGTGCAGCTGATACATTGAAATCACAGAATCATTGAGGCTGGAAAAGCCCTCTGAGTGCATCCAGACCAGGACCTAACATCACCACAGCAGCCACACCAGGGCACTAAGGGCCACAGCCAGGCTGTCCTTAACACCTCCAGGGATGGGGACTCCACCACTGCCCTGGGCAGTCCAGTCCAGGCTCTGATCACCCTTTCCCTGAGGAGGGGCTTCCTAACATCCAACCTAACCCTCCCCTGGTGCAACTTCAGGCTCTGCCCTCTCATCCTGGTGCTGGTTGCCTAGGAGTAGAGCCTGACCCCCACATGAATGCAGCCTCCCTTCAGGGAGTTGGAGAGAGGGAGGAGGTCCCTGCTGAGTCTGCTCTTCTCCAGGCTCAACACCCCCAGGTCCCTCAGCCTCTCCTCATCAGACTTTGCTTCCAGTCCTTTCCCCAGCCTCGTTGCACCTCTGGACTCTCCTCTGGACCTCTTAGCTTTTCATTTACATTCAGACATCCATTTTCTCTTGTTCATGGAGCTCAGTGTTAACCAAATAGTTTTGTTGGGGAAATAACCAGCTGAAGAAACCTGACTAAATCCTCAGTCCTCCTTAGGAGTCCAAGTAGTCGCTTGTCTCACCTAATGGGTCTGGTTGTAGCAGAAGCTGCTGAGCTTTTATTTTATAGTGGTCATCCAGTTTTAGCTCATGTTCTGCTTGTTCTGTTCACTGTGCTGAGTTTGTGTGGCTCGGGTGTACAGGGAGATGAAGAAGCTCTTAGGGTTTTATTCCCATACAGCGGTGTTGAGTCATGATAGAAAGGTTGAGTGACTGCGGAAGTGATGATCCATAATCCCCCAGTAGAAACAGGAGAACCTACAAAACTAATGCTGCGCTCTGGGAGAAAACGGGGTTAAATTATCTCAGATGGGTGGCTGAGGTCTTACAGGAGGGAAGTTTGAGAGAACTGCTAATGTTGGTCACTAATTAAACGGGTGGGAAGTTTCAATGTAGAGGAGGGGAGGAAGATGAATGAAACCTGTGTGGCTGCATCACAAACTGGATGCTCAGGGACCTTAAACTGCATGGTCTTTCAAGGTCCCTCCCAATCCCTAATGTTCTGTGAAATAAGGAAACGAGGGCAGCTCACTCCAAAAAGCAGAGTACAAAAGGGACAGGAGCAGTGTGCGAGGATGAAATCAGGAAGAAAGGCACAAAATAAGACAGAACTGGGAAGAGAAGTCCCAAAATGGACTGGTAAGTACGTTGGTAATAAGAGGAAGGCCAGGGAGAGTGTTTGGTCTGCTACTTGAGGGAAGCGGGGAGCTATTAGCAAATGAGACTGAAGTGTTCAATGACTTTTTGCGTTTGTTTTCAATTAAAACAAAAACTCCAAAGTGAGCAGATGGTTGGCACAGTTAATACCAGGAGAAAAGGAATAAGATCTTAGCCAAGGAGATCTACTCTTAGAGCCCTGCCTGCTGTAAATGGCCTGATGACTTTAATCTGAGGATACTTATGGGACTGGCAAAAGCACTTGGAACCACACCAGCGCTTTGGAAAGATCATGGAGGCTGGGTGAGGTCTTCGATCAAACAGGGAGAAGCACGTAGCCTCTACCTTCAGTCGAGGGGCCTCAGGTAAAGGATAAAATTTATCTAGAACTTGACTTTCTATTTTAGATACTGCCCAGGGCCATGGTGGAGTTCCAATCCCTGGAGGTGTTGAAGAACAGCCTGGCTGTGGCCCGTAGTGCCCTGGTCTGGCTGATGGGGTGATGTTAGATCTTGGATGAGCTCGGAGGGCTCTTCCAGCCCAAATCATTCTGGGATTTTATAAACTTCTTATTGCAAGGACTTGGATAAGAAGGAAGGATACAGAAACCTTTGTGGATTTAGTAAATGATGCTTTGATCCGTTTAATTTTCTATCTCAGGCTTTTTACCTAAGTGACAAGGGGAAGATGGTTTGATTTTCAGTAGGACTTTGGGCATCCTTGCACCATATTCTTGCTGATATCTAGAGAAATTGCTCGGGCTGGTAAAATTTGCAGGTGGCATCAAGGCAGGAGGAGATGCAGATGTACTACAGGGTAGCATCTGTGTTCAAAATGATTCTTGCACATTAGCAAAACAGCATGAACCAGCAATGTGCCCTTGTGGCCAAGAAGGCCACTGGCATCCTGGGATGATTAGTAGATCAAGAGAGGCTCTCCCCACTCTCTGCTCTGCCCTGCTGAGACCACACCTGGAATGTTGTGTCCAGTTCTGGGCCCCTCAGTTCCAGAAGGACACAGAGCTGCTGGAGAGAGCCCAGTTCAGAGCCACAGGGGTGATGAAGGGAGGGGAGCATCTCCCTGCTGAGGAAAGGCTGAGGGAGCTGGGGCTCTGGAGCTTTGATGAGACAAGAACTTCACCCCCTCCACTGAGCTGTCTGGCAGAAGGTTTGGGGTTCTTGTAGGAAAAAGGCTGCCACGTGCCGGCTGCTGCCCCCAAACACCAGCGACGGCTGCTCCAGGCTTTCGCCTGAGCCTCGACGACCTCAGTCCCAGAGAAGCTGCAAGGAGCTTGCCTGAGCAACTCGCACGAGCCCGCTTGCCAAGCGCACGAACTTGAATGCACCGAGCGGAGGATTGCAAAATCAGATTTGGAGATAGACCCTGGAGAAACTTCTTTGCAGATGGGCTTGAACTGCGGGGTAATGGTACTGACTCACCACCCTGAACCGCTTTGAGGTCTGGGGATTAAAGGGTTTGTGTTAGCAGTAGGTATTATTACATCGTGCTGTTAATTTCAAAAGCCAAGGAATTAATAACAGGCAGGGGAAAAAATCCTGCAGTAAAATGAAGGATTTAACGTGATGAAAGATCCCGAACACCAACAGAATCACAGAACATGAGGGATGGGAAGGGACCTCCAAAGAGCATCCAGTCCAGTCCCTCTGCCACAGCAGGATCCCCTAGATCCAGTCATTAGGGATGGGAAGAGATGTCAAAGATCACCCAGTCCAATCCCCCACCGCAGCAGGATACCCTAGATCTAGTCATTAGGGATTGGAAGGGACCTCAAAGATCTTCCAGTCCAATCCCCCCAACACAGCAGGATCCCCTAGATCCAATCATTAGGGGTTGGAAGGGACCTCAAAGATCTTCCAGTCCAATCCCTTCCTCAGCAGGTAGCACGAACAGTCATAGCAGAGAGGGCAAAAAGGGACTATCTGGGAGATCAACATCTGCTTCAAATAATTCCGCCTATTCACATTTTATTTAGGGTCCTCCCCTCAGTCCCTGATGATTGAACCCATTTATTATGTTCCTGTGTGAGTGGATCTAGGGGATCCTGCTGTGGCAGAGAGGCCGGACTGGATGATCTTTCAAGGTCCCTTCCAATCCCTAATGACTGGATCTAGGGGATCCCGCTGTGTTGGGGGGATTGGACTGGATGATCTTTGGAGGTCCCTTTCAACCCCTAATGATTCTATGATTCTATGACTGATGGCTAAAACCCCTTTGTCGCATCGCCCTGTGCAGCAGATGGTCCCACCTGGGCTCCCCCAAAACCTCATGGAGCACCAGCACGGTGCCCCCCCATCCCCATCCCATCCCGAGGATGCCGCTTCGCCCCGTGCGGAGCCGCCGGGCTGGCAGCGAGCAGGGCTCGCAGCGGAGCGGTGCAATTAGCTGTGCTGTTTTTGGCCCTGCATGTGTGTGGTAAAATGTCTAGTAACACTTGGCAAGGCTTCCGTGAGGGAATGAGGTTCCCATGGTTAGATCTGAAGCCCAAGGACTTGGAACAAATTAACACCAGCCAAGAAAGTGAGGTTAATTATTGGAACGCTCGGGAGAGGAGGGCTCCCCAGTCTGGAAGAATGCAGCGCCCTAGCTGCCTCGATGCTCTGTGGCCACGCCGGAGCTCTCCTGCTCGTCCTTCTCTCCTCTGGATTCCTGTCTACGTGAAGCAAAGACCTTCCTCAGACCTGTCCTTCCGTGCGGCCGGTGCCGCCGGTGGCCCTGGGAGCCGCTCGGGGTGGAGGAGAGCAGCCGTCGGGGGCCGGCTCTCCTTCTGTCTATGTTTTCTCATTAGTGGTTTTGCGTTGTTGAAAGGCAGCTTCATTGGAGGGCCAAGGATTCCAGCAACATGCTGCTTTAATCTGGGGTGGGCAAGCGAGCCTCTCAAAAACAACAGCCCGACAGGAGAGCAGCCGTCTCCCCTCGTGTGCTCTTTGCAGACCGAATCTGTAAATCCTGGAGGACCCCCCAAACATCTGCATTCGGGCACGTTTCTAATGGGGAAAATTCGCTCGGTGGCCACACGGCCACCGACCCTTGGTGCGTGAGGAATGCAGGTGGCCACACGCCGGGGCCAGGGGGGATGTGCAGGCATGAGAACACGGGAGCCCCAGGTTGTGTGGATGCGTGGGTGGGTGCTACGTGCTCCCCATGTGAGCCTTGAAGAGGGGTCCCCGTGAGACGGATGGTCCGTGACCTGCGTGGGACAGATGGGCAACTTCGGGGCCCTTTAGTTGTTCTGGGACAACACTCCTCAGTCCCAGAAGGACACAGAGCTGCTGGAGAGAGCCCAGTGCAGAGCCACAGGGGTGATGAAGGGAGGGGAGCATCTCGGTCTAGGTGATGCTGCTCTGGCTGGGGATTGGACCAGCTGATCTTTCCAGGTCCCTTCCAATCCCTAATGTACTGTGATTCTCTGATCCCCTGCTGAGGAAAGGCTGAGGGACCTGGGGTTCTGGAGCTGGGAGAAGAGGAGCCTGAGGGGTGACCCCATGGATGCTGATCAATATGGGAAGGGTGGGTGTCAGGAGGATGGAGCCAGGCTCTGCTCAGGGACACCCAGTGACCGGACAAGGGGCAGCGGGTGGGAGCTGGAGCAGAGGAGGTTCTCCATCAGTGTGAGAAGGACCTTCTTGGCAGTGAGGGTGCCCAGGAGGGTTGTGGAGTCTCCTTCTCTGGGGACGTTTCAAACCCTCCTGGCCATGTTCCTGTGCGACTGGGTGTAGGGGATCCTGCTGTGGCAGGAGGATGGGGCTGGGTGATCTTCCGAGGTCCCTTCCAATCCCTCATGTTCTGTGATTCTGTGAGCCCAAAACTCACTGGTCAGCTAATAATTCCACACAATTGGATAACGATATAGAATTGTCTCTAAAAATCTCATATTAACAGTGGGAAACGCTGCGTCTCTAATCTGTTGGAGATTTTATCCTTATGGGAAAGCAAAGCTCACTGCAGGCACTGACACTTGTGATGCTGTTTGTAGGTGTGGATGGAGGCATTGTCCTCCTGCTGAAGGGAGGGATTAATGACACCAGGACATACAATCACCAACTGGGCTGGGTTGGAAGGGACCTCAGAGCTCAACCAGTGCCAACCCCTTGTCAGGTGCAGCAACACTTCTTCCCAGACCAGAGTGCCCAGAGCCCCATCCAACCTGCCCTTGGACACTGCCAGGGATGGAGCAGCCATAACCTCTCTATGCAGACTGTTCCAGTGTCTCAGCACCCTCACAGGGTGCCTCACATCTCATGTCAGCCCCCGCCTTGCAGCTTGACACTGCCCATAGAGAAGAGTCAGCCCCACCACCATGTCACGACACAAGACCCTTGCTGCCAATAACTGGACTTCATTGAAACACCTCTGTTTCCACATCGCAGAGAGTGTGTTTGGTCACGGCTTCCATAGCCTCAATAGAACTGGAGCCTCTGCATTCAGCCCTCAACCAAGGATGGCTACGTGCAGCACATGCCCCAGCGAGGAAGGCAAGAATCACACAGAAGTCAGTGAAGGGATATTAAAAGAGGAACATCAGTGAAACAGAAGCATCACCCATAGCTTTTACATCTTTGGAGGTTAATGTCAGTTTACTCTGTTCAAGAATAGCCTCAGTAGGTCACATCTCCAGCAGAACATTTTCAGTACTAAAAGTAAACTGGGAGAAGAAATAAGGGAAAACGGTGCCTGACCAGTTCCAGTCACCTACCAAACCAACCAGCAAGATGGAAAAAGCAGGGGAATGACAGGAGAAAGAGAACAAGCAAGGATAGGGGTCCAGATAATTATCACAAGCAACAAATATGTTGTTAATTAAGGTTCAGATACAGTATAGAGCTGATAATTTCCATCAGCCCCCCTAATCTTCAAGGGTCCCTTTCCAACACCCTCAAGATTGAGGGGGCTCTGCATTCAGCACCTTTTGGTATCACTAGTCCTGTCTCCTTCATGACCCTGGATTCTCCAAGGACACCCACACTTACACTTCTGCTGAGAACAGCCGTGTCTCCGGCTCTGGTGTTTGCCAAAAAAGTCATTACTGTCATAATAGCTACAGATTTGCTTTAAATGAGTGAATGAACAAACGAGAGGGAGAACATTAATGAAAATAAAAAGAGAGAGAAAAAGAGGCAGAAAAAGACATTTCTGTGGAACAAGGTGGCAGCCCCACTGGGGTATGTTGAGCTAACTCGGGGGCACACAGCACCATGAAGGCCAAGGAGGATGGACAACCATGCTGACCTCCTGACAGCTCTCCTCCAGGACAGAGCGAGCCCTGTAGACTTGAAGCTCTGAGCATAAAAGCCAAGGTAGGGATGAACTCTAAGAACTGGGATGGAAATCCCTCAGGTTCATCTCCCTCACCCAACCAAACTGCTCTGCCCACTGCCCTTCCCCAGCGAGGAACTGGGGATTTGAGAGGCCTCCAAAGCACCAGGACTCTGCATGCTCAGGGGTCCTCTCCACAGAAGAGGCAGCTGTAGTAACCAGGAACACCCTGAGGAGTCTGCTTGCATATGTTCCCCTGTAGTACTTGCCCAGGACCACAGGACCCAGAGAGATGGACCATGTGCCTGGCCCCAGAGAGCAACACTGTGACTGGATTATGTGGAGGAGCAAGCATCATCTGAGACATGGACAATAAAGACACCAAACCTAACCTCCTGTATGGTACAGGCATCTCTCGGCTGCTCTTACAGGTATTTAGAGTGAGACATCCTGGATTAGAAGATTTGGTTCAAAAGGTGAAGGATAAAACAGTGAAACCACTCACATAAGCCCACCCACAGCAGCTAGGTACTGGTGAAGTGGGCTTCCATGTCAGACCTCATCACAGAGTCAAACCCACCTGGATGTGTTCCTATGCGACTTGGTCTAGGGGATCCTGCTGTGGCAGGGGGTTGGATTGGATGATCTTTTGAGGTCCCTTCCAATCCCTAATGACTGGATCTAGGGGATCCTGCTGTGGCAGGGGGATTGGACTGGATCTTTTGAGGTCCGTTCCAATCCCTGATGTTCTGCGATTCTGTGATCTCAACCCAGGAACAGTTTTCCAGGGGAGATCTGCCAGGTATTGGTTAAATGAGTTCCCATATCAGCCCACATCACACATCTCAACCCACAAACAGTCCACCAGGTAAAAGTCACCATTATTTAAACACATCTGCAGATTTACCACAACTTAACTATGGAGAACAAACAAACCATGAGAAACTGAGAATCACCAGCAACAAGCCAAATCTTATCAGTCATTAGCATAGAGCATTGCAAAGGAGGGACCTGGCAGTGTTTCAGAGAAGAGATAAAGGGGAAGGAAGTCTGCATGAGAGCAAGTCATGAGTGCTCCAGTCACACCAAGGAAGCACCACATCCAATACCTCTGCAGCTACAATAAAACAGGGCACTTTATGGATGCAACGTGGTCAGGCTACCACAATGAGTTATTCTAAGCTGGAAAATAAGGCAAGCTGAGACTTGTTGAAGTCTCTCCCTGCTGAGGTCCTGCATCAAATCAGCAAAATGTTCCCCTTTAACACTCCCAGACTTTCTAGTAATTAAGAGATATTTCACTGGAACAAACTGGGTTTGTATCTGCACTACGATTTGAGAGCTGATTCCTCTGCTAGGAAGCACAGCTGAACAGATACCTCCTTCTCACCGGCAGCTCCGCGTGGCTCCGTCTCCTTCCTTTTGCTCCCACACACATCCTTTAGAGAATTGTGCTGGAATCCTGCTCCCAGAGCCCATGAGGCCAGACCTTCCTCCAAGCTGAAAGCACCACCCCTGTGCCCTGCAGCTGGGTTATAAGGTGCTGCACCCAATCCCTTTCCAGGCTGCTAATGGAGCTGATGGTCTCCAGCTGCTACAGGAACCTGGAGGAGTTCCCCATGGCCTTCGTGCAGGAGGCTGCGTGACCCAGTGTTATGATTCTTCTGAAGCACAAGAATTCCTGGGACTCTGCTGAAAATGATGCTTGATCATAGCAAATATAAGATGGGATCATTTGCCTGGCTTCACTGGCTTAGCCCCTCAAGGGTCTTTATCTGTCTCAGAACCACATAAGACCTACAATACTTCAGCAAACACCTGCAAGAGCTGGTATTTGGCACAACCTCTCTTGGTTTCTACGTGGCAGCGCTCACCCAGCACACAGATGTAATACTGACTCATTTTAATGTAATATTTAGACAAATAGGGTTTTACAATCAGATCCTTAGCATCGTCTGGCACAGCTTTTGCAACAATATTCCTTTGTCGTGTCATCATTTCAAACCCAAATAGCTCTCCCTCAAACTTGGGAAATGTCTGTATTGCCTGTAGATGTTGGGAAAAAGATACCTGGAATAACTCCCTGAGTTCAATGAGCCTGTGAAGAGGCTTCATGAAACACTGAGGCATTTGTTGCGGCTTTAACAGGAGCTAGCGAGGCCCTGCTGTCACTGTTCTAATGGTTCACAACTGTGGAAAACTATTAGTTCAGTTTTACATCATAATTTAGTTCATTTTACGCTGTGCAAAATCAAAATAGTTGTGTCTGTTAAATTATTCATCTCCGAGAAAGCTGAAAATGCTGCAGGTTTTCACCTGGGGATCTAATAAGGGGCTTTTTCTTAAGGTATCCTGAGGAGCTATTTCTGCACATCTGTATTTAAGGAGATCACAGAACCACAGAACATCAGGTGTTGGAAGGGACCTCGAAAGATCATTCAGTCCAAGCCCCCAGCCACACCAGGATCCCCTAGATCCAGTCATTAGGGGTTGGAAGGGACCTCGAAAGACCATCCCACCCAATCCCCCTGCCACAGCAGGATCCCCTAGATCCAGTCATAGGGATTGAAAAGGACCTTGAAAGATCATCCAGTCCTATCCCCCTGCCACAGCAGCATCCCCCAGATCCACTCACACAGGAACATGACCTGGGGGTTTGAAATGTCCCCAGAGAAGGAGACTCCACAACCCCCTGGGCAGCCCCTGCCAGGGCTCTGGCACCCTCACTGCCAACAAGGTCC
>JAOXOE010000441.1:16009299-16019620 GCA_028565055.1 Phoeniculus purpureus | reverse complement strand
TCCCCTCCCTCCATCACCCCTGTGGCTCTGCGCTGGGCTCTCTCCAGCAGCTCTGGGTCCTTCTGGAGCTGAGGGGCTCACAACTGTCAGGACAGAAACACTCGCTGGTGCCCAGAAGGAAAAGTCTGGTTCTCAGGAGCCCAGCGAGGCAAACCCCGAGCTAGGCCTGTGGGCCTCAGGAAGCCCAGCAGCCCACAGGGACACAGCAATCGCTGTCTGGGCACAGGATTTATTTTCCTTCTTTAAAGCAGCAGAACCTGAGCCCGGCCCACTGGGCTACTGCCCACTGAGGGAACTGAGAGGAGAGGGAGAGAGAGAGGCCGGGTTGGCGTTTGCCCTCACCCCCAGAGGCCACGGCTGCTCAGGCCTGCCCAGACCAGGCCCAGCGGCCACCAACAGGGCCTCGTACAGCCCCCTAGTGCAGGACAGGCCCCCAGCAGGGCCTGCACAGGCCCCAGGGCAGCTTGAAGCGGCTCACAGCTCAAACCTTTCCTTCCCTTACTGCTTCACGGGTACTTCTTCAGCTTAAGACACCGGCCAGCGCTCCCTGGAAGTGCCCCCGCGCCCAGCCACGCGCAGGCCTGGGCGCCCAGAGCCGCCCGGCACCCAGGGCCCAGGCGCGAGGGCCACCAAGGCGCCGGCGCCTCCGGCAAACACAAGCCATGGGCAGAAGCCACGAGATGAGCCCCCAGTGAGGGATCGTGGTTGTCTGCGATGGCAGATCACCCCGAAAGTCGCTCAGAGCTCCCCAAGACACCACACGGGACCCTGGGTCCCTTGGGGCTGGGGTCACCCTGTTCCCCACCAGAGCCCTTTCTCTGTCTCCAGACAGGCTGTTCCTGTTCCTCTCCCAAAGGATGAGAGAGACGGGCAAGGTCCCCCACACGGAGCAGGTTCCTGAAGGACCGTGACCTCCAGGGGAAGGTGCAAGCTGGGAGCACCTTCGGGGCAGGCACGGCCACCCACAGCTGCTCCTGCTCCTGCAGACAGACCCCTCTGTATCTTGCCCAGCCCCTGGGGTGACCCAGGCTCAGGAAGATTTCAGATTCCACCCAGGACCAGCCACTGCACCAGTGGAGACCGTTTATGACCCACCTGCAGCTACCGAGACTTGAATTAATCTCCTGCTCCATAGGACCACCTTTCCCAGTGTCTCTCTAGCTAGCAGTGAACCGTTCCTTGTCCCCCTTTTCCCTAAGCCACAGCCTGCTAAGGACATGGAACTGCCCCCTTTTGGGGTGGCCCTGTGAGCATCACCCGAAATACCTCAGGGGCTGCTCCTCCACAGGAGAGACACAGGGCAGGCAGGAAAGACAGTGAAGGAAGAGGCAGGTAGCCCCATGGCTGGAGCTCAGGCTCCTGCCCCACACCCCTCAGGATTTGCCTCGGTGCCACCAGAAGTCCATGTCAGGCACAGAGCCAGGCAGGAGATGCCACAGGGTACTGCACCCACACATCTCGCTGAGTGCCCCAACACCAGGAGACCCAGTGCAGGCCAAAATGACATGAGAGAAACGAAACAGTGACTCGACAGCAGCTGACTTAAAATTCGGATATATTTATTGCATCATTAACAAAAATACTTCAGATGAGAGGATTTTCAGCTCGTACAAGGCGGGGACGCGGGGCTGAGCACAGCGCTTTGCTCTGACACAGGCACTGACTTCAGCAGGCGGGCGCAGCCACAACAGAAAAGCCACTTCAGCAAGGGGCAGGAGGGATTGCCCCTCATCCGTGACAGTCCACACAGGAAACTGGGGCAGCCATCAGCGGGTTCACAGCACACAGAGAGTTTCCTCCTGGCCAGCTCTGGATCGGGGCTGCGCGTCCTGCACCAGGACTGCTCCTCTAGACTGGTCCGTGTGGGCAAACTGATGGCAGTGTCAATGCCAACCCCCTCCAGCAGACCTGAGGGTTCCCAGAAGGGACCCCAGAGGGGCTAATCCTCCTATCAGTACATCCACGGGAGAACGGCAGCAGGGACTGAATGGTATAAAAATATAACACTATCTCTAACAGCCAGCAGCAGCAGCAGCAGCAGCAGCAGCAGCAGCAGCAGCACTGTGTTGACTCAGAAAGCTTGGAGAACATTTTTTCACTCATAAATTAGATCCCCTTCGCCCAGATTTCCTGACCTTCCCTTTGACTGAGGGCAGCCCCATGACTTTTGCAAACACAAACGTTACAGCAGAAACAGAACGAGGTCCTCGGAGGGAGGTGAGCGAGTCCTGTGCCCTGCTCTGGCACCAGCACTGCGAGGAATGTCCTCTGCATGGTGCCAACACAGGCTGCTCCTCAGAAAGGAGGTTCTCCTCCTTGCCGGACCTCTGCTTCCCTGAGCAAGGGCCTTTCACCCCACCACGACAAATAAATTACACAGATAACAGAACAATCTAAGAAAAGGAAAAGCGGGTCAGGAGCCACAGTGGGCTCTCTGGAAGAAACGCCAGTGCACTCTTTTTCCAAAGGGTAGGTCAGAGGAGATCCTTCAAGATCCCACAAAACAAGCAACCCCTTCACTGCCAGCACCCAACCCCGCTGAAGTGCATACAACATGTTCCTGTGGGATCTGCTCTAGGGGAACCTGCTCTGCAGGGGGGTTGGAACAGAGGTCCCTTCCAACCCCTCCCATTCTCTGTTTGCACGAGCCCTCTGGCCAAGGACCTCCTGTAAGGCAGCGGCTGTGCAAGTGACAACCCTCTCCTCGCCCGAGCACATCGGGATAATGGTCCCCATTTTGCAGAGACAGGGCAGGTGCAGAAGTGCAGATCAAGGAGAAGACAGAAGTGTTGTGGAAAAGCTGCCACATACTTTGTCACCATCTGCAGTGACACCGTTAAAGCCTAAAGTCAGGGTTGTATGTGGGAGCCTTGTGCATCACTAAAGCAACTCCAGTGTCCTAACTCGGCTCTACCTTGCCTCGGTGTGCGGAAAGAAAGCAGCAGAAAGCCAGCAAGTCTGAGCCTTTATCCTACAGTGCCGTGAGTCTGGACTGAGAGCTCTCCATGGCTAGAGGACACCGTACAGATCCCACCCTAAACAGACAACATGACAGAGACCCCACCCGAAATAAGTGCAAAGTGACTGTGCTGAGTTTGGCAAAATTAGAGCTACAGACCCAAACTGTCCCTGAGGTCAGGAGCAGCCCCTGTGTCCCCCCTTGGTGTCTGTGCAGTCTCTCACATTTGGAAAGGAGGGTGAGGTGGTTTGGAACCATAACGTGCAAGGAAAGTGCGGGACACTGTAAACGTGGTGTGATATGAAATTAACGCCAGGTAGGGGCTTCAGACCCAGCTCTAGGATGTTTAAGATGAAACTGTGATGCTTGTGCCTGTGGTCCTGCGGGATCCAGGCAGGCAGCAGTCTGACACCTCAGTGCTCAGCCCCGTCCTCCCCACTCTGCTCAAGCCCCAGAGCTGTGCTAAGTCACAGGGGGCCCTGGACTGCCCATCGCTGCTGAAGGTGAGACAAAACCAACGAGCAGTTAGCATCTTTAGCTCTCTGCACAGTGCAGGGGGACGACAGGAGGGCAGCAGCAGGGTGAATGTGTGATTGTGAAGGGAGCTCTGCAGTGCACTGCCTCAGCAAACACAGTTTCACAGGTGGGAGAGGAGATCCAGGTAACAATCCCTATTGCATCTCTCAGCTTACAGAATGCTTGAAGCAGGGGAAAGCCAGTGCAAATTCCTAATCTCTAGGAACAAAGGTGTCCTACGTCCCAAGCACCGTAGGCTCTGTGGTTCCTCTTTGCCTTTGCATAGGGCCAGCCCTGCCATTCAGCTGCCGTAACTCACACAGCTCCGCCAGTTAGCAGGGGAGGGATGGGCTGGGGCGGCTCCTGACCCTCCCCACAGAGCACTGGTGCGCACAGAGAGGCCACGGAGCAAGCAGCAGCTCAGGACGGGTCACCCTTCCCTCCTTACACGGAGCAGCCTAGAGATGGTGCTTTCTCTTCCGTGACCTGGTAGTCCGTGCAGGAGGAGTCTGCTTTGGGGGGGTTTGGTCAGACTCTGCGCTGGGCTCAGGCGGCTGCTTTGAGCAAGCTGCTTGCAGAAGGGACCCCTGCATGGCACCAGGACCCTGTGTCCTACAGAAAGCCTGGACCCCATCCCGGATTTCCGACAGGGTCTGGCACATGTGGCCCAGCTGGCTGGTGAGGTCGGCCATCCTCTGACCGATGACACGCATGCTGTCAGCCATGTCCCTGTGAGCAGCCACCAGCTCCTGGCAGAACTGCCTGAACAGCTCTGTCTGCTGCGAGTGCGAATGGAGAAGCTGTCGATCAACGCTGGAGAGGGTTGGGCTCCTTGTGCGGGGCCGTGGAGCTCTGGAGGATGAGGTGTTGTGCAGGGATGGACGGTGCAGCTCCTGCCTTTGGCTGGTGGCTTCCGAGTGCTCTGAGGAGGAAGATGTGTGGAGGAAGGAGGGTCCAGAGAGCTGGTTGGCTCCTGCTCCAGCCCTCTGCAGCGATGAGAAGCGGAGTTCCCGAGAAGTTCCAGGCAGCTCTTCGTCTTCATCATCTAAAACAGAAGAGGGAGCGCGAACGATTAATGTGCAGCCCCTCACAACTCCGGACTTTTGTTTCACAGTATCTCAAAGCACAAGGAAAAAGGGCTCTGGCCTCCCCCCACTCTGCCAGCTGAGACAAGCCTGTAGCTCCTGATGCGAGACCAAACATGCAACGTGCTGCAGAGTTAGTGTCTGGGTGACAGGCTCAGCCACAAGAGGCCAGAAGAGGAGGAGAACCCAGTGAGCTGAGGAGACATCCAAGCTGCCACAGTACCCCGTGCCGAGCATCACTCAACGCCACAGTACAAACCTGCTTCAGAGAGCAGCAGTGACTCCCCTTCCCCAAAACCATAAGTAGCTAGAACACTCCAAAGGAGGGACAACAGCTCCTGGCCTTTGGTCCAGACTCAGAACACCCTGGCACACTCGGTTCTTTGTGCCAAAACCCTGCTCCCACCTCGTTTCTGTGCCAAGAAAAGCACAGGTAAAGGATGTGCTCACCAAGCCTGCACCACACACCCCGCTGTGGCCTGGCAGCACTGGGGTAACAGGCAGGCAGGACCTGTATTAACTGGGCAGGTACAGCTGATGCAGAACCAAAGCAGAACAGCACAGAGAAGTTCTCATTAGTCTGATAAGCACCTAGCGATGGGCCAGCCTGCAGCTACAGCCGCTTCAGGAGCAGGAGGTGGTCCTTGACTTGTTGCAGCTACCTCCTCGCACGGGCTGTGTTGGTTTCAGCTCCAAAACAGCACAACTGGCTTCCAAGAGAGATGCAAAGAATCACCAAGTCCCACTTTGTTGGTTCTTGAAGGGTTCTGTCCTTGCTTTCCCACTAACCACACTGCTTCAAGTGTAAGACCTAACGCGGCAGGACAGTGCCAGCCCTCAAGTGAAGTTACCCCTTTCTTTCTCTCCTTTTTATCCCCCAAGAGCTCACAGACCGAGAGGCTGCACCTCCACACGAGAAAACTCTACGTGTCCAGCTGGGGAAAGAACCTGCCCAAAGCTGTTTGTGCCTCAGCTCTGGAAGGAGCCTGGGAATCGTGAGGTAATGACATTAACTTGGAGAGCAAGGACAGCAGCTCCTTAACGAACAGTGAAGGAGAGCCTTGTTGTCATCTACCTTTCTCATGGCAGCTGTACTGAACCTTCAGACCTCTGCTGAGAAACGATCAGTGGCCTCAGAGCATGAACGGCCACAACTGCTGAGCCCTCAGGAGCCCCCATGGAAGGTCACCATGTGGTGACCACTTAGTGACTGGCAGAAGCCTCAGCGTGGCAGCACTGCCCAAGCGTTTGGGTTCACGCAAGATGAAGAACCCGGTACCTCTACAAACTTCTCTCACAGGCTGGAGCAGCTGCCCTTCAGCTACAGACCTGCAGGATTAGTTCAGACTTCTGAGCCACTGACACAGCGGAAGCTGACTGATGCCCACCCTCAGAAGACAGCATGGAAAAGGACTAGGTAAAGAGATTAGGAAAATGACCTCAACTCACAATCAACCTTCCCTCCGTCCACCTTATCGCCCCACCATCACCAGAGCAGGCTGTCTGAAACCAAACCCAGCAGCAGGAGCTGGCTCGACAGGCACCCAGCACCTCCCAGCACGCAGCAGGCTCTGCTGGCCTCAAACGCAGGTATTGCAAGCACAGGACAAAGAGGTGTAAGGCAGCGATACTTACAGCTCGTAGACAGGCTGTCAACCACGTCCAGATCCGCTCTCCGGAAGCCGTGCATCTGGCGTGACGAATGCAGCGTCGACTCGATGGCTCTCTCGTGGGCGGTCAGGACGATGGCCGAGGGCCGCCCCGCGCTGCCGGGGCTGGACAGGGACCTCTGCATGAAGGCCAGTTTGTCCTTGGTCCTTCTCTTCATGTCGTCCCATCTGTGTTTAATGTCTTTCACAGACCTGGGGACCTGGCTGACTGATGTGATCTGCCTGGCTATGCCTTCCCAGATCTTGTCCCTGTCAGCGTGGGACAGACGCATGGTCTCCCTCCCAAACAGCATGGCTTCATTGCGGGTCACCTCCGTGACCAGTATGTCCAGCTCTTCCTTGGAAAACTTGGGCTTCCTCTTTCTGTCAGCCATGTTCCTTGGGTTGAACATCCCACAAAGCACAATCGGGTGAGAGGAAATCAGCGCAAAGCATCCCCCTGCATCCAGCCGCTTGGCCGGCGGCCGAGGGGTTCGGTGGGATCCAGCTCCCCCCTCCCGCAAGAACCTCTCAGCTTTCCTCGCTCGCACCAGCAAAAGGCAGACGGTTTGTTTTCAAGAGGCAATTTTCAAGCTTAAGGGGAAAAAACAGCAAGCAAGTGCTCACACTGGTGTGAAGGAGCCTCGGCTTCGCAGGCTCCGTGCAGCCTTGCGCTTAGCCTGACACCTGATGCACGGAAGGGAACCCAGCATGGCCTCGCCTCACCTGCAGCAGTCTGAGCCCAGAGCTCACAATCACGTCAATAAACTAGCTCCTGAGGTGATACTGCTCGAGAACTGAGAGTCCTGACCCGGATCTCATCGCCCTGCCTGGCAACACACCCCGGGCCCTTCCACACCACCCCCTGCAACCTGCAAGCTGCCACGCACATGGGATTTCGTTCAGAGAGGGGAGACCTGGCCGAGCCCATGGGCAGTCTGTGCAGTTCCCTCTCCTCAAGGAAGTGTTTGCCTCAGCACCAGGGTTGCTGCACACTCAGCGTCCCCCTGCTCCACAGCCAGCTCTGGTTTCACCCAGAAACGGTTTTCCATTGTTCTGGGAAGGAATGAGGCCACCCACTTGTTTTTCCTGGCCAGGCTTCGCTGTCCCTGACGCTGACAGGAGCCTGCACCCAGTTCCTGGCGCTTCAAAGGGACAACTCTGAACAACAGCCTGAGCCCATGGAGCAGCAGCAGCAGCCGCCCCCCCCAGAGCCTGGTCCAAAGCAGGGGGTGTTATTTTGTTCAGCCACTGCCAAAGGGAACTTTGAAAACATCAGCCCTGACCACAGTTTTTAATTGGGGGAACAGAGAGAAGGGGTGAACACACAGCCAGGGCAACCCGGGCACCCCGGTGTGCGAGCTTGCGGGACAGTGTGGGCTGGCGCAAAGCCCCCCGAGGAGCAGCACGGAGCTGTGTGGAGAGCACAGAGCTCATCTGAGGCAGCAGGCTTTGGTGCTGACCTAAACAGCCCCCACAGCCATCACTACAGGCTAGAAAAGGCCTGTTTGACAGGGACAGGAAGGTGTAACATGGAACTAAGGCATGACAGTAGTCGGGACAGCTGTGATGCCACGAGATGAAAGACCTGTTGGCTTCCCTGTGACTTAAGTTTTCCTTCTGCTGATGGTCCCAAACTAAGTGAAACCAAAGAGGCTACTACTAGTCAAGAGTGACTTTGGTTTAGTTAATTCAGTCAGAGGAATAAACTGACTGGGATAGCTCAGACCTTCCCCTTTCAAAGAAGCACTGTTTAATCCTACAGCCTTGGCTGCACATCCTGTCCCTCAGCACTTCAGCCACCCCAAAAAGCTCATCTGAAAGGCTGGAACAAACCAAGCT
The DNA here is from genome assembly GCA_028565055.1 of Phoeniculus purpureus. NCBI lineage: Eukaryota > Metazoa > Chordata > Aves > Bucerotiformes > Phoeniculidae > Phoeniculus > Phoeniculus purpureus. The sequence continues at coordinate 16,011,569 of JAOXOE010000441.1, read as the reverse complement.
CTCTCAGCATCTTCCCCACGTGCCCTACATCTGCAATGGGCAGCTCCTCAGAGGGTGCCCGGCAGCTGCTCGAGATCGTTTTGGTGGAGGAACAGGAGGGGCACTCAGAGAAGCTGCCAACGAACTGATGGAGGGTCATGGAATCATCAGGGATTGGAAGGGACCTCCAAAGATCACCCAGTCCAATCCCCCTGCCACAGCATGATCACCTCAGCAGGGTCACCCCAAGGGAAAACCCCATCTCAGAATGTCAATGGGAAAAGGGGATCTCCCAGCCAAACCCTGAAAGGAGGGAGAAGGCCACGTGGAACACTGAGCAGGGGAACATTTTCACTTTGGTTTTGATCTCATCCAGCAGAAGTGTGTTTCAGCTGCCCAGGGGTGCACAGAACCTCCAGTGCCTCCCTGTGGTGGGAGCAGACCTCCACCGAGGGGCTGCTCTGGGGACTGACAGCACTGGGTGAAGGAAGGGCCCCTGGGTTGGGTAGAACCTGCAGAAGGGTCTCTGGTGGGATGAGGAAACCTGCTCTCCCCTTCCCTGCAGAACCCACAGCAAAGCTGCACCACCAGGGACCTGAAGTCACCCCAGACAAGGTAATTCCAGCACACAACCTGGGGGAGACCTGGATACCCAGGTTTCAGGGTGTACACTCATTTTCTCCAGCAAGACTTGGGTGAGAACTGCTGAAGACAGCTTAGGTATTCCACCAGCAGCCTCGCCACGCAGAGCGCGACGAGTTCGGGGCGGTTTTAATCACAAATCCAATTAACGCCGGGTCCCCAGCAGGCACATTAACCTCCTCCACAGGAAAGCGCAGACGGCGTCCGCGTCAGATCTTTCTCCCTCACGCGAGCAGGGTGTCCCGGGGAGCAGCCACTGATGGTGACGCAGCCCTCCCAGGGGACGAGCTGTGGGTTTCAGCAGCTCCAGCGGAGCCGCGGCGGCGAGTCTGCAAATTCCCAGACCAACCCTGGTGTGAATCAGAATCACAGAGCATTGGGGATTGGAAGGGACCTCGAAGATGCAAGACAGCTCAGCTACTTCTTCAGAAACACACTGGGAGCACTGCACCCCACAAAGGCATCCTCCAGCCCCTCTTCTGGCCTCTAAAACACAAACACAGCGCTCTTCCCGGGACTCTGAAGCAGCTTTTCTGCAGGGATCACAGTCCTGCAGTATCACAGAATCCCAGAACATTAGGGATTGGAAGGGACCTCGAAAGATCACCCAGTCCAATCCCTCTGCCACAGCAGGATCCCCTAGATCCAGTCATTAGGGGTTGGAAGGGACCTCCAAAGAGATCAAACTAGCACATGCACCATCCTCAGCAGAACATGGACATGGACTTGGATGTGGTAGTCAAACAACAGAAACAGTAGTCAGACCTACGAGATGCTGCCGTCCCCAAGCCATACCCACCTCCCCAGAGGGAGAGCAGATCTGCTTTGCAAAGCGCTGCAGCTGTGAGTGACGGCAAAGAGCAGCGTCTGAAACAAACAGAGACTGCTGAGCTCCGCAGCTTCCCCAGGGCAGCTCCTGTCCCAGTGCAGAGCAACCAGGGCACCTCTGAGAGCTGCCAGCAAGCCCAGCCAAGGCGTCCTGAGGACCACTAGCACCAGCACAGCTGCCTGACACCCACAGTGCTGCAGCCAGAAGCAAGTTTTCAGGAGTAAAAGCAGAGCGATGAGTCTGAGTTGGGCTTTCCCCCTGCTTCACCGTCACCCAGGTCACATAAAGATTCAGATCTAAGCAGCAAAACCTCCCTCTGATCCTTGAGCCTTCCAGAAGCCTGTCCCCCAGCTATGTGCTGGAGTGACAACAGCAGCCTTGGACCATGTTCAGACTGTTCCCTCCCTCATCCAGCAGCGGAATTTGTGCAGAAAAATGAGACCCTCTGGTCAGCTTTAGGAACCCAAGTGTCCCAACAGCTGCCACCCCTGGGAAGACTCAAACAGAGCAAAAGCAGTGCAAGGTGATTCAACCAGCTAGGTCAGTCCTGCATCTAACTGCATCACAGAATCACAGAATATGAGGGGCTGGAAGGGACCTTGAAAGATCATCCAGTCCAAACTCTCTGCCACGGCAGGATCCCCTAGATCCAGTCATTAGGGACTGGAAGGGACCTCAAAAGATCATCCAGTTCAATCCTCCTAACACAGCAGGATCCCCGAGATCCAGTAGCACAGGAACATTGGCCAGGAGGGTTTGAAATGTCTCCAGAGAAGGAGACTCCACAACCCCCCTGGGCAGCCCCTGACAGGGCTCTGGC
>JAOXOE010000441.1:15983734-15996375 GCA_028565055.1 Phoeniculus purpureus | reverse complement strand
GAGGGATCTCCTGAAACAGTTCAGCAGGGCAGTGCTTGGACAGACGGAGAGGCCCAGGGACAGGACCTTGTGGTTTCTGGAAGTACAAACAGCGGTTGGGGGGAGTCTATGAGGATGCCAGGAGTGGCAGAGGACTCCCTCGTTAGCCCTCCCATAGTGCTGGGGGCATTACAGCATACAAGACGGGGCTCCCCCCCAACCCAGCGCAGCCCCACGAGCTTATGTCGATGTGAGGTGCAGTGCATGGGAGCCCCTGGGCGGTCGGCCACGCCATTGGCACGGGGCGAGCCCACGCGGGTGTCAGTGGCATCTGAAGTGGGGGTGGGAGCGAGGACATGTCTCTGAGGTTTGTGAGGAACGGGTGGTGGCTGAGGTGGATTACCAGTTGTGTGGAGGAGAGGGGCTGGGGAGAGGGGCACCGCGGGCTGTGACGGGGCTGGGGGGGAGCTCGCACAGTGCAATACCAGTGTAAGGTCAGGATCACAGCTCGCCCTCCTCCCGGCTGAACCCAACAGCGAGAGCAGTGGCTGTCAGGCTCTGCAGCCTCTCCTGTGTGGAGAAGCAGCAGGTGACCGGCTGCCAGGGGCACCTCTCAGGTCCCCCAGGTGCCAGCCAAGGGCTGCACCCTGGGGACAGTGTCCCAAGAGCAAGGGGAGGGATGGAGCGACATGGTGGGTGCCCATCCTGCAGGCGTCGCAGGCACCCCAGAGGGGGCTGCACTGACCACTTCTGCACAGTCACGCCACTTCCATCCTTCCAGGGAGCCTGGCTGGGCAGGGAGTGGCTCCTGCTGCAGAGCCACAGCCGGCCCGACCCAGCGGGGCCACTCCGAATGGGCCAACAGGCTCCCACCCTGACGGCAATCCCTTCACACTGTGACTGTGCCAGCCAGCCTCGCTCAGCAGAGCCCTGGCTCCCCCGATGCCCTCACCCTGTGCCAACGTTCCCAAGCCAGGGCCACCCTGCCCCACAACTGGCACCCATTGCCAGCCGCGTGGCGCAGGGAGAGAAAAGTGCGTGTGAGGGCGGCACGTGGGGCGTGAGCGCAGCGGGAGGACACGGGTGGCCCCCGTCGAGATGCTCCCTGCTACATGCAAACCCCAACACGGCGGCGGCGAGGACCCCCAGCCCTGCTCAGAGCCCCTCTCCGAGGAGTGCGATGATGCGCGGAGATGCAGCCTCAGTGTTATGGCTAAAACTATCCCAAAGTCCAGAGTCGTCAGCGTGTTCGCGGTGCCTTGTGCCAGAACACAGGGCCAGCCTTACACGAGGTGGCTGAGTCTATCGTCTCTATTATATCTTTATATCTATCGAAAACATAGAAATATATAAATATATAGGATTTTCTTTATAGATATATAAGCGTGGGACCTCGATCCTTCGGCGCGGGGCGTGTCGATGCACTGGGGTGTGCGTATATACAACGCGGAGGCCGTCTGGGCTGTCCGCGGGGAGACAGGAATTGCATAGGCATTGCTGCACCGGGGCGCAGCGGCGGGCAGCGCCCACCGACCGCTTCTCCCGCTGCTCTCGAAGCCTCTGCCAGCCGGCTCTGCACAGCAGAGGCTGCCTGGGATGTCCCACCCGCTCCAACGAGTGACCCTGGGAGGGAAGGGCACCCCAAAGACCCTCGCCAGCCCCCCTGGCTGGGTTTGTGCTGCAAGGAGATGGAGCAAGCCCGAACCGCATCGCAGGAGCACGACCAGCGCTGGGGGGGAAACGTGAGCGCAGTCAGATGGAGACCCGGGGTAGTCGACACCCCAGCACCCTGCCCACTGCAGCCTCTCGTTACCCCTTGCATCTCCCATCTGCTTCTGCTGGTAATGGGAAGAGCTTTGGTCTCTTGGGAGGGTCATCCCTGCGGAGCGGGGTCTCAGCGGGCCCTGTGGCCACTGTCCGCCTGTGCTTCAGCATTTCTGCTTCACGGCAGGGAGCGGGAGGCAGGGAGCACGGCTGAGGAGGGGCAATGGGCGACCAAAAGCCCACGGGCTGGCAATGCAACCCTGGGGGTGTGGAGAAGGGTCAACTGCTCACTAGCAGGTGCCACGGCCAAGGGGAAGGAGCGAACGAATTGCTCGTCTGGGAAAACCAAACCCTCCTGAAGCAGCGGGAGATGCTGTGAGCAGCACGTCCAAACGAAACCCCGCAGAGGCGGCACCGATCCAACCCTACACGTGGCCCCGCACACGGCACCGAGCCGCAGCCGGCTGCAGGCTGCACCGGCACGGGGCACCCCTGGCACTTCCCACTGTGGGGGTCATGGCCTCAAGCACAGACGGCCCATGGGGTAACAGCTGCAGACTCAGACGGGGCAGTAAACCCACGGAAGCCTGTCCAGGCCAAGGGCTGGGTTAATGCTCTGGCTGGGACTGCCTGCACCAGACCCCCACCACTGGTGTGAGGGGTCTCTGACCCTCCCCACGGCGGGTACCTCGCTGCCCACTGGTCTGGCTCTCAGGCACAAACAGCTGTGGGCACAGACACCTCGCACACGCTAAACCCACCCATTCCTGCCTCAGTCACACCGAGATGCCACCGATGGGATCCGCAAATGAGCCAGAGGGAAGGCTAGGGAATCACTCCTGAAGAGCCCCAGCAGCTCCCACCTCACCCTGCCGAGCCACAAGCACGAGCTCAACGAGGAAAACTCTCTGCAGCTGCTCGTTCCCTCAGCCTGCCCGGTGTCCCCATCCACCCTCTCCAGGACAGACCAACCGAGCAGCGATTCCACCTTTCTTATCTGAGCTGCTGCGTGAGCTCTGGGCAGCCCCCGAGCAGAGCCGACCCGCTGGGCTACAAGCCCCTCCTGTGGGGAGATTCCCTGTTTTACTGGGAGGCCGACAACTGCCTGGGACTGCTCAGCCACTGGGGGGTGGTCTGCTTAGGTTTTAGGGGAACAGGTCCATTTGATCATCACTCGTTGGGAAGGGAAGGCCAGGCAAGGCTAGGACATGAGCAAAGCCTCAAGGTACTGCACCTCGAAGGCCCTGATGCCCTGTCCTAGTGTGTGATGGCAGGGAGAAGCGCCCAGTGCCTGCGGTTACTGGTGCCTGTGGTTACTGGTGCCTGCGGTTACTGGTGCCTGTGGTTTGGTGGGTGACCCCGGTGCAGGTCCCCAGTCCTGAGGTAAAGCAGAGGGGACGGGTAAGCGCTGCCGAGGGGATGCTGCCTGCCCAGTCCTCAACCAGTACATGTGCGGGGTCCAATCTGCCCCCCTAGAACCATCAGACCCCAAGGGAGCGGAGTTGGTAGACAAAGACTGGCCATCGCAGTGTTTCGGGCTGCCAGGGGGAATTGCTCCGGAGCCCTGACCCCCATCGTTCCCGCGAGAAGCTGAGGCAGCAGGGGCAAAGGGGTCTGTTAGCGGGGTGAGAGAGCCCGGGGTGGGGCAGAGGTGCGTGTTGTCCGGGGAAGACAGTGCGTGAACCCTGGCAGTGAAAGTGACTCCGAGAGAGATCGGTTCCAAACATGCTACATCTCCATTGAAAATGAACAAAAACGAGTTTAAAAAATAAAATAATATAATATATATATATTTATATAAATGAAAAGCTATCGACTAGCAGCAACGGTTCTAGAGATATCTTAGCACCAAGACCAAGGGCAGGGGGGTAACGGGGGAGAAAGGAAAAGGTTCAGTGTTGCTGATACCACCGTCATGTTTCTAAACAACACACAGCTTGGCACAAAGCTCGTCCTCTCTGCGGGGGAAGCGAGAACGTGTCGGCTCGGACACCTCCCGCAGCTCCTCCCGCGACGGCGCGCTCGGGTTGGTGCTGTCCATGCCACATCAGCGGGGCAAGGCACTAGCATCTGTGGAGTTTTTGCACCTTTTTTTGTTTGCGGTTTGGTTTTTTAAAATCTTTTTTCTTTGTTTTTTTCTTTTTTGCTTTTTCTAACCTGAAGTGATATCGTGCGGCTGCCTGGAGCTCGTCTTGTGTAGGAGAACAAACCGCTGACGAGCTCCGAGCCCACAGAACAATCTCTCTGTGATGGAAGGTGCAAGTCCCCCATTCACATTTCAGCTGGACTCCGCATCCCTCCTTCGAGAAAGAGGGAGCAGGAGAGGGGTAGGGAAATCCCTTCCTCCTGCTGTTGCTGCCGCCAGCCTGCCGTGCCGCGGAACATGGAACCTTGGTCACAAGAGAATCCGCGAACCTTTGTACACGAAGAGAATCCGAGAGGAGCTTGCATTGATAGCTCCTGCCGCCGAACACGCGGCAGGTTTTTTTTGCCTTTCACTCGTTCCAAACAGAACAAAAACAGAACAGAAAACCCACAACAATCTAGGATTATAAAGACAGAGTATAAATAATGTAAATTAGAATAGAACTTCTTAAAGCCGCTGAATCTCGGCCTCAGAGGCGGCTCGCGACTCGTTGGCTGTCTAGCTTCCACAGCAGCCCTGGTTTCGAGTGAGTAGTTGTGTAGATATATATCTCTCTATAGATCTCCTACAATATAAAAATAGAAATGCAAAAATTTTCCCCCTGCCTTCTCTACTTGCTATTTTATAGTCTGCACGTGACATCGTGTAATCGTCTGGGAGGATGGGAGACGGGTACTACCGGATACCGTCGAAGGAGCTGAAAGCCAAGTGTTACTCTACAGCCCGGAAGAAAGGAGAACTGAGAAAGGGGCATCACAGTTTAGTGGAGACGTCGGTTTCTGAACCAGAAGAAAAACCCCCCCTGGCCTCTCCTTTCCCCTCGCCGTCACCTCTGTGAGCGGTGGAGGGCGGCAGGGCCAGGGGGGGCAACGCAAACACACAGGGATGCTCCGTCGGAAACCAGAAATCTGACAGTCATCAACAAAAGGCTCAAATGGCTCAATAACGGCAACGGACAACGGAAAGAGAGGCAGAGACTCAAACCGAGAAAGGGGGGGAAACAACTGACCAACCAACCAACAAACCCGGAAACAAAACAACAAACAAAGAACAACCCAACAAACCGGCAACGTACAAACAAGGGAAACGGCCGGGAGGAGAAGGAGGAGGCTGACAAAGACCCGTCGTCTTAGCTTATGGATCGTCAGGTTTGGACATGTAGAGTATGGCCCCAGCACATGCTTCTAGAGAATGAAATGTTGCCACCTACACTGCAGCTGCCATGGTTGGAGACGCCAGTGAAATGTCTAAGACATCGTCTCGCTCCTTAAACTTCTGCTTAGCTTCTATCAGACGCACTTCGTCTTAACTTTTTAAATTCTCAGTGTGGGTTTCTCCTTAATATATAGAATATATAGACTTTTATATAATATAGCAAAGTTTAGAGTATAGAGATTTAAAAAAACTATTCAACAGCTTTTCTGATATGAGGCAGGGTTCCTCCTTCCTAGATGTCGGGGTAGAACTCAGAGCCATGGTCCACAGTCTGCAGCATCGGCTTCTGGTCAAGAGACGACATCCTGCTCAGCATCTCGGCTGACAGCGCGTAGCTGTTGCCTGACTTCTCCTCGAACCAGCTATCCAGCGCCCTTTTGCAGTCGAAGCTGGCGATGGGCGGCCCATTCACGGCGATGGTCAGGAGGTCGCTGAGCTGCTCCAGCGTGAGCCTCGAGCGGTTGTTCTTGCGCACCCTCTGCAGGGCGTTGCGGCCCTTCTCGCAGCAGGCCGACGAGGTGGGCAGCACTTTGAGGATCTGAACGATTTTGTTGAGGAGGGGGAATCTCTGTTTGTATTTACAGATGTGACCGAGCAAGTCTTTAAAGCCGTTTTTGGTATAGTAGTCCACCTTGAGCTCTCGCCACTCCATCAGCAGGCTGCCGCGGCTGTCCATGCCCTCCCTGCAAACCTCTCTGGAGAACGACGGCACCGTCTCCAGGTGTTCGAAGATCTGTACCATATCCTCCTTCCCATAGCTCATGAGCTCGTCAGTGCTTCTGGGCCAAGCTGCGAGGTCGAATACCTGACAGGCCTTCACGAAAGTCCGGCTGCGCGAGTCGAACCTCTGGGCGAGGATCACCTGGGTCTTCTGGCAGATCTTTTCTCTGATCGACTGGAACTTGGCTTCGGCCACCCGCAGGTTTTTCACGGCGATGCCGTTAAAGCTTTCGCGGAAGTTCTCCTCAAACTCCTGCAGGTACTCCCCAGGTGAGTCCGCTAGCCGGCTGATCTCCTGGATGGCCTCCTCTATCTTATCGTCCACCTGCGAGACGAGCAGGTACTCCCCCTGGAAGACGTAGGCGAGACGTGAGAGCACAGCGATCACGTCCAGCAGGAAGTAGATGAGTTTGATGGACTGGTAGTCCATCAGGAACTGCAGGAGGGCCAAGGCAATGGCAGAAGCGTCCGCCCTTTGGGTTTGGCCGCTGACATCTTTGAGGTGGGCCACGACCTCAAGGTAATCCTTGATCAGGGCGTTGAGCACGTTCTGCTCCCCAATGATCCACTTCACTGCTCTAATGTCCCCCAAGAACTCAGTCTCCTCACACAGGGTGGCGGCAGTGACCTTCAGCTCACACATGAGTCGGGGGGAGTAACGGTAGAAGCTGAGCAGTTGCTTTAGGTTGTTCTCCAGCTCCTCCAGGCATGGCAGCTCCTTCCCGCTGATTGCATCCAAGATCTCCAGGTGGGGCCTGTGCACCATAAAGGGCAGGCAGAGGAGCCAGGGCAACGTCTTTCTGATTGTCATGAACAAGTTGGCTCTCAGGCTGGCAGTAATGTTAGCACCGTCCACTCCCAAGCCTATAGTTGGCTTCTCATCCTGCAGCCGTATTCCCAGGCTGGAAAAGGCCCTGTCCAGCGCTTGGAGGTAACTGTCTGTGGTGGAAAAGCCCAGCTCCTGAAGGGACAGGAATTCGGTCGCCGGAGGCCCATCGCTGCTGGTGTACTGCACGTAAACCGCGACCGTGTCCGCAAGGACGTCGTCGCTCTGCCCGTCCAGGATGATGCTGAGGAAGGGAGACTGCCGGATGCGTTCAACCAGGTCCTCTCGAAGAGCCCGGGCGATGTGGTGGATTAAGATCTGGCAGTCTCCCTCATTCATGTACTGATCCACCACCTTGAGTTCGCACTTCCTCAGGAGCTCTGCCAGCGGCCGGAAGTCATAGTAGGGCCGTCCCTCGAGGGCCAGGTGGTAGGCTGTGTTGAAGAGCAGAGTCATGTTCCTGCACATCTCTTCCGTCTTCTCTGGGTGCATCCTGAGCTTGTAAAGCTGCAGGCACTTCTTGTGGAGGTTGCTCTGGCTGTGAAGCTTAATCGTGTGGATCTTGAACTGCTTGGAGCCAATGATGAAGGCTGAAGTCCGAGAGGATTGCACCGTGTACTGCCTGCAGACGTGGCACCACATTTCATTCAGCGTCGGGGAGTACCGCAGAAACCAGAACTTTTTAAGCCACTCCTGCTTGAAGCGCCGTATCCTCCGGCCCGTTGCAGAAGACATCTTGGAAGGCTCATCCGTAGCAGCAATCATGTCATTGGAAACCGATTCATCAGCGGAATCCACTTCCTGGTCATCATCCTCCATGATGGTGGGAACGGAGATGATGCCTTCGGAAGCTGTTAAGAAACAAAAGGGGAAAAACACGGTTTTTGCAACGTTGCTAGAGAGAAGCTTCGTACTGGTGACAGCAGAGTGGTGCCTGATGGGCTGGCCACAGCCTCCTCTCTCCTGCCCACAGTGCACTACAAATTCCAACCACTGCTTTGAAGGCAAAATGAATCAACATTCCTGCACGTGAACTCAGACTCCAATGTGCAACAAAGAATCCAAGAATCAGAGAATCATTAAGGTTGGAAGAGATCTCCAAGATCATCAAGTCCAACTGTCAACCCAACACTATCGTGCCCACTAAGCAGTGCTTCCAAGAACACAGAAGACAGGACTCTACATCCCAGCCACGTGCGCAAAACACAGTGGGACCCAACTGTTCCCTTCGGTGACGGCTCCTTGCTGCTTGCCAGCCCATTCCTGGAAGAAACCAAATGTATCTTGAGAAGGGGACACAAGGCTGAGCTAAGGCAGCAGAGGAAAGCGAGAGGCTTCCCAACCACATCATTTGGGATATCACGTCACACACAAAGAGCACACGGTTCAGCATCAGCAGAGTCCCTCGGACTCTCTCAGCTCCCGCTGCAAGAGGAGGCATCAAAAATACAGCAAACAAGCCGTCTGCAATGGAATGTCTCTTTTATTGGCAGTGCATCATCGATTACAACGGCAACAAGTTGTCATACAGAGTCTTCCCCAGACAGTGCCTTCCAGTGTGCCCACAGCTCTGTCAGCTCCTGGCCCACCTGGTCACAGCACCTGGCAACGAGCCCTCCACAGAGCCACGAGTTCACCAGAATACTCAGAGTAAACGGCTCTAGGTGGGTACACAGCACCCAGGCACCTCGCTACTCTCCTTAGGCAGGGGTTGGAGAACGCTGCTACTCGGCAGGGCTTACCTGTGGGGTCTGAGAACTCTTGGAGCTCGGGTACCTGGGGCGGGAGCATGGGCGGCTCCGGCAGCTTCCCAGATCTCAGCATGTTCAACTCAGCCTGCAGCTCGCGGATCTTCTTTTTGAGGCGGATGCAGTTGGGGCAGAAGGAGGTGGTGGGGAGTTTGTGGGAGTTGCCTTGCGCAGATGCCAGTGACAGCTCGGTGGGGCTGTCTGCTGTGAGCGACAGGGGTTCTTCTTCCTCATCTTCGAAGATGCCCACCTCTCTGGTTGAGCTGAAAGAGGAATCTTGGGGTCCCTTCCATCCCCCCTCGCCCCGGTTGCTGCAGAGGGTCAGGGAGCTGTGCTGCACGGCACTGCCGCACTGCTCAAAGATGCCCTCAGCTTCATACTTAGACATTCTTCTGATGGACAGCGGCGTGCTCGCCACTAACTGGTTTTCTTCGAATTTGGTGGACTCCAAGGAAGCCTCCAGCACATCTTTGAAGATGAGGTCAATCTTCTTTTTCTTGGTCTGGAGGTGAGACTCCCCCTCGTCACAGCTGCGCTTGTAAGGGCTCTTGCCCTGCTTTGAGGAGGGCAGCTGGAGCAGCCCCCTCGTGTCCTCTTGACTTTCCACATTCTTTTCTGACTTCTCCCTCTGCCACTTCTTGTCTCCTGCAGAGGAAAACGAGGGGTGGGGATTATCACTGGGAACCCAACAACCTCCCTCAATCTAAACCTCAAACGAAAAAGAACAAAAAGGCAGGTGAGGCCCCCACGGGTCTGCAGGGAGTGGTACAAACCCGGGAGCTGACACGACCCAGAGGAGACCGAGGCTCACGAGAGGAGGAGCCCTGCTAAGGGGCACATCAGCCAAAACAGAGACCCTCCTGGGTAGCCACAGCAGAGTAGGACCCACACACTTTGCAGAGAAGAGGAACTACAGGCAGCTTGTGTAACCTATGGCAAAACCAACCTGAGCTAGGAGACTACAAGCCAAATGAATGACTGACTGCCGTGGAACCCAACACCCACAGCTGCCCGGAAGACCTGTGTCTGGTTTGACTTGGTAAAAGGTATCACTTGTATACAGCAGTGCAGAGAGAGATCCGGACCGTTCCATGACAACCCCAGCGCCTGCGCACACCCCTGCGCAGCGTCCGCGAGCCCCTCTACTCTCATTCCCTTTGGAGGCTGCTCCAGAAGTGCAGAGGTCAAGGAGTAAAAAAACAACTTGCAGCCTTAACCCCCAAGGCAGTCATTGGCAACTGAGCTACAGCAGGCGAGTGCCCTCCACCGAGGGGACGTGTAGCTGATCCCGGTGGAGGCATCTGAGAGCGTGGCCAGCCAGTGATTTCAAAAACAAAACAAAACTACTAATAGCAACCTCACACAAACTATTAACTGCTTTAAAAGAAAGGGAATAGCCAGATTTCCTTACCTGGACATTCAAAAGACGATAGGTCTGGCTCAATTTCCATCTTTCTTCTATCTTGTAAATAACTTCAAGCATTGGTGGCTTCCCAAACAAGACGCTGCTTTATGCTGATTGGGGGGGTTTGTTTGCTTTTAAAGTGTATTCATGCTTTCGTAAGAGTTATGCAGCACAAGCTACTGTCCCCTCTCTAAGGAGAGCAACACTACGGATGCAGAAAAGATGCAAGACTCGAAACAGTTAGAGTAAGGCACTGTCACAAGGGCTGGCCCCGATGGTGGGGGGTTTGCACAGGGTTTGGGCGCTGAGATGGCAACCCCAGCCGCTTCCGGAGCGACTCCGTAACAACAGCTTGTTTTCAATACACTGACAAGAACCTATATGGGGGGAGTTTGCCCTGCTGCTTCCCCTGGTGTGGGCTAGCACAACCCCTGGCAGAGGGAGGGGTTTAGGGAACAAGTTCTTCTGCCATCTCAGTGACTTTTTCTCTCAATCACCCGCCTGGTTCAGCCCTACAGAAACGCTACAGATCACAAAAGCACCCCTCATACTACTGGTCTCAGCTCCACTCATGAGATGAGTAAGAACCTACCAACAGAGCTAGCACCGAGCACCAAGCTCTTTCTCTCTGAGCTAAGCAATGTGCTGCTTCGCCCATCTGCAGGGGTTTGGAACCTTTTAAATGCAGACTGTCTCAGCAGTTCCTGGTGCTGCTTCCTGAGCACCCCCAGGGCCCTCTCAGCTCAGCCTATGACATCCCTCCCAACTCTACCTCTGGCCTGAGTGATGCTCTGCCTTAGCCACGTCTCTGAACTTCTCCTGCGAGCGCAGGTTGAGCCCAGCTTGTGCAGCATAAGCTTGCTGAGGCACTGGCAGCACCACATGGCTTTCTGCCTGAGTGTGGTGGGCTATGGCGGGTCGTAAGGAGCCTCAACACAGATCTTCACCACAATCCCCACTCCGGAGCAGGTCCTCCTCCTGCTGTACTTTCAGAAAGTCCTACACCACCGGGACAAGCACCATGTGCACAGGATGCAGCAGGGTCACTGTAGCCCAGACCTAATCACTCAGTATCGTTCAATAACATCAAGTAGCACCTTTGCACCCTGGTTCATGCCGGGGTGGGAACTGCCAAGCACAGCCCTCAAGAGGTCACGCTGCAGCGCACAGCAGCTCCAAGGTGATGGAGGTAACCGGCTTTTTCAGGACATCTTGTCTGCCCCACGGCTAAAGAGGAGACACCTTTTACCAAGTCAAGGCAGTGACAGCAGCTGGATGACAACACATCTGGGAAGCCTAACCAGAGACGTGTATTTGGTGTGGCTGCCCATTCCGTGGCTAGAAATGCCCTTCAGTAACTTTGGGTCTCGACATCACGTACACAAACAGGAATTTCTGCCTCCCTCTAAAGCTTCCTGCTCTGCTGAAGCCACTCCAAGCTGCAGAGCTGCTGGCTTGCTCCAGCAGGACTACTCTTAGCAGTTTTTATGGGGGAAGAATTGGTCACAAGCTCACAGCCTCGGCTACGCTGTACATGCACTCAAGGTTGTGAGACTAAGGAGCCTCTAGCTGATGTCGTGCTGATCCCAAATTATCTTTCTGAAGAAAGAGGAGATATTAAGTGAGGAAAACGGACACACAAACACACCGAGGCAATCTCTGTCACAAGAATCCAGCGGAGCTCTGCAAACCAGCTGCTCTCAGGAGCTACAGAGAACAGCTTGGTCAGAAGGAAACCCAAGGGCTGCCTGTGGGGCCACCAGCCTGGTGGCCTGTGGCCAGGCAGGCCTGTGACAGAGTAGCTCTGCAGTCCCAGGTGTTGCAGCCAGCACACATGCAACATAACACAACACGACACACAACACAGTACACATCTGTCCTCTACCAACTCCATGACAGCGCTTCTACCCTTGTCCACCCGTCCATCCGTGCCAGGCAGAGCTCCCACCAGAGCACTCCTGCGGGTGCAGCTCTCTGCAGGTGCAGCTCTCCACGAGCTGCCTGTACTTCACTGCCTGCCTCACCTACTGCACTCATCTCACGTGTGAGGCAGCCCCAGGGACAGGGAATGGGGAGGACATGAGGGGCACTCACCGCTCGTGAGGTTCCTGTTGATGGTCTCCTGGGACATGCTGTGCAGCCGCTTCATGTAATCGTCGCTGTACCACACCCGCAGCTTCTCCCCAGGGCAGATGTCCCGGCACGCACGGAAGTAAATCCTCTCACTGTGCTGGAAGGCCATCAGGTTCTGCTCCCTCTCCTCCCGGGAGATGACCACATACCTGAGGGTGAGGTGACAAGGTGTGAAGCACAAACTCCTTCTGTGCCCCCCCTGCAGCAGAATGACAACCATGACGAAGCCAGAAGGACCCCCAGAGAGAGCCAATGACACAGTCAGACTGAGGAGCATGGGGAGGATATGTGATGGCGCGGGAGCTGCCAGCAATATGGGACAATGATCACAGACACTGGAGGACCACTGAGCCAGCAGGTCTGTTTCTGTTGGGGAAAAGATGACAATCACACACCTCCAACTGCACCTCTGCCAGCAGCAGGGACACAGACACCCACAGGCAGAAATGTCTTTGCCCAGTGGTGGAAACAGGGATTTCTGGACTCCCCACCACCACCAATGCACATCTCAGGGGCTCCTCCCTGTTCTCACAAACACTGAGAAGATGGCAGGGTCCCTTTGCCTATCCCTGTACCCAGAAGATACCTGACTTTGTGTCTCTCCCTTCAGACAGGCAGAATTCTGCCACACAGAATCACAGAACATTAGGGATTGGAAGGGACCTCGAAAGATCATCCAGTCCAATCCCCCTGACACAGCAGGAT
>JAOXOE010000441.1:15951634-15965408 GCA_028565055.1 Phoeniculus purpureus | reverse complement strand
CCCCTGAGCAGAGCCTGGCTCCATCCTCCTGACACCCACCCTTCCCATATTGATCAACATCCATGGGGTCATCCCTCAGTATCTTTTTTTCCCCATCTCAACAGCCCCAGCTCCCTCAGACTTTCCTCTAATGTTCTGTGACAAACAAGAGTGCACAAACTGGTTTAACTTATCATTATTCAGTTGAAGGCATCGATCTAGATAAATTAAAAGACTTAGATGTCACTTGTGAAATTATCAGAGGAGTGGAAAAAGCATTTCACTACCGCACTGTAGTGAGAATGAAGTGCAGCAGCGTTTCTCTGGAATCATAAGAACCAGAACAAGAAGAAATCATCCTGGCCAGGGCTTCCAAAGACAGAAAGAGCTAAACACCGTTTTCTGCTCAGATGTCAAATTTCTGCTGGCTTCCAGACCCATTCTTTGGCTGTTTGTATTCAAAGGATAACAGAAACAATGACATTCCAAGCACTAGGGACTGTAGCTGCACACTTAAATGTGCTGCTAATCAGTCAGTAGGAACGTTAAAAACTTCTACAGACTACAGATTAAACCTCACTTGAGCACCTCTGCAGCCCTGGGTTATGCTGCAGAATATACTGCTACAGACAGCTAAAGCTAACACCATCTTTTATTTTATATAAAGTCTGAACCTCAGACAACACACACATATCTGAGGGGCTGCTGGGGTGGGAAAGGATGCAGGCTGTGGGGAAATCAGATGCTGTGAGGCTTTGAAGGAGACAGCTCCTAGAATAAACTTCCCCTTGCATTCTCTGTGCACATCCAGATGCCTTCATCACTGCTGAATTGCAGTTCTGGTTTCCAACACAGCAAGCCTAGGTTGCCGGCTTTAAAGTGCAGCAGTTGTGTGGTACTATTTTATCGGCCCACTGTGGATCTGTACGCGTGTGGTCAGATCGTTTTCCGCCTATGACGACATTCAAACTGGCTCCCCACACCCCACTTGGTACAAAAAGCATCTTACCTAGCTGCCCAACCTGCAGCGTCTTCCTCTGCCAATCCCTGTGACAGTTATGTGCTGCAAGTACAGCAACCTGGCACGTCCACAGTGCTGACTTTACCATCAAAATGCATGAGGCTTTGAGACACCTATAATTCAGAAAGAAATCACTGAAAAAGCTTTTTAGATATTTCCACATGAAGACTTTGAACTGGACATGTTGATTTGGCAAAGCAAGAAGTTGTGACTGAGGAACTGGAGAACTGCTACGTAGCTTGTGCATTGCTGCCTTCAGAAACAGACCAAAACAATCCACCTGAGCTCTCTGTAGCAGACACCTATTATCTCTAGTAATCAGAACACGCTAGCAACCCACTACTGCCAACAACTATCTGCTTCTCCGGGGCTGCACAACCCCTAAATTTGACTTTCTTAGTGCCCAGCTGTCAGCTCACACAGCAGCATGAGGCTTGCTAAACCAGCATCTGACCTGCTGCAGCTTCACAGAATCACAGAGCACTAGGGATTGGAAGGGACCTTGAAAGATCACCCAGTCCAATCCCACTGCCACAGCAGGATCCCCTAGATCCAGTCATTAGGGGTTGGAAGGGACCTCCAAAGGTCATCCAGTCCAATCCCCCTCCCACAGCAGGATCCCCTAAACCAAGTCGCACAGGAACAAAGTGATACTGCCAAGGCTTGCACAGGCATTACCAAAAGAAAATGGGAGAGAACAGCCATGAAACCATTGGAGGTGACCTCCAACCCTCATCTCCAGCCACAAAATGTCTCATGACATTGAGGAATAAATACGCCGAC
Organism: Phoeniculus purpureus; assembly: GCA_028565055.1. Lineage (NCBI taxonomy): Eukaryota > Metazoa > Chordata > Aves > Bucerotiformes > Phoeniculidae > Phoeniculus > Phoeniculus purpureus. The sequence goes on along the minus strand of JAOXOE010000441.1, from coordinate 15,963,625 downwards.
AACTTCTCGAGCTCTCTGGATTCAAAGCACCCAAATATTACTGCAGTATTTCAAGGTCTACCACAGACTTGGGAAATTACAGCTGTATCTCTTTAATCCTTTTTCACACAAAGGCAGAAAACACCTAAGAACTTACAAATACCAAGGGTTGCATTAGTGCCATTTACAGAGTGACAGACAACTCTGGTTAGTATTTACCTGGATTTTTCCAAAGGCAGCCAGGATCTGCCCAACTCTGCTTTCCAGGACAGGACCTGCGCAGCAGTGAAATAAATAAAAAAGACGTCCGTGTAAGTAAAAGCTTCCAAGTTAGGTATTTTCCTACAAATTCCTTCTCTTCGGGGCTTAATTAGCTTCTTGTACCCGTTCCCCAACGACAAAGGAAACATTTTCATTACTCTTGGTAGGAACAGAACAAGAAAGGAACCTGGATTGCTGTCTTTCCCTGACAGTAGTTGAAGACATTTCCTTTTGCTGGCTTTAGACTTCAATTACGTAAAGTTCCAAATTGTGACCTTGGGAATACTGATCTGAAATATATGGGAAGTTTCTGTCTTTCCCAGCTAAATCTTAATCTGTAAAAAAATGAGGAAGTGGGCAAGATTTAAAATCACTGAGATGGTGACTGGGGGATCTGGTGTAGGGGTGACCTTGTACAGTAGGGCTGATGGTTGGACTCTATGATCCCGGGGGTCTTTTCCAACCTGAATGATTCTATGATTAAAAGAACACAGTGAAACAACAATCAGCATTACCACCTATTTCTTCATAGCAGCAGAGAATTTAAAATAACCCCCAAAAACCAAAATCCCACGGCACAGTGACCCTCACTGTGACGCAAGGAAGATAGCAAAGGCCTGGCTGAGAAGACCCTACATGAACAATACTAGATACAAAGGAAAGAAGTAGAGGAAGGAATTGCCAAAATGATGACTATGGAGCAATTAATGTTGGACAGTACACCTACCAGAGCATCTCTGTAGCTGTAGAACAGATAACAAGTCTCAGCGCAGGCTCCCCAGAATAATGAGCTCTGGCAAACTGCAGACAAGGAGTAACTGTCACACAGTTCCAGCTCCTTGCAAGACATCGTCAAATTAATCATTGATATGAAAAAGCAGCACTGAAATATGATCCAAGGGCAACTGTTTTTATAGTAGAGGCATGTAGGTGCCTTCCCCTTGTTCCACGAAGACAAACGTTGAAAACAACAAAGTCGTAGAAGATTTACCTCTCGTATCTGTAGGGTGTGGCACTGGGATGGGACACCCAGGGTGGGGGGTTGAGTCCTCATCCCTAGATGAGTTTAAAAGATGCTTAGATGTAGGTTTGGGGGGGATCTGGTTTAGTGGTGACCTTGCAGAGCAGGGCTGATGGTTGGACTTGATGATCCCAGGGTTCTTTCCAAACTGAATGATTCTATGTGGGTAGGTTTTTATGTCCATAGACATGGAAGGGGTATTTCAGGTACTGCTAAAGTTGTCTGTATTTTGTGAGAGACAAACCATGGAAATCTTAAGTATCCAGGAGGGATCTGCAAGACCTGCAGCTGCTTTGGCACTGCAGACAGAAAACAAGTCTTCAGAAAGTAGGAGAAGTGGCCCAGTCACAACAACAGTAAGAGGAAATAAAAGCAACAGCACAATACACGAGGGGAGCCAAGGCAGGAAACAGCAGTATGAGAAGGGAGGACACGCACTTCCGTTCTGGGAAAGAAAGAATAGAGAGCTAACAGGAGACAGGGTGGAACACTTGAGACAGCCACAAGGTTTGAGGGTTTTCACCATCCTTTTGCTTCGTTTCTTGATGGAATTCAGACCAGGAGGGACACAAAGTGTGGACGATACCTGCAGCCCAACGCTGAAATCGTCAGTAGAAGAGACTGAGCAAAACAATGCCTGCAAGTCACCATGTGCTGAAAGCTGAAAGACTTGCACTGCTTTCCCGTCTCTCTCAACAAATGGTGCCTCTGAGCTCACAGACAGTAAATTCTTTGTATTTTCATTCTTTAAACACTGGCCAGAAGTTTACCTCCAAGTATTTCAACTCTGCAAGCAATGCTATAGGAGATCTCCTTCAACTTATTTGACTCTGTAAACGCAAACACAAGCCTCGTTTCAAACAGGCCTGAGTTCTGCTGTCTTATTACAGGAGTCTTCAGCTCGGCACTTAGTCAAAACGCGCTGGGAAAAACCAATCTGACTCCGCAGTATCTGCTGATAAGATTTGTAGGAAGACAGCACCACCTCTTAGCTTAGTTCGCTGCTGCTAAAGCAGAGGCAGAAGTCAATCTTCTGCTACGGAGCTGGAAATGCACCAGGTGCTGCCAAGCCCTAACAGCCTCCTTGTCTTTAAGCCAAACGTGTCACAAAGCACCACAAACAGCAGAGCAGCTTCACACAGAGGATCGCTGTGCGGATGCACAGGGGACCCAGGGGAGACTACAGAGCCAGCTACACAGCTCCAGCACCACACCACACGTGAAAGTTGGCCGATTACCCTGCACAGTGAATCAAAGCCATGTTCTCAAGTACGGCTCACTGCACCCTCTGCGTGTGCAAAGGAAAACCCTGCGGCAAGAACTGGTTCATCACTTTTTTATCTGAGAAACACAACGGGTAACGTTCACTCCAAATGAACAAACTTTGCTATTAAACAACCTTAAATCCTCTCTATTGAAATGTCTTGTAACAGCCATCAGACTGTTTAAAACTCTCTCTGAAGTAGGACAGAAGCTTTTGTTTTCTTCCCCTGGCAAGCTTGGAGACTTTTTGGACTAAACAAAGAAACAAGTCTCAAGTTTCATGGTCCTTTGCTGCCATCAGAACAGCCCTGTTGAGGAAGGAGTCCCTTCATCTGAAGTTGTTTCTACTAATAGTACTAGATACAAATGAGAACTGGTTAATGCTGCAGTAAAAAGCCACTGTTTCTCATTTCATTTTATCCATATGGATGTTTTTGTTGCTTGCTACCTGCAGAGAGCTCGCATGCAGCCCAGACAGCTCCAGGAGGGCAGTTAGAATAACCATCAGCACCATAATCTCTACATAGTGTGTCAACTTCAACACAGGAAGGTGCGACTTCCCCTGGCTCTCTAAACGAAGCTGGGAAGGTGCAGCCTCAGTACTGCCCATGAGCAGAGTGAAGGAGATCGGAAGGGGATGCTCTCTAGAAATCACTTGAAAATTAAGGTCTTTCTGGAGATCTGAGTCCAGCTTTAGCCACGCTGATGGGTAACATCTGGAGAGAGGATATCCTGCACGTCAAAGACAAATTCTCTTTCTGATACAGACTGACTCAGTCCTTTCCAATGAAAACTACAGCGCGTGTCTGACCACAGGGTAAACGTGTGTTTCCTCAAGACAGTACCAAAACTCCGCTCTCCCTAGTTGCCTACAGGCTAAAGCCCACATTACACATTTCTACCACGGCAGAGGTGATTCCTCAGAAGAGGAACAATCACACATTAAGCACCTAGCACAGTTTTGGGTCAGTAGTCCTCAGAAGTAAACTGGAAGCCTTTTGAAGCACAGGGTTACAGACACTCTGGTCTACTTTTCTGGTACTGATCTCACCACATAGGAAATCATCCCAACTTGTTAGAGAAGTAACAACCCGAGATCATCACAGAGCTTTGTACTGGGCTGTCAAGCTGACTTTGCCCAATGGTAAAACCACCACCAGAACCAAGCAGAAGCAAAGGATCGGGACTTCTCATTTGGAAACCAAATAGGAGAGGAAGTGTAAATTATCTCAGCTGTCTCATGGAACTACGCCCTTACTGGACTTGAGGCACTAACAGCACCACACCAGAAGATCCTCATGTTTGGCTCCAAGCATCTCCATACTAGATGTCACCATTCTGCTGCACACAATCAGGTATTTGCCTCAGCCCATACAGAATTGCTCCACTCACACTCACCTTCAGGGCCTCATGGACGACAGAGCACAGATTTGTTCTGGCCAAGCAATCAGTATGAAGACACACATTTCCACTCTGCTCTTTGTTATGTTTCTGAAGTTACTAAATCACAGATGGAGCAGAAGAACTTATCGACACAGTACTTGCAGTCCTACTCTGCTAACACTCCCACCTCTCTTTAGCAGTACAAAGTCAGGAAGCAGAAAAGAGTTTAAGGTCCAGGAAACGCTGCTCAGTGTCTTGGAAAACAACTGCTTTCATCATCAAAAGTAAAAGCAACTTTTCTCTTAAACCTTTGCAAGAAGCTCCAATATGCAACCAAGAGACACAAACATGGGTTCATACCTGCAGCTATGCACCTCCCTTTAGTTGTTGCAGTCTTCACTCTGAAAGACAAGGAAGAAAAAGGCACTGAGTATTCCAGAGTTAAAATAACACTTCTGAAACTGACTGTTGGCCTGGGAACACCTCACACACTCATTTATGTTGTGTTTCACAATAACCTTCTAGGTTATAAAGGTCCTACTAGTGATTCAAGCAACATGTTACCTAAGAATATCTCCCCCACCTCACCCACATGACTTGGCTTTTCTCTGAAGTTTATTCACAGAATCCCAGAACATTAGAGATTGGAAGGGACCTCCAAAGATCATCCAGCCCCATCCCCCTGCCACAGCAGGATCCGCTAGATCCAGTCATTAGGGATTGGAAGGGACCTTGAGAGATCATCCAGTCTAGTCCCCCTGCCACAGCAGGATCCCTTGGATCCAGTCATTAGGGATTGGAAGGACCTCCAAAGATCATCCAGTCCCATCCCCCTGTCACAGCAGGATCCCCTAGATCCCGTCACACATGAACATGGCCAGGCAGGTTTGAAATGTCTGCAGAGAAGGAGATTCCACAACCGCCCTGGGCAGCCCCTTCTAGTGCTGTCACCCTCACCAGGAAGAAGGTCCTTCTCATATTCAATACTTGATGGTTACAGGTTCTTGCCAGCAGACCTGGCTTTAAAACATCACACAAGGCAACATTTTTGTCATCCTTACACCAAATCTTTGCCAGACAGCCACCTCCTGTGGAAGCTGTCAAAAATGCTCGTTAGTATTTCTGTGATAATCAGCTTTCAGAAACAAATTCAATACACAGTTCACTGCCTTGTAAGTGCTTCAGAACAGACTGAGAAACAACTTTTTAATGTTGAAGAGGAAAAAATCTTCCCTTTGCACGTGCAGCTCTAGAGAATTGATTAAAAACCTCCAAAGGAACAGGCAGAGGAACCCACAGCTCCAGGGCACCTCTGGGAAAAGAGATACACCTCACTGAGTCAAAGACAATAAAGGCATTAAAAACAAGCAGCACATCTGGCAGACACCTGTAGAAAGGCTGGGAGAGTGATCTTAAATCACAAGTACTCTTCAAACCAAAGTTCTTTTGGTACAGCTCACTTAACTGCAAGCAGAATCCAAGTACACCAAATCACCTTCTCCAGGCTTCTACACCAGACAAAGCCAGCTCAAAGGCCAAAGACTGACACCTTTACTTCTTGGAAGAAGCAGTGGTGGGCACGATGTTAACTGTAGATGAAGTACCAGTTTCTACAGTTCACTGACATAACAGGAAGCTCCTGTGAGAACCAGGTTCATCCCCAGCCCAGCATTAGATGCTGACAGTGAACTACTGTCATAGTCATACACAGAATCATTCAGGTTGGGAAAGACCCCTGGGATGATCAAGTCCAACCATCAATCCTACTCTACAACTTCAAGCTTAAAACACATCCCTCAGCACCACATCTAAGTGACTTTTCAACTCATCCAGGGATGGGGACTCAACCCCCACCCTGGGCAGCCCATCCCAGTGCCTGACCACTTTCTCCAGGAAGAATTTCTTCCTGATAGCCAGTCTAACCCTCCCCTGTTGAAGCTTGAAGCTCTTCCTTCTGGTCCTGTCGCTAATTCACTGCGAGAAGAGCCCAGCATCAGCATCTCTACAGCATCCGTTCAGAGAACTGTAGTCGAGCACTGGCTCTTAGCAGAGACATCAAAACTATTAACAGGTGTAAACTGGGGCATCTCATCACAGCTTCTGCAAAGACCTGTCCTGAATCCCACCCCCTGACTCAAGTGCTGCATCCGAGTCACTCCCAACTTCTTCTGTACAAAGCTGAAGGAACTACAGCACCACCTGAGAGCCCCATGTGGAGAAATGAAGTTTTAATACTTGGACTGACCAGTCAGCCCTGCCAGGTCTAATACACTCTCGCTGACGGCTGTAACTCGCAATCTAATATAAATAGAACTGCAGCTGGTAACAACAAGAGGCTGTAACCACCGAGTACTAAACAAAGGATATGAGCCCAATAAATCTAGCGATACTGCTCTGACAGTGGCAAAACTTCAGTCTCACAGCACCCAGAACCATCCAGAAGGAAATACTTGATCATTTAATGAATGCTGATCAACGACTTCACTGTCTCAGTCAGCACTTGTCTAGACCAGTAAGTTCTGATTTCTCATTACACTTTCCAGGAATTATTGTTTGTGGGATGCTCAAATCACCACTGACAATTAAAGAGGCTGCAGACAGAACAGACGATACAGGTCTACCTGACATATTCTGGCATCAACAGTCGCTCAAAAAAAACCAACCAGTCTGGACTCCCTGTGGATTTATGGACTTTTAAAGTACCAACCTGGCCAGTAATAAAACCACAGAAATAGCTATTTCTCTGGAGGAAGTGCGTGAGGGAGATAATGATGCATCAGAGTGAAGGAGCACTAGGTATGCCAGATGACAGGCAGAGAGGCTGATATTTAAAAGACCAGTTTAATTTACTGTACAGCTTAACCCACAACCCACAGAAAGGGTGACGCGCTCTTGTGATTTCTCCCCATGACACACCAAGACAACAGGAATAGCCAGGAGAAACTCACAAGTGCCAAAGCCTTACCAAGGAAGCAGTCATACTTTCTTCTCCGAGAAATGCCCTTCTCCTGCTGCAATCTTTACACCACCCAAACCTGCCAGCACCAGACACTGCTTGTTCAACACACAGCAACAGCTCCTAGTCACTGCGCCTGCTTGTTTCACTCCTGCAGACAGAGCTGTCAAATCTTGTTCTCCTCAGTGCTGCCAGCACAAGTACTAATGTGCACAGAGGTCAGCAGACAATCTGTACAGTTACTAAGCAGAATGACTCACAACGTAGGTTTGACTCGCAGGATATCAGTGTGTTCAGCTCCAGATACAACAGCAGGAACGCAATGAGGATTTGAGAAGTGAACATTTGAGAACCACTGCAGGTTAAGAACACAAAATAAAAAGGGACATTTCAACTGCTGCTTTGAGTTACTATAACCACAACATCATAAAATAGTTGATATTTGGGATGTAGACCATATCTGCAATGTGTGTTCTGTGCCCTGTCAGCTGTTAGAGCTTAAACACTCTCGAGAGTGAACACTGGGTCTTGTAAACCCTAATTAAAAAGTGACAAGAGACACACTCTGAGAATGCAAAGTGATCCTAAGGTCTTCTGTTGAACACATAGGTCTAGTGCTCACGTTCTATAGGACTGAGCAGCATTGGAAAGTCACTTTGGTCCTACAAAGTGTACAGCACTATCATCTTGTGTAAAGGTGTTTTGAGAAGTAGCGACAGAATATCACCATGTGGTTAGAGCTGCACCTCAGCTGAAAACCTAGTAAACAACTAAATTAAAAAAGAAAAGACTTCCACAAAACATTTGTCTATTAAAAATAAAGACGAATCTCACTAACAGATGATTGAACCTTGCTCTGCCCTTCCCTTTGGTCAGGCACTGGAATGGACTGCCCAGGGGGGAGGTTGAGTCCCCATTCTGGATGAGTTTCAGCTGTAAAGAAATATCTTCTACCATTTCCTTTACTTCCTCAGAGACAAACACTGGTGTTGCTGTGAGGATGTTAACTAAGGAATGTCCCTGCTTGTGTTCAGAGGCCCAAATGCAGTAACACCTACCCCATTTCACTTCTTCCTAAGGTTCTGCTAAAGCTCTCTGAAGGTTTCTTCTGTCATCATTTGCCCCATCACTTGCACATACTGCGAGTTCTTTCTTTGCAATATTTAACCCCCCATCGATACCTCTATCTACTATCTGCAGTGTCCAAGCCACTGCAAATAATGTAAGACAAACATTTAGAGTTCTGCAGTAACGTACACCCCAGCACCTACTCTACACAGCAACACATGAACACAGGCAGCACCCCGAAGCCTTATTTTTGCCTGAACACCGCTCATAAATGTCACACGACACTTTGACTGAAGAAGCGCAACTTCCATTCTTGTTTGTGAACAACTAAGGACAACTAACAGAACACCTTTTGCAGGGGGATTTTTCGAGGTCACTTCCAATTCCTAATGTTGTGGTTCTGTGATCTTTACTACGATACTGGCAGCCCTTTACACTACAAACTACCCTTGCGGCCCATTCTGCAACCCTGAAACACCCACTGTGGGCTGCTTGCCTGCAGTGACTAATGCTTACTGACCCTTGTGCAGCAGTGCTTGCTCCTCTCTCTTCCTCAGGCCTCAGGAACCCTTCTCTGCTGCTCAAGGCTGGATCTGTCACCTGATCTTAGTTTTCAGCTGGCTGGGGGGAGAAGGAGGTGGGACCCATCAAGACTGTCAATGCACTCTGCCAAGAACAGAGAGACTCGGTACTTGCTTTTAGTTCTATGCGCGTATCTTCAGACGTTCTACACTTACACACTTATCTATCAATTCTTCCCACTCCCTTTTCCTGGAAGGCACAGCTTGACATCAGCTGGTTTCCACTGCTAGCAGGAGACTCCAGAAACTTTATCACAAAACCAAGTGCTATAAATACATTTTTGGCTGTCCAAGGACTCAAAATGGTCAAAATCCTCTTACACATCTTGCTGGACTCTCAGGGTTTCTATACCTCATATCTAGACTTTGGAGCTACCTTGTACTTCCTGAATCAAAACCTCACATGTGGTCCCTTATCTTCTTTGTCCTCACAGAATCACAGAACATTAGGGACTGGAAGGGACATCGAAGGATCATCCAGTCCAGTCCAGTCCCCCCACAAACACTGCCTTCACAGAGCACCTTACATCAACATTTAGTCCCTCCCTGCCTAAACCAAAGGATACACACTACAACTCTTACTTCCTTTTTTCAGCTGTGTTACTAGAGAGAACTGGACACAAGCCCTCCATAAACACTGGGCAGATACTGGGCAGAAACACAAAGGAACAGATCAACATGTTCCTACTGTAGGTTCAGTTTACGCTGAAATGCTTGCCAAAAAACCAGAGCACAGCTCCTTCTGACCAGCAGTCCATCCCCACCTCTGTGTGACAAGGCTGAGAAAGACAGACACCCAGGTGTGATCTAGCCTACCAACAACAGGAAAGCACTGGTTTGAACCCAGACATGCTCCCCGATTCCATTCACTGCACAACCAGAGAGATGGTCTTGGCAGCACAAAGAGGAAACACACAAAAAGATGGAAGAAGCCTCTTTCTGAGTAGATCTGGCGCATGCTCGTTCCCATTACCTATGGAACCACATCATCAGATTAAAGTGTAGAATATCACTTGATGATAGTCTGATTGATTCTTTATAAAGGCCTCAAATGACACTCATGGTTTGTTTTCAAACAGTGCTGTCAACTCAGAAACAGTTTAGATTATGGATTTGTCACTTTCCCCTGGCTTGTACGAAAGGGATGTCAGCTGGGGAGCCAGAAAGAGTAAGGAAAGGCAAAGGGCTTAAGGAGGATGCAAGGATTACGAAACATTATCAGAGCTCTTCAGACAAGAAGCTCAATATCCCAGCAGTTGCTTTTTCACAATCAGTTCCACAGGTTTTTCAGATGAAGGTGGGACAACTACTGCCACGTACTTGATAAACAAAGGATGATCAGAAAACAGCCACACAACAGAGATGCTGAAGTTCAAACAGTTCAAGCTGTCATACACCCATCACAGTTCCCTACCTGCAGACAAAGGATGATCCAGACATTGTTAAGCAGCTGAGAGCCCCCAGTTTGCCTCCAGAACTGGCTTCTTTCAAGTGTGAGGTACCTGTCTCAGGAGGAAACAGACTGCTGTGGCAGGAAACTAATTCAGACTGAGCTCATGGAACATGGTCCTCCTGAATGACTTCCACAAGATGCTGCTTTCTGAAGACTCCAGAAACAGGTGTGATTTCTTTTTGCACTGATACTCAAAAGGCAGCAGTACCTGTAAGTGGAGAGCATTCCCTGACAGGCAGCAAATGTGCTCTAGAGCCCATTTCCCCCTTTCTCCCTCTCAAAAAATACATTGCCAGTGTGGATTCAGGTAGATCCAGTTGCTGCCACTATTTTGAGCACCTCTCTGCTACTCAAAGAAACTTCACCACCAGTTTACTATAGCATCAGCAGCTAAAGACTTCCTGCACTATTTGTTTACTTGATCTGCTGAAGAAAAGCAATTGTGAACCGTCATCCCAAGCATGTGCAGGCCTTAATATAAACCTTATGCAAACACACAGCCAGGGAAGTCCTAGCCTCACATTTCCAGCTCTTCCTAACAGGTTACTTCCTACACTAACTCCTTGTTGTAGATAAGGCTGACCAGGGTCTAGCTCCTCATTAATCTCCCTTGCCCATAACAAGGAAAGACAGAGCTCAGTTCTTCCAGGACAGGATCTAGCTTTCACTAATCTTCATGGCAGACAGTAACAAGCCTTTTATGGAAAGATACAGACCTCAACTAATCACTCCCAAAGCAAGCAGGGGCCTAACCCTGAAGACCCTTGTCCCAAAAGACAGCAGCTCTTTCAGTGGTGAAACTTGTGTCTTTGAGATGCCACTGCCACCCACTACATACTCTTCCTGCAAGACAGCTGCCTGCCCTCTGCACTCCTGATGCCACAGCTCCCAACTTGGATGAACTGCGTTTTACAAGAAAGAAAGCATCCACAAATAGATCACCTTTCACTCGGCAAGCCAGTCCTCCCCAGAGACGCAGAGACAGACAGACGGACGGACGTAACAACAGAGACTGTAAGTCCTGGCTCTCAGCTCTGCTCGGCAAGAGCTGAAGGCACCAGAACCAGGCAGATCCACAGCAACCAGTTAGCTAGTGTGCTGCTGCTGTACAAATATAGAAAGCACGAAGTGGAACAAGCGCTTCGGCAGAAGAGATTCTGCTCTGCTCTCGGGAGGGAGGGAGGAGCAGGGAGCTGAACGGCTTTACCCATACATGGTCTCTGCGAGAGACCACTGTGGAGACAAGTTCCTTCACATGTGCACGCCCTCCGTCAGTGTCACACTGTGCAGGGCAAGACAGGAATTAAAGGGTAGGCACTTAAGGCAGTCACTGGTTTGAAATGAGTTCCGAGCCCGTTTTGCTAATGCCCTCCTTAATAATAGAGAAAAGCCCAACACTCTTCATCCAACAGAATCTGGGCAACAGCTCAAGCGCCAGACAAAAGCTTCCCTTCCACAGAACCCCCACATTCACCAGCATTTCCAGAACCACTGCCTCAGCTCAGTACTCCTCGTTGTTTTTGGATGTACACATATGCATACCAAGCTCTTGGTTTGACCTTCCCTGCCACCCACCCCCCCCCCAAATTTACTTACAGCAATCTTCTTAAACCCTTCTCCCTTTTTAAGTGTTTTCCTAAACCAGAAAGCACAACCTTTCCCACTGGTTGATATAAATTCCTGTGGTGACCTGCCATGTCTGCTTCCCCAGTCACTGTTTTTAGCTAGAGTTTAAACACAAACAAAACCTTTCTCCAGGCATTCTTAAAAATATAAGAAATCTACTTCTATGCAGCATCTTCTTCTCCCCCTTTTCATGTTCTGGTACAGAAAGAGCAAAATCAGTGTAACTGAAAACCCTGATCCTGGGGCATTGAACAAAAACCAAACAAGTGGCAAACCCCCTGTTTTTTCCAGCACAAAGGTATCACAGAATCATAGAACATTAAGGATTGGAAGGGACCTCCAAAGATCATCCAGTCCAACCCCCTGCCACAGCAGGATCCCCCAGATCCAGTCACACAGG
>JAOXOE010000441.1:15921846-15938515 GCA_028565055.1 Phoeniculus purpureus | reverse complement strand
CATCCCTGGATGAGTTTAAAAGATGCTTAGATGTGGTGTTGGGGGATCTGGTTTAGGGGTGACCTTGTAGAGTAGGGTTGAGAGTTGGACTCGATGTCTTTTCCAACCTGAATGATTCTGTAATTAAGTGTTTATTTTGATTTATTAAGACCATTCTCTTTTCTATGTGCTGTTACTTTCAGAAGGCCTTCCAAAGAAACTGCCTTTCAGACAGAATCCAACTTAGAACATTTATTATAAACAACAGCTTTCCATGTGATTCCTCATGGGGCTTTGATTAATGTCAGCACTAAGACTTTGAAAAAGCATTTGAAGGTCACCAGAAAGAGAACAGACACAGATTTGGTACCAAAAGAAATACTGGGGTTTTTTTACAGTAATAGAGGCTGTCTGACAACTCTCGTTGAGGAGAGGGGCTAGAATACAAAGGGGTTTACAAATCAGGAGTAAGTCATATTGGCAGCCTTGCACTGGGAGCTTGTACGGTGCCTGTTTGCATCACGTTTGCCTTTAGCCGATGCTGCTCTTCCTGCAGAATTCTCAAGCAGAAATTTATCTAACTTTTATCCGAAGCCCAACATCATTCCTTGGGAGAGGGAGCTAACTGATCCCAGAAAACAAAAGACTGTGGGGCTACTGCAGCTTCTGAGTCACAGTTGGTGATCTATAGGATCAGTTTCTAATCTTTTCCACTCACCGCAGAGTCAGCCAGGGTTCACAGAACATTGTGCAGCAGATCACATCTTCTCTGAGCAGAGCTTCTGGCCACCAGCATCCCTGACGGTTAGAAAGCAGTGACTGCGAATGGTTTCCTTTTTCCACTTCTATCTCTTTCCTCTCCTTGCTAAACTGACCCACAGGAATTGTCAGCTTTCAACTGGTTGCTGGATGACCTACAAAACTAGTTTGAAAAATGGAAATCAGGTTATAAACTCTGGCTCTTATCACAGCGTGTCATGCTGGTAATTTATTACAGGATGGAACTAGTAGCACGCAAGAATCTGTCTTTGGAAATAGCTTCAGGGTTTGCAGTTCTGGGTCCAGACTTTCATTTCATCATTTCTGGTTCTCTGGAGAATTTTTAATTTTCATTTGAGAAAACTTTAGTTTCACAGCAACAACAAAAACACTAATCATACAGAAACACAAAACCACAGAATCACAGAACATCAGGGATTGGAAGGGACCTTAAAAGATCATCCAGTCCAGCCCCCCTGCCACAGCAGGATCCCCTAGATCCAGTCGCACAGGAACACATCCAGGTGGGTTTTAAACATCTCCAGTGAAGGAGACTCCACAACCTCCCTGGGCAGCCCCTGCCAGTGCTCCGTCACCCTCACCATGATGTTTCTTCTCATACTGATGTGGAGCCCTCTGTGTTCCAGCTCACACCTGTTTCCCCTTGTCCTATCATACGACAGTGAGCAGAGCCTGGCTCCCTCCTCCTGACATCCACCCTTCACATATTTGTCAACATGAATGAGGTCACCCCTCAGGCTCCTTTATTCCCAGCTCAAAAGCCCCAGCTCCCTCAGCCTTTCCTCAGCAGAGAGATGCTCCCCTCCCTCCATCATCCTTGTGGCTCTGCGCTGGGCTCTCTCCAGCAGCTCTGTGTCCTTCTGGAACTGAGGGGCCCAGAACTGAACACAATATTCCAGATTCGGTCTCGCCAGAGCAGAGCAGAGAGGGAGGAGAACCTCTCTCGATCTGCTGACCACCTCCCTTCTGATCCACTCCAGGATGCCATCAGCCTTCACGGGCACAAGGGCCCATTGCTGGTTCATGCTCATCCTCCAGTCCACCAGGACCCCCAGGTCCCTTTCTCCTATTCCCTGAAGAATCAGTGGTTTTAGTCCCAGGACAGGTACCAACCATTTTGGTAGAGCCCCTGCTCACAGCTGCAGACCGAGAAGGAGGTTTCTGTGCCCACTGTGCAGCTAAGTAGCCACAGCCCTGTGGTAGTAACCACCACACAAACTAACCACCGTCACAACTTCTGCACCCTTCCACGTACGCTGCCGGCACGAACTGCCCCGCAAACCGTCTCGCCACGCTCTCCTGACGCGCTATGCCCTGTTCACCGCATTCCCTGGAGCAGCCTTTCATAGGAGTGAGGGGTGCTGGCCCTGTCCCCACAGCCGCAGCCGCCTGCGCGCAAGCCGTCAGTCTGGGGGCCAGGCTGCTGCCTTTTGCCAGCTTCAAAGCCCCAGAAGAAGAGCCCTTTGCTGACCCTTCCTCCCCGCTCTGCCTTCCCCAGTGGAGAGCTGCCTGCACGGAGCCGCACTCCTCGGTGAGCAGCTCCTGTTCTGCTCCGACAGAAAAACAACCAACAAAACAACTCCCCGAGATCTGTTCACTTCCCCTTTTGTCTCGTCTGGAGGCACGGACGCGGTAAGGATGGTCGGCCTAGACCTTATCGCGATGAACAAGTGCAACAGCCGAGACAACTCTGCCAGAGCCTGCCTCGGTTCAGATGACTAACTTGACTCAGGGCTCCAACAGGCAGCAGTTCCACCAAGCAGGAAACTAAAACAAAAACGCAGGCAGGGGCGTTTTTAAAGCCCAAGCGCAGATCGCACGGCAACAGCACAAACCCTGCCCTGCCGATACCGCTGTCAGCACAGACAAAAATTACGACTTAATTTTCCTTTCCTAACCAGCTCCAGAGGAGTAAGTAGGGAGAATAGCTCAGGTACCTTCTTCCTCCTTATCTCCTGCGACAGAAAGCTTTATGGGCATCGACGCTGCTCCTACTATCCCCCAGACTTTGTCAGTATGTGTGAGGCAGCAGAGGTGGAAGATACACAGCGGAGGGCTGACAGCTCTGCTTGGCTGTGTTCTTTTCCCCCATGTGTAATACCTGAGACGTCGCATTGATAAAACTCTCCCTTCACGGCGCTCCGCTGCTTCCTGAGCTGGGCTGACTGCCCTTCACCACCGTGCCCTGGAGGTAAATCAGCGGCGTCTACGGGGCCAACTTCAAACTCCGCTGCTTGAAAGATGCGTCACGAAACAACCTTGTGCAGTGACAGCGCCAAGAAATGGGCCATCCTGCTCGAGATGCAAATTCAGTCGAGCCTGGCTGTATTTCGAGACTATATAATTAAGATATTGCCCTCCTTCACGGTAAATCCTATTTACTGTAATCATCGCTTATTGAGGTGCTCCACACTCCGCGATCCAAACGCTCTGAACTAATACCGTTCTATATTAAACCGTAATCTAAATTATAACTGCTTCAGGGATCACTTCAAACTCTGATTACAGGTTGTACGACCAGAAATCAGCGATACAGGTGTTAAATTATCATTATAATGGTCTCCTAGTGCAGAAAAACACCTCAGAATGTATTTCGGTGACTGCTATAGTTTCAGAATACTCCAGAAGTTCTTTTAATTCATTTAAATGAATGAATTCTTCCAGGTTTCAGAGGCACAGACAGCTGGTGACCTCCTCTCTCTAACTTCAGTGGAGAATACAAGCACTTCTCATAATAATGATCACAGAATCACAGAAAATTAGGGATTGGAAGGGACCTCGAAAGACCATCCAGTCCAATCCACCTGCCACAGCAGGATCCCCTAGATCCAGTCACACAGGAACATGGCCAGGTGGGTTTGAAATGTCTCCAGAGATGGAGACTCCACAACCCCTCTGGGCAGCCCCTTCCAGTGCTCTGTCACCCTCACTGTGAACAAGTTCCTTCTGATATTTATATAGAACCTCCTCTGTTCCAGCTCACACCCAGTGCCCCTTGTCCTATCACTGGATGACATTGAGCAGAGCCTGGCTCCATCCTCCTGACACTCACTCTTCACATATTTATAGACACTAATGAGGTCACCCCTCAGTCTCCTCCAAGCTCAAGAGCCCCAGCTCCCTCAGCCTTTCCTCATAAAGGAGGTGTTCCACTTCCTTCATCATCCTCGTTGCTATTACTGTAGTGCTTTGGAACTCATCAGGTCATATGAGTTACCTTTAAAAACAGCATCTTAGGAACTAGCCAACAGCAATAAAACAAGTGGGAAAGCCATCTAACCCGAGGTTGGAGCTGCATTATACATCACCTTCCGAGCTGGTCACACTCAGCTGTTCTACAGATGTCAAGAGGAAGAAAAATAAATCATTTACCAAGCACTACTATTCTGACTTCTTGTAGGCAAAGACTTGACTGCGAGAGGAACTGCACCCAAGAGTTTCTATTTTCTGCTAGTGACTACAAACCAAGTTGAAGCTGACTGACTGAAGACGGGTGCGGATGTACTCACCAGGGCAGACGAATTTCATCCACACGGCCAAATTATCAAGACTTTTAACGGTAGGTTCCACCGCAAGGTCAATCCAGTCGAGCCGTAGGGAAAGCAGCAGTGTTGTGAGATCTTTAAAACACCACAAAATCACAAGTGTTTACTTTGCACTGTACAGTTTTGGTGGGGAAGGGAGAGATAAAAGCCTAAAGCCTGATAAATCCAGGATAAGAGTTAGCTGGCTCCAGAGAGTTCCAGCTGAACTGCTCTCAACACCTCGACGAGCATCACTGCCTGCACAGAGCACTGCCATCACTGCTTTAGACATGTCCTTACGCAGCTGTTCTTTATCTGCACTGATAAGTTCAATGGCTCTGAGCCCGTTCTCCAGCACTGAGCTCAACTGGTGTGAGACAACTCTAGTTTTAACACCGTTGCCCCTATGACACAGCGGTGCTTTCTAAACAGGCTGGCCACATGCATAGCACCTGCAAAGAAACTCATGGCCCACCCTTAATGCCACAGCCTGGTGACAACACCGGGGAAACTGTCCATCAACTGTCCAAAACACTTCCTGACACGTTCCTGATAGCAGCTCCCACTGAATCTGTTAGAGAACAAGACTCTGGATGAAACAGAGAGACTCTTTCTGCGCCGAAGTATCTTATGAGAATGGAGGTGGACATAGCTCGGATGGAGGCTGAACTGCAGAGCTGCACAGATGTTATGGGGGGTGTCAGATTTTCCTACAGCTGGGATGTTGACTTGTAAAAGAATAAAACCCCTAAATCTCTGGTTCCCATTAGAAACTGACATTCTGATGGGAATATCTGCAGCTGCCAAATGGTGAAGCAATTGGTTTAGGGGAGCTCACAGGTTGGTTTTGGCTTGAAGAGTAAAATAAATGGGTTTATCAAGCTGATGGCCACTCACCAATGGGGTTCCCCAAGAGTTGATTTTTAGAGCCATGGGAAATGCAGGCTGGACACTAGGAAAAGGCTTGTGGTCAGGGAAGTGGACACGGCCTCAACATTGTCAGAGTTCAAGGAGCATCCGCATGGTGCTCTCAGCCATACAATTTATTTATAAGGAGTCTTGCGAGGAGCGGGGAGCTACACTCGATGATCCTCATAGGTCTCTTTCAACTTTATATATTGTATGATTCTATGAGTCAGAAACCAACATCACAACTCCATTAAGGCACCAAGACCTAGGTGTCAATAAGCTCCAAAGGTAAAAAGGGTTAACACGCTGGCCATTCGTTTTCACAAGCCGATTACTCCTGGAGTGTTTGCCAGTAAGAATCACTGGTACTATAACACCCGTTTGTAGTAGCAATGTGTCTGCTACTTGCTGGGAAGGTTGATTATTTTTGGCATCTAGACTTTAAGCCCCTGTATTATGCATGAACAAGGCGATATAACGATACCCATTTCATTCTTCAGAAGACAGACGCAAAGCTGAGCGCGGTGCCGTTTCTGGGAGCGTTTATCTAAGTTAAGCTCGTTCTCACTGAGGTCATTCCAGTCTGTTGAAACAGCTCCTAATGCACAACACAAGACAGACTCAACAAGGAAAAGAAAGAAGATTAAGCAGAAAAAGAAATAGATTACTTAAAGAAGATAGTCTGTGATGAAGAGGAAGCTTTGAGCCTGTGAGATTTGACTTACAACACCACGTACAACAGGCACCTATCACACATGGGTGGGTACAGAGAATCACAGAACATTAGGGATTGGAAGGGACCTCAAAAGATCATCTAGTCCAATCCCCCACCATCATTCTGTTCTGGTATGGGTAGGGCTGTTATCTGAATAAATGGATGTGGAGAACCAGTTACAGAAACACAGAATCACTGAACATCAGGGATTGGAACAGACCTCGAAAGATCATCTTAGTCCAAACCCCCTGCCACACCAGGATCCCCTGGATCCAGTCACACAGGAACATGGCCAGGTGGGTTTTAAATGCCTCCAGAGAAGGTGACTCCACAACCCCCCTGGGCAGCCCAACACTGGCAGCATGGAGCTACTTGCCGTCAATGTTTTCTGATTTCACAGGACACTCTGTAGTAGAATTTCTAATTCATTTCTTTTCAGAAGAGCAATTACAGTAATCAAAACTTTAATTAAAGACCGTCAAAGTACATCTTTTCTTCTAATAGGCAGCACCTGCAGCACATGAAAATGATTTGCTAGGACTGCTAGAGTTTTCGAACGTTCCAGAGGCAACTGACTGCACCCAACCGGCCATTTAATGCGCCTCCTGATGAAAAATACATAGGATTTGCAAGTCGATTCATTCCTGAAAAAGGAGGGAAAATGAGTCATCTCCTGAAAAACAAAACTGTTTGTAATATTCAGCAGTGCACCATAAACATTAGTAAGTGATCTCAGAAGAGACCTACACTGGTGCTGGACAAGATAATTAAGACTGCAGATTTAATGGCTTGGGTCTTCAGAATATTTATCATAAAACTCTTTTGTAAAAATTACCTCAGAGACGTATCGAGGTGATACTTTGTCTTGAGCTGAGATTCATAAATCCCCTTCTTCCATGTCTATGAGCGTCTGTCTACAGCGCAGAACACGCAAGTATTACAGCCAGCGTCTTCAACCCGCTGAAATAAAACACAGTTTTCACCGTTCTCATCCCCTCGTGAAGAAAATGTTTGGGTTTGCTCCACCCTGTTTTCTAGATTTCATCTATTCGTTGACCTGAAATACAACTCTCGGAAACAACCACTACGGTGTATTTCTTCAGACCACAAGCAACGCGGCGGCCTGGGGACTGCTAAGGGTAATTCGCTCGTAAGACTTTGGAAGTAGAGAAACTCCTGTGGCAGAGAAGACAAATGGGAACAATAGTGTGCTGCGACTTACACAGCATCTACCATCCGATGAACCTAAAGGCCATTAAAACTCATAATTACACCTTCCGAAAAGTTCTTACCAACTAAATCGTTTATTAGTCCTCTTTTACAAGTGAGCAAACTGAGGCAGAAGAACACTGGCTACTTTGCTCAGTGCCACAGACAAATCGGTGCCACAAATCAGTACAGACCTACTGCTCGAGTTCATGAGCGAGTTCTTTGAGCAGTACATCTCACGTGGTCCGATCAGTCAATTGCGGGGTGGGTAGCAGATCGAGAGAGGTTCTCCTCCCACTCTGCTCTGCCCTGCCCTGGTGAGACCATATCTGAAATCTTGTGGTCAGTTCTAGGCCCCTCAGTGCCAGAAGGACACAGAACTGCTGGAGAGAGCCCAGTGTAGAGCCACAGGGATGAGGAAGGGAGAGGAGCATCTCCTGGATGAGGAAAGGCTGAGGGAGCCGGGGCTCTTCAGCTAGGAAAACAGGAGGCTCAGAGGTGACCTCATTAATGTTGATAAATATGTGAAGGGTGGGTGTCAGGAGGATGGAGCCAGGCTCTGCTCAGGGGCATCTAATGACAGGACAAGAGGCAATGGGTGTGAGCTGGAGGAAAGGAGGTTCCACATCAATCTGAGAAGGATCTTCTTCCCAGTGAGGGTGCCAGAGCCCTGGCAGGGGCTGCCCTGGGGGGTTGTGGAGTCGTCTTCTCTAAAGACACACTTAAAACTCACCTGGACATGATCCTGTGTGACTTGATCTAGGAGATCCTACTGTGGTGGGGGGATTGGACTGGATGATCTTTCGAGGTCCCATCCAATCCCAGTGTTCTGTGATCCTGTGAAAGAGAAACAACAACGATTTCCTAAAGATGTTCCTACTTACAAACTTGGAGATATTAGTGTCTTGCCCCATTATGAAAAGCACTTCTTCAGTAAAACTATCGGCAAGCAGCTTGAACCCATCTCTGACGAACGCAGGATATTGCTGCTTGATGGGTCCTGTTACCAAACCAAGTAGCAGCCAATGGAAAAATTTTATTTCTCAGACTTCTCCAAAAAAATCCCCAAATAACTGTTTTGCAGTCTGAAATTACTTCAGCAGTGCTCAGCGCAGCAGTGATGGCTCACACTTGTGCTAGCTGTTCTCCAACTGGGCCCTTAGCCACATTATTTGCATTTTGTCTTTGCTCACAACTGCCCTTCTTAGGGTCTTGTCAAAGCTCTTGCGCTGGCTGCTGCAAAGAAAGGAGGCGATCTGCATTCCCAACGTTCCGGCACAGAACAAAGGAGCAAACACTTCCACACAGAGCTCCTTTGAGCCAGTTAATTTACTTTCTGACAAAAGGAAAGATGGCATTGGGTGCTCCACCAAGAACAACAATTATTTCTTCAAGCACGAAATAAAAATGATAATTCAATTTTTCGGAAACAAATTCTACTCCACTCAGGAAAATTCCATTATCCCTTCTTTAGGAGCCCTTGTGAACCAGCCAACCTTGTGGTGGGTAACGCTTGACTTTGGTTTTGTGCTGTGATTTTGTGTTTGATTTTGGTTTTTTCTACTTAAAAATGTGGAGGCAGAATTCCCTTCCTCCTTGTATTTTGCTCATAACAATTAGAAACAGCTCTTGGCTCAGGAACAAATGGGAAAGTTTAAGTGGGAACAAAGCAGAATAATCCTATTATTATTCCCTCTATGACAAACTCTTGCATTCTCACAGAATATGAGGGATTGGAAGGGACCTCGAAACATCATCCAGTCCAATCCCCCTGCCACAGCAGGATCCCCTAGATCCAGTCGCACATGAACACGGCCAGGCGGGTTTGAAATGTCTCCAGAGATGGTGTTGAAATTTCCCAACGACTCTGGCTGATACAACCTGAATCGATTATTTTAACTGACAGCGTTGTACCCCACCCACTTTCAAGCTCTTAGACCAGAAATCTGCTTTCAAACCCTTTCTGGAGTTCATTTTATTTCAAAAGACCCAGAAGCCCTTCTGTTAATGGCAAAACACTTTCAATTATGCTTTCTGATTTACATTTTCACCTACACTTTTCATTAGAACTCATACAATTACCTGCCAGTCTCTGAACTGTCACCCTAAGTGCCCATTAAATACTTCTTTCCCTTCTTTCCATGGTTGTCCCAGGATAGCAGTGTGTGTGGACGCTTTCCGTGCCGTCTCATGGTTTGTGAGGTGTAGCTGATGAAATGGCCGGTGCAGAATTTGGTTACCTGACAAAGAGCCTCCCACACTCTGGGGGTCAGGTTGTGCCAGGGGAGGGTCAGACTGGATCTTATGAAAAAGTTCTTCCCAGAAGGAGTTGGGGGGCCCTTGGCACAGGCTGCCCAGGGAGAGGGCGGGGGCACTGTCCCTGGAGGAGTTCAACAACTTGGCATCAGGAGATGGGTTAGTGGTTGGGGCCTGCAGGGCAGACTTGATGATCTTGAAGGTCTTTTCCAGCCTTGACGATCCTACGATTCACTGTGTGCATATTACAACTTCCAATCTCCTACAACAACACTCCACTAGAACCACTCCTTCGCAGGTATGTCTAGACAGAAAGATGCTCTGCACACAGACAGAGAAATCTGCAGATGGGCTTCCTTCTATTACGTGTGTCACGCACGTACCCCATCGTTCCTTTTCCATTACCTTAAGATGTAAGCTTTGTGGAACCAGGATGATCCCTTCATGACATGAGAATAATCTTACAGTAATTAAGGGAAACGAAGAAAAAGTACTTAGGAACATCTTCCACCAGAACAAGTTGCTCAGAGCACCACCCAACCTGACCTGGAATGTTTGTAGGGATGGGGTGTCCATAATCTCCCTGGGCAACCCGGGCCAGGGTCTCACCATGCTTAGAGCAAAGAATTTCTTCCTTATGTCCAGTCTAAGTCTCCCTTCAGTAAAGTGTCATCCAGTCACTACACCCCCTGCTGAAATGCCTGTTGCCATCTTCCAGTGCTAAAGTGTCTGCACTAAGGTCTCTTCTCCAGCTGAATATTCCCAACTCTCACAGCCCACCCTCACAGCAGAGGGGTTCCACTCCCAGAGCAGCATTTCAGGGGCCTCCTCTGACCCCACTCCAACAGCTCTGTATCTCTGCTGTGCTGAGAAGCCCAGAGCTGGATGCAGCCCTGCAGGGGTCTGTCTCACCAGAGTAAAGCAGCAGGGCACAATCTCTGAGCTGCTGGGGACACAGGTGGCTTCTGAGCTGCAAAAGCACATTGTCATGTCATGTCCCTCTTTTTATCAGCCAGTACCCCCAAGTTCTTCTCCCAAGGCTGCTCTCTATCCGCTTGTCATCCAGTCTGCCTCCGTGCTTGGGACTGCCCTGACCTGGGTGTGGGACCTTGCCCTTGGCCTTGTGAAACGCTGCAAGGATCCTCCTCTCAAGCCTACCAAGGTCCCTCTGGACGGCACCCCTTTCCTCTAGGGTGTTACCCACAGACGGCCCTGAGCTTCATGCCCTGTGTAAACTTGCTGAGGGTGCACTGAATTCCACCGGCCACGTCCCTAACAAAGATTTGAATCACCTTAGTACAAAGAACTCACTGGATGTTTCTGTAACTGACAGCACCATTCTACCACAAGCAGCGGCAGCGGAAGATACCGAGTCATGGAATTTCAGGCACCCTCTACCTATTATAATTAAAAACACACCCTTTCTGGGCCTTAAAAATAAAAATCAGGTCTCCAATTCAAGAAAACTTCATTAGAAGTTGTCCATCGACAAGAAAATCCTCAGCACAAATCACACCACCAGACTCAGCTTCAGCAAAACTTACCATTGCTCTTTTCACTGTCAGCTGGTTTCATCTGGATAGGATGGTGCATCTGAAACGGACAGAGATGGCTTAACCCTAGCAGCATTTACTTTACACTGTAACGTAGTATTTTATACATCCCATAGCACTCATGGAAGAACAAAACAGGTGGCCTAAGCTGCCTCTACAGAAGCGCACGAGGCAACACGCAAGCTTCTAGGGTAAGGACAAGCTTTCCTCCCGATATGCCACCGTCCCCGTCCCGAGAGCGTTCCAAGAGCCACACCTGCCCCCTTCACTACCTCACGATTCCCACTCAACGCTCCAACATTCGCCTTAAGCTCCGTTACCCTACAGATCTCATGCCATGGTTCTGCTCAAGAGCTCTTTTTCAGTGTTACTTCAGGGCAAGCTAACACACGTCTGTACATCAGTGGTGCCACAGTTCAGACGAACAAGGCAGAGCTGTGAACAAAGCACGGCTCGTTTCTTACCCCTGGGAGGATCTTCATGTTGTGAAGAGCGTTCTGTGCTTCTAGTGCAGCTTTCCGGGTATAAAAGGTAACAAAACAGCACCCTGCAAAGGGAACAAAGGAGAACAAGCAGTGCCAACCTGGACGTGCCATACAGAAACCGCAAGCCCCACGTCGAGCCTTACGATGCAAAAGGCACGGCAATCAGACGAGGCCAGGTGCTGAAAGAGGTCGGCACTACTGACTGGGGCTGTTTGAAAGAGATTCCCCAAGTGGAATAATGCATAATGCACTCGGATCTGACACCACCAATCCACCACTAGAGCTCAACTCCCTCCTCAAAACACCTGTACCCCAATGCACACAGCACGGGGAATCAACAGGAACAACTGGAGAGCTGTGTGTGGTTGCAGGGCCATCATCTCTTTGCAGTTACTGAGACATGGTGGGGCAGCTCACAGGACTGGAAGGCTGTCCTGGAAGGCTGCATTCTCCTCAGGAAAGACAGGCCAGCAGGGCGAGGGGCTCTTGCTGTGGGACAGAAACTGGAATGTGTTGAGCTCCGCCTAACGGGTGATGAAGAGCAGGTTGAGTGTTTGTGGGTGAAGACGGAGGGGCCTGTTGGTCAAGTCCCTCCACCAGAGCCCAATGTGCAACAGCTTTAACTGCTAATTGTTGTAATGTCCTGTGTTGGAAGGACTACTAGGACTAGAGGGAACGACCCAAAGCTGCATCATGGGAGGGTTAGGCTGGACATTAGGGAAAATGTCTTCTCTGAGAGGGCTGTAAAGCACCGGAATGGGCTGCTCATGGAGGGGGTTGAGTCACCATCCCTTGATACCCCATCTAGATGAGGTGCTTAGAGATGTGTTTTAGGGGTGATAAACAGTAGGGTTAAAGGTTGGACTTGATGATCTTGTAGGTCTTTTCCAACCTAAATGTTTCTGTAATTAAAACAAACATGTAGGTACATGTGCCACAAGAGTTGTTAAGTTTGACAACACAAGTCCCCACAGCAAGTATTTGCTGGTATCCAACACTCCCCTAGTTTCACTGGAAGTAAGACACTGCACAGAACAGCACACCCAGGCACAGGGCTTGGTTTGGATTGGATGTACAGCAGCAGCTGATACACACAAGTCACTAAGACCTCAATTTTGTGCTTCAGCTGAAACTTCCAGCAATATTTTGATCGTTCCACAGCATCACAAAGATGGTCTGAAGGACCGGACTACCATTTAGATGCTCTGCTTTGCAATTACAATTCTCTTCAAGCACCCCCATCAATTCTGAGCTCTAAAAGAGCGACTTCTACAAGCTCAGCTAATGAGAGGACCATGGCACACGTATGACTTAGACACACACACACACTCAAAGGTATGATTTAGACACACACTCAAAGACTATGAAGCCTGCACTCCTGGTCACAGAAACGCTCACCTTTGCTTTGAGGAGGGTTTTGGCTCCTGTCCCTCAAGACATTGATTTCATAGACAGCACCGTACTGTTCAAAAAGTTCTCTTAAATCCTTCTCACACCAGCTCCGTGGGACCTGACCCACAAACATCTTGATGGCGTCTAGATCAGGTTGGTCTGGGTGATCCAGGGTGCCATTCATTTTCTTTGAACTACAGAAAAACACGAAAGAACTTCTGGTTTATGTCTCTGCACGGATTCTAGGTGCTACTGCAGCTAGAAGCAGCACGCTTACGGCACGAGTAAGAAAGTATATGCCCATGTACATGTTTAAAATACCAAGAGAGACTGGCACATTCTCAGTCCTGCACACCAGAGAACGTTCAAACCCATCATTCCCACCCGCTGGCAAGCTGCGCACTTGGAAACCAAACACTCTGTACAGCTGTTTAAAGCTCCTCAACGTTTGTTCCTACAATGTAGTCGACATCTGGGTTTCAGGACACAAAGCTCCTGAAATTAGTGAAAGGGTATCACTAGTTTAACCACAAAATTGTACAGGAAAGAGAAACACAGAATCATTCAGGTTGGGAAAGACCCTCGAGATCATCCAGTCCAACTATCAACCCCACTCTACAAGGTCACCCTTAAACCAGATCCCCCAACACCACATCTGAGTGACTTTTCAACTCATCATAGAATCCAGGGATGGGGACTCAACCCCCACCCTGGGCAGCCCAGCCCAGCCCCTGACCACTCTCTCCAGGAAGAATTTCCTCCTGATGGCCAGTCTGATCCTCCCCTAGTGGAACTTGAAG
This sequence comes from Phoeniculus purpureus, assembly GCA_028565055.1. Classification (NCBI taxonomy): domain Eukaryota; kingdom Metazoa; phylum Chordata; class Aves; order Bucerotiformes; family Phoeniculidae; genus Phoeniculus; species Phoeniculus purpureus. The sequence continues at coordinate 15,924,913 of JAOXOE010000441.1, read as the reverse complement.
CCCTTCCCTCTGCTTCTGGCACTAGTGACCTGTGAGAAGAGCCCAGCACCAGCATCTCTGCAGGGTCCTTTCAGAGAGTGATGAGGTCTCCCCTCAGCCTCCTCTTCCTCAAACTAAACAGCCCCAACTCTCTACATCTCTCCTCATAAGAGAAATGAGCCCAAACTCTGTCTACCCATAGACTACTGATGCTATCAACAGCCACTGAAATGGCTGTTTTTAAATGTGACTGTCTGGAGCTGTCTTGCAGGATGAAGATCCATCTTAGAAACCGGCAGAACAAGAACAGACTAAGTTTCACTCGAGGTCTGCAAGGCAGTAGCTGTGAGATGAGGAGTTTCACAGGCCAAATGAGGCTTAGGGTATATGTGAACAGGTTGGGTTTGGACCATCTAGTCAGTCGTGACTGAATCAAGTGGAGTAACGGCAGGATGTTAACTCAGAGTGAAAATTCTGGGACTAGACACCACAGAAGTTTTGAGCACGGGAACTTGCCTTCAGTAGGCTTTGGGCATGACATCAAGCTAGACGAGCAGTTTACACTCGTAATACCCTGTTACACAGCACCCAACAAGCTAACAGTCACCCACTGCCTTCTGCATCCACTCCTCACGGTTTGCCAAGTCCAACATGAGCTCCTGCTGTCACCAGTCACAGCCCAGTATACCACAACACCTACGTCAGTGGAAGACTGGTGGTAATGACACCCCCTTGTTGCTATCACGATTAGTAGCCTAGACTCGCTGACCAGCCCCATGACAACTGGGAAAGGACACAGGGAGTGGAATAACAACTACGCAATGACTGCCGCTGGCACCCAAACTCTTTGTGGAGGAACACAGGTGGTCTTCTACTGGAGCAGTCTGCCTTCTCTGCCGGCTTCCTTGAACATGCTGTCTTTAACAGCTTATTAACCGCACATTAAACAGAGCATCAGTCCACTGTCCATCTGCAACCACATTTTTTAAAAGGAAAAATTTCCAAACCAGGTAACATTTAGTCAACTTTTGCCCTCATTTTTCCCTCTCTGCTGTTCAGAACTGAAGGGAAAACCAACACTGCGGAAATTACTTCATTTTATAGCTGTATGAACAGACCTTAGAAACAACAAACCTTGTGCCTTGAAAGGAAGGGGATCATCGTAAACCCTTTCAGTCCTCTCTAGGTTTGCACTCAGAAAGGGTCATTCAAGACAAACAAAACCTTCTACAAAGAGGCAGAGTGAGTCTCTTCATTCAACACCTTTTAATTCCAATTGAGAACAGGGAATTAGTGACCCTCTTCCAATAACCATTTTCAGCCCTGCCTCCTGTGTCACGAGGAGCTTCAGGAATATCCAGCATGGCTCCTATTGACCGGGCAACTCTTACCGTGACCTCAACAGCACTGAAAGAACCTTTCATGTCTAATTACAAAGCGTAGTCTGCAGGCAGTAATAGGGAAGAATAGAAACTGTTCTCCCAAAAACTGATTTAAAGAACTAGTTTGATAATACCTGCCCCTGCAGTTCACCCTGTGAACAGAGCTGCCCAATAGCTTCACTCCTCCTTAGCCCTCATCCCTAAGAATCTCAGATCATTACTTCCCTCTGTGCAGAAATTCAACATCAACTGTCCATCCCACTAGGAGTTTGTGAAAACAAACTGCAGGCTCTCCTTATCTCTTTTTGTCCCTCTGAGGGCAGAGTCTGTCAGACAGCAGAGGCTTCTGAGACAGCAATTTCAACAGTCCCTTCGGTTGTACGCTCAGATGCGAAGACAAAATACTTACACGGGGCTGGCATTCAAGGAGCAATGGTCCACCATCATCTCTGGGAGGAAATCCAACTTGAACGCAGCCATCACCTCAGTCTGTGTCACACTAACAGCACTAGACCAGTGTGTTGCCTAAACCCTCAACGACGCCACTTCCAAAAGTCCTGCAGGTCTTCACACTCAGCCAAACAAAAAAATACTCAAACCACAGAAACAGAGGCTCGGAGAGACCAGCAATAGACACCACAGAAACGGGCTGGACTGGGAAAAGGACATGGAATCCCAGATTAAAAAGGGGATGTGACCATGTGAAGGGAGGCTCAGCTTAATACACAATGAAAACGCTGATGCACTGGGCTTGTTTTGTGCGATTTTCCCTGGCGAAGCAGTACTGAGTGCACTGTCAAATAAACAGAGTGTCAGATCCATGAAGATAGCGATGGCTAACAGAGCAGAAAGAATACAAACTCCAGTCTTTCCATTCCCAACTAACTCCTTGCCTCCCAAAACGGCAGGCCAAGGCCCTGAGGTCCAGACACTTCCCATACCACCAGCATTAAGAAATTGAGAGGTTCCATCACCATAAACCTTTTCAGTGGCTGATCTCAGCCTTTTCACCTTGTGCACTATCTATGGAGAAAAGTGTCAACCAAAATACTCCTCTGAAGCTGCCACCAAAAAATCAGAGCCAAGATTTGATTACTCAGGAATCCCACAACAGCCGCAGAACATAATAATCTGCTCCTTTTATTGAAGCAAAACCTATATTTTTCTGGGAACAGTACTTTTCCCATCAGGCATCCATAAACCCACAGTGCCTGCAGATGACAAAGAGAGGGGAACACACAGGGATTTGCTGGAAGGTCTTTACACTCTTTGAAGACTGATCAGAACACTGCAGCTGCTTCATCATGCAAGCAGGAAAAACATGTTGATCAGGAACTACAGGGGGTTTCTATACACACAACACAGACCTCTTGCTCAATCTCCAATGCCCAAGCTAACAGGGAGACAAACTGCATGCACTGGGAGATGCAGAAATATTTGATTCCAGGATCACATTAGGGATTGAAAGGGACCTTGACAGACCATCCAGCCCAGTCCCCCTGCCACAGCAGGATCCCCTAGATCCAGTTGCACGGGAATATGGCCAGGAGGGTTTGAAATGTCTCCAGAGAAGGAGACTCCACAACCCCCCTGGGCAGCCCCTTTCATTGCTCTGTCACTCTCATCACAAAGAAGGTCCTTCTCACATTGATGTGGAACCTCCTCTGCTCCAGCTCACACCCGCTGCCCCTTGTCCTACCACTGGG
>JAOXOE010000441.1:15891584-15918746 GCA_028565055.1 Phoeniculus purpureus | reverse complement strand
CCTCCTGACACCCCTTGTCCTACCACTGGGTGCCCCTGAGCAGAGCCTGGCCCCATCCTCCTGACACCCCTTGTCCTGTCACTGGGTGCCCCTGAGCAGAGCCTGGCCCCATCCTTCTGACACCCACTCTTCCCATATTGACCAACACCCACAGGGTCACCCCTCAGGCTCCTTTTTTCGCTGCTCCCTCAGCCTTTCCTGATAAGACCCTTCGGGATGTTCCCCTGAATCCACAAGAGGATCCCCCTTCCCTCCCTGAGGTCGCTGCACCTTTATCTGGGCATAGAAGTTCCCGAGGCTGCAGCAGACTCGGCACTCCAGCATCTTGTCGTCGTTGTTGTGCGCGTAGCGTAAGGCTTTCTCGAAGCACTCCAGAGCCTTCTGGAAGGTGCTGAGCCCCAGGAAGGCGTTGCCCATGCTGAGGCTCACCTGGCCGCTCAGCTGCGGGCTCACCGTGGTGCCCTGCATGTTCAGGCAGGTCTTGCAGTACGAGATGGCTTTCTGGAACTCGCAGAGCTTCTCGTTGCTGCGGGCCAGGTTCAGGTAGCTCTCCGTGAGGTAGTCCGGGTCTTCGAGCTCCCGAGCGGTGTCGATCTGCACCACTGCAAACTTCAAGCAGGAAAGACTGTTTGGAAAGTTTATTTAAACCCAGCTCGAGCACCCCCGGAGGAGCAGCCTGCGCTGATCCCCAGGCTGGGCAGAGGAGTCCAGCAGCACAGACCGAGGGGCACCGTGCGGGTGGCCGGTGCTGAGCAGGCTCAGGAAACCTCTCCCTCCCTCTGCACCATCGCTGGGGACAGCAAGATGAACCAGGCTGGCAGCTGGTGGACAAAGACTGTCTCAAGTGGCCTTGAAGAGAAGCAGGTGAAGCAAGAAATCACTTGCACAGTGCAGCTCCGTTTGCTTTCACCCCATTTACTGCATTTCAGGCACTGGGCTGGGCTGCCCAGGTTGGGGGTTGAGTCCCCATCCCTGGATGAGTCTAAAAGTCACTCAGATGTAGGTTTGGGGATCTGTTTTAGGGGTGACCTTGTAGAGTGGGGTTGATGGTTGGACTGGATGATCCCGGGGTCTTTCCCAACCTGAGTGATTCTGTGATTCCACTGTCTCTAGAATTCTGGAGCCACTAAAGTTCTCTATTAATACTGAAAGAAAGTGATGGAACCCTTCATCGATGATGTCCTAACGAGTAGAGTCTTTAGTCGTCTATCCCTGAGGATTCAGCACGTACAGGTCTCTTTCACTGGACTAGATGATCTTCCGAGGTCCCTTCCAATCCCTAATGACTCTCTATGATTCTTAAATGACCCAAAGCCTCGGAGGCTGCAGACTCCTGAGCAGCGGCTCGCTCCTGCCTTCTAGTGAGCCGAGCACACTGCTGCCTTCAAGTCCTTCCAGTGGCAGAGGTGAATCATAGAATCGTTAGGGATTGGAAGGGACCTCGAAAGATCATCCAGTCCAGTCCCCCTGCCACAGCAGGACCCCCTACCTAGATCCCATCACACAGGAACACCTGGAGCCCCTCTTCACACCGACTGGTGTAAAGCTCTCCCTGTGCAGAGCTGCAAGCCGAGCAGGTTCTGTCTTCACGCCAACTGTGCTTAACGCGACGGCAGAACCGCAGCGGCCGGGGAACCCCGAGGGCCCAGAGCCCATCCAAAGCGGCGTTTGGTGTGTCTCGTGGGCTGGAGCTACTGGTCACTGCACTGATCGCAGTTGCCCAGAGGCTGGTTTGCCCTACCACACAGGACATGACCCCCCGGCTTCGCACTCTGCTCTCAGCAGTGGGTGCTCCGCGACGGCATCTCCGGCATCTCTTACCTTCAGCATCTCTTTGTACCTGCCCATCTCTGCGTGAGCGGTGATGAGGCAACCCAACACCCGAAACCTGCCAGCAGGATCCGCAGACTTCTCCAACACCCTCATCCAGACCCGCAGGGCCTTTTCGGTCTGGTTAGACTGGTAGAGATGGAGACCTTTCTCTATCTGCTGCTTTGTCTGGTCCTGCCCCATCTCCCGGGCACCCAAAAGCCTCATGCACTGAGCTCGGAGAGCAGCAAAAAGGAGGCGGACGCAGAGGAGACAACACGAGGGGCCCTAAGAGATGAGGGCGGGTTGTGGGCTCGGCTGTGGAGCCATAGGAGCCCAGCCAGGCTGGAGCTGCGGCAGGCAACGGCAACAAGTGGCTGCTCGGCACCGAAGGGAGGATCCCAGAACCGCTAGGGCTCCGTCTGCCTGTCCAGCCCCATAAACAAAGAGCAAAAGCACAACAGAGGGCGAAAGAGAAGAGCCCGGAGCGGCCGGAGTGAAACTCAATCCGAGCAGCTGGTGCTGGTTCCTGCCCCATTGGCCACAGCTGCCCCTGCCAGTCCGGCTCACGCGGCTCTGGGAATGCTGGCCAGGCTCCCCAGCCTGCAAGGTCACTGCCAGCCAACTGCCGCCCCTGCCCAGCTTATAAATACCTGGCAGGGACAATCGGAGCCGCCGCAGGGATGTCTCAGCTGCCCGTCCGTGGGAGGCTGCTGCCTGCCAGGCCACAGCCCGTTGCCACCGCCGGTGCCTGTCGAAGGGGCAGGACTGGCAGCGTTTTGAGGACAGCTCTTGTTCCCCTCCGTTTGCAGGCATAGTCCGTCCCGCCCGGCTCCTTCCTACACGGTGCCAAAGGTGAGAGCGCTCGGGAGCAGCAGAGCTCGGCGCTGCGCCCCAGCTGCCAGGGGAGACTCCGCCGAGCCACCTGCTGCGGTGCCGGGAGCCCTGCTGGGGGTGGAGGCTGCAGAGACTTCAGCTCAGACACACGAAGCACAAACGACTGAGCTGGCAGAAGGGGATGCGGAGGTGGGCTGGAAGGCGGCTGCTTCGGCCGCAAGGTGCCTACACTCACCTCTCACGCAGAGCTCCATCGAAGCCTCTGGAACTGACGCCGGATCCCTCTGGGCAGGCGGCTGTTCTGGTGTTTTAAGGGGCCCTTAATAATCTGGGGACTAAGCCCTGATGCTGAACGTTTTAGGAGATGTTTTTTCCTCTCTTTGGCCTCACAAACACAAGAGCAGAAGGAAGGAGAGACAGGGCTGCGTTTTGGGAGCTTCCAGAGATGTCACAGCAACCTCATGGCCACCGAGGGACTTTGCTCTTGAGAGGGGCACTTCTGGCGTCCAACTCACGGCAAGTTTCTAACTCCACCTACAGCAAACACTCACCTTTTACAACTCGTTGTATTTCAAAGGATCAGAGAGCACTAGGCATTGGAAGGGACCTCAAGAGACCATCCAGTCCAATCCCCCTGCCACAGCAGGATCCTCTAGATCCAGTCATTAGGGATGGGAAGGGACCTCAAGAGACCATCCAGCCCAACCACCCTGCCACAGCAGGACCCAGAACGCAGCTCCAGTCTGCAGACACAAAGACAGGACACGAGGGCTCTTCTCAAACAGTTTAATAGCAAATAAACAAAGGAAGGTACCACACTTGGCAGATACAAAATGACTTGTTGTCGGTGTGTCTGTGCAATTAAAACAGCTTTCAGTTGCCCTTTGGGACAGAAAGAGAAAAGAAAAACAAACGAAAACACGCACACACACACGGAAGGGAGAGAACTCCTTCGGCACGGGCTCGCTCATCCCAAACTTGTGACACAGCTCTGCGCTTTTTAAACCCACTACACAAACTCTGCGATCGGCTGGGGCCGGGAGAGCCGCTGCCGCCGCTCCCCCGGCTGTTTAAACCTTTAAGGGAAAAATCGGCGACTCCCTACAGAGTCCAGCACTAGCTCCACACGGAAAGACTGTCTGGCTTGCAAATCAGAATGAGGAAAGAAGAGGAACGAGCTCAAACAAGGTAAGGAAAGGCGTCTGCTACGACTGAACCACGACTTCAAGTTGATTAAGCCCCGTGACTGCAGAACAGACTCTACGTTTGGTCATAGTGGCAATTTGTCGTCTCGTCACGCTGCGAATCACTTTACATTGGTTTCTAGTAGAAAAGGCAAAAAACTGTACAAAACCCCCAGTGTTAAATACAACGGTTGTACCAATAAAAAAGCCCACAGGTTTGTTTCCAAAAGGGAAATTTTTCTTCTTTAAATTATTCACAAAAAGCAGCCAGAAATCAGAAAGGCAGCTGCTGCTCCGCCATCTCCACCCCATTAAAACCACCACAGGACAATTAAAACAACCAAAGGAAGAAGAAAGGAGAGAGAGGGGAGAGGAAACAAACACCCAACGGTTGGCATTTTGGTTTTCTTCTGATGTTTTCTCTTCCGCAGGCTTCCCCCTCCCCGAGCTCCTCACGGAACCACCCGCCTTGTGCCGGTCCCCTCGCGGTCAGGCCGCGGGACTGAGAGCAGCCAGCCCGCAGCCCCACTAGCCCCCGTGAACGTCCCCGTCCCACCTGGCCTCACGCTTCGTCCCGGGTTCATGATCCCAAACACTGACGCGCAGAGCGAGGGCTGCCTGGCATCTGCTGAGAGCACAGGGTGGTCTCAGCCAGCCCGGGAGCCGGGGGCAACAAAACCCTTCTGCGTCTCGGCATCACACACAGGAGCAGAATTTCCACCCCATCGAACATGATGTCGTGTCTCGGCAAATCCCCTTCCCCTGGGGCTTGGATTCTCGTTACTGCCTGCTTCTCCTTCCGGCCCCAACCGCACCCCGCCACACGCTTGCCGCGTGCCTGCGCCCGGAAGCCACATCCCCGTCCGCACCTCGGGCGGGTGGCACGGAGGGCAGGGGGAGCCCGCTGCCCAGGAAGAAGCAGCAGCCCGTGGCGGTGCGTCCCGCCAGCCAGCGGAACTGCTCGGCCCCTTCCCCAATAGAAACTAAACGAAAACTAAAAAATCTCCGCGGAGATTCCCCAGCGAAGGCCCTTGAGAAGAGAGCTGGGGACGGTACCCTGTTCAGGTCACAGCTGCAGAGGCTGCTGGATTGTGCTTGTCGCTGGGGAAAGGAGCCAGCAGTCGTAGGGCCACGTCTGCCAGTGCTTTCTCTGGGGGGTTTCAGATGCTTCACTGCGAGAGCTGAGCCTAGGTCCTTCCAGGACGCTGCCTGATGGCACCGCAGCTGGGGGCAGCCTCACAGAAGGTGCCTGGGGCTACGCAAAACGCTCACCCTAAGTGGTTCAAAGGAGCCCTGGCTGCAGGTGACTCTGGGGATGGAAACCTGTGGAAGCTCCTCACCGCTTGCTGCTCCCTAGCGATCCCCCTGCCCACAGAACTTTGGCTACCGAACCAGGGCGAGCGCTTCCCGGAGCCCCCGGCCGCGCTGGCCAGGGACCAAGGGCCAGGGGCTCTGTCAGACAGTCTAAGCGCACAGGCAGATGCCCTCGACACCGGTCACTCCAAACCCACCGACTGAAAGGGTACCTTGGCCATGCATCGCACCGCTCAGCTGCTGCGCCAGCTACAGGAAACGGGAGAGGTGAAGGTGAGAGGCAACGAGGATGTAAAGGGGCAGCAGGGAACATGCAGAACGTTTCTGGGCGCTGTCTTGGTCTGAGAGCTCCGCGCGAAGCCGTCACATTTTGCTGAGGGCAGGCACCCGGGCGCTGGACAAAACACAACAGCAACTCCGACGGGATTCGCACTGCAGGCTGCTCACCCCGCAGCGAGGCGGGGAAGACGCCAAAGAGGACTGAGGAGTTAATACAGGTTCTAGAAAGACCCCGTCGACGGCAGCGCCACGGCCGGGAGAAGACGGGGGGTTCAGGCGTTTGCTGCCAGTGCCGCCCGGGTTGCAGTCTGGAGGTCACGGGGCTGCCTCCTCGAGCGCAGGAACCCCATCAGCAAAATGTGAGGCCGGGAAGTCTCCCGCGAAGGTCAAGTCGCACCCAGAGAATCGGCTGGTTTTGTCTGCTCCGGAACGGCGTCGTTAAAACTAAGCGCGCGGAGAGGACCGAGCCCAGGGAGCGGCTGGCTGCGCGGTCACAGAGGCACGAGCGCTCCGCCGCGAGGTCTGCTAGCAAGGCTGCTCCCGAGGCAAGTTACAAGGGGTCGGGTTCACAAAACCAAGTGGTTATCGTCTAGAAAAATAGAGACTCTTTTTCGTATTCAAATGCGAGGTGCGGGATTCCCCTGCAGCAGTCTTTCTAGCAAAACCCTTTTGGCAGCACAAAAACCAAAACCCAAACCAAAGGAAACAAAAAACCAAAAGGAGAGAAAAAAACAAACGTAATTAAAATACACGTCAGCGTCAAAGGTCAACAACACAAGGTCAAAGGTGAGAGGTCAAGCATCAGAGAAGCTGGAGAGACAAGGATTTGGGACGATGTACTTGAACGCCACATCGACATGCTTTAGGCACAACGATGAACAAACGGCAGGAATCTAGAAAAAAAACAAACCAGAAAGAGGGAGACCCACTGAGTTACACAGAGCAGTACATCCAGACACGCAGAGAGAGGACGAGCATGGCCCCGCGCCGCCAGGTCTCCTGGGGCACGGAGTGGACAGGGAAGGGCAGCACATGCCAACGATGGACGAGTAAAAAGGACATGAAGGACACCGAGTAAACACCGAATGGAAGCAGAGGCTGGGGGGTTCCCTCTCCAGCCCTGCTCTGGGGGACACCTTGCAGCCCCCCGTGGGACATCTGCCTAGCGCCGCTGCTAGCCCTGCTCGGGAGAAGCTCCCTCCTCTGGAGAGCGGCCCCGGGGCTAATGTCTGCCCGCAGAGATCGAGGCCGTGAGAGACAAGACAGAGGACAGGAGGGATTCGCAGGTGGTTTGATGGCTGAGACTCTGCTCTGTCCTAACGCCTGAGGGAGGCCCTCAGGCAGGGCAGCCCGGGAGAGCCACGTTCCTTCCCTCCGCTACGGTCTCCTCTCGCTCCCGAGAAGCCCGTGGAGCTAGGAGCGGGCGCTGGGGGACACAGGAGAACAGAGAGAGATCGCAGCAGCCCACAACTCCACGCGTTAGAGAAGAGCTCCTCAAGACTCGACTGCAGGCTAAGACCTGCCCAAGCTGAGCACCGTTCACACCATCAGACCTGCCACGGGGGTTTTCCCGTTCCCAGCCTCTTGCGTCAACAGCCCCCAGCGGCCCAGCTTCGTGAGGACAGGGCTCTGGGCTCTGAGCTCTACAGTCACTGTTACCATTGGGATGAGCAGAAGCTTCCTGAAGGGTTTATAAATAAGACAATTCTGACATCAATCAAGCGATATAAAAATACCTGCTTCCTCCCCGCAGCTTGTGAACTGCAAGGAACGTTTTGGGAAGGAATGTGGGAGGTAGAGAAGGGAAGAAGCCGGTTTTTCTCTTCTTTCCTCCTCTCCCCAACTCCCCTTTACCTCCTGCTCGTGGCCTCATCCTTCAGCACATCTCAAAGCTGCTGGTTACCGACCCGAGCGCTACGGCACGTCCAAGGGCTGCAGTGCAGCTCCAAAGCAAGCCCCACGCCGGCTGCTAAACCTCCAACACTCCGCTTACTAGCGCTGCCGAGACCCCTCTGCCCCTCACGGTTCCTGATTCAGAGCAAGGGCCTAGTCTGCAGCCTGAGCCACCAGAGCACAGCACAACCCCTGCGGCTGTGTGTGCAGCTCTACAAACGCTGCCGACAGCCGGAAGGGCCCAGTCCTAAGCCAGAAAGACAAGCGGGCCGTGAGCTGAGGCGAGCAATCAAGCGACGTTTAAGCACCGTGGACGTTCTGTCGCTGGCTTGGTTTTAAATAGAGAGTTCTCAAACACTTCACTCAGCAACCCGGAGGAAGACGACTCCGTGTTGTGAACGCCCTGAGGAAGGACTGGCCCACGACAGCAGAGCCACGAGATGCCGTGTGAGAACTTCAGTGATTTGGTGAGAACTATTCCAGTTTCTTGGTGTTTGAGTCTCACGACTACGGCCGTTCTGCCTTGGGTGTTTTACACCTGGTGGCAGGTTTCCTCGGGGACTTACAGGATCCTTCAGCGCCCGCAACGCACTGGAAGTGCTGACGGCTGCAGCTTTTGCTTGCGACCTGCACCATCCGGTCTGCTCGTCGCATTTGCCAAGTGAAACAGGAACAGGTTCGTTCTGCCTGGCGCCTCTCTCCTAGCTCACGGCCATCACGCAAGAAGAAACGCTCGGTCAGCTCTAACACGCAAGTGGAATCGATCACCTGGGCAGTGGAAGTCACAGAGCAGGAGCAGCTTCACTCACGGACGTGTTTGCCAGGAAGGAACTGCGAGGCACCTCGTTTCCAGACAGCAGCACCCACAGCTGGGGAACGGCCTCAGCATGACAATAGAGAGCTACTGTAGAGACGCAGGACCTCTATAGGTACACAGAGACCCGACTGCCTCAGACACTAGCGAAGGATTCTAATCCTCATTCAGCTCACAGACTCTGCTTATCACTGCTGAGCAAAGGCATTTTCTAACAATTCAAGCTCTGCATTACCAGGAGAGGAAACCAAGGTGCAGAGAATCCTGCGCTGCTGCTGTGCGGGGTGCTGAAGGATCTCATTTTGTTTACTGCAGGTCCTGACACTCAAGCAGCATCAGGCCGGGGCTCGGATAGTTCACGCCTGGGCATGCAGTCGACTCAAGCGTCTGCTGAGGGGAAACCACAAATCCATGAAGGAGACCAGGCTCATCTTGCTTCTAGTCCGCTGCGACTGTTCCCTGGTGGCCCACGCACTGCGGAGCGGCAGTTCATCCCAAGTGCTACTGGCTCTGCTGTAAAAACATCTTGTTCTTTGGTTTACGAGCACCCGGAACACTGCTGGCCACGCGGCTACTGAAGCCAGTGCTCCAGTGTAGCTGAGTGCACCCAACTCACTCTTATCCTACTCCCCAGGAAATAAAGCACTGGAACCTGGTTTGGTTTGGGCTTCAGTAACGTGGGCTTTAAAGAACAGCTAAAAGCTCCAGCTCCCCCAAAGCACAGACAGTGAGTGAGGAAGAAAACTGGCTTAGGACTGGGACGCAAGAGAAGCCTCCAGTCAGCAGCAGCCGCCACCAGCCAGGCAGAAACGTCGCCGGTCTCTGGTCAGGGCTGTGCCCGGGGCACACAGGGGACACGTCCCCTCGCTTTGGCAACACGGACACTGACACACGGAGACAGGGGGATGTGGAACGAGCGCACGGCGTGGGCCACACCTTCAGCTGGTGAGCACCGCTGCAGCTCTGCAGAAGGGAGAAGAACCGCAGCGGTTCGAACCGGCCGAGGATCCCCCCTGCTAAAGCCTAACCTGCATAGATTGTGTTCTCTGCAGCTTTTTGGCAACACTTCCGAGTTCTGCCAGTAAGGCACGAGAGCTAGCCCAAGGCAGGTGTCTCAAGGTGGTGGCTGGGGACGAGCTGCGCACCAAACCGCGTCACAGCGTGACCTGGCCGCTCTCCTACGCGCCGCAGGAGCCGCGGCTGCTTGCCACAGGGACACGCTGCAGGACGCGGAAGCTCAAACACCTCGGTTGGGGCAACTGAAATGGAAAGAGGCCAGAGCATCGGGTTAAAAGCACAACAGCACAAAGGTCTAGGGCAGGGCACGAAGAAGCTAAGAGTGACTGTAGAGACCCCAGAGCGCAGCGCTCTGCCCTCTGCTGCCTCGCGGCCTTGGCCGTCCCCGCTTAGCAGCTGCTGGGCTGCAAAGAGGCCACTGAAAATCAGTAGTTCCCACCAAGCACACCACGATGTGTGTAGAACAATCACATTCAGGATTCTACAAAACCCTGGCCACTTTGTGTTTTTTTTTTTCCCAGTGAAATAATTTAGGTAATAAATACTCTCCACCCCGGAGCGGTATAAAACTTCTATAAAAATAGAAAGGACATTCTCAGTTACAGCAGGTTGCACTCGGAGCGGCTGCTCCCAACTCTGTGGTTTTTTTTCTCTTGTCTTTTTTGTCTTTTCTTTTTTTTCTGAAAAGCATAGCATTTGTTAAAAAAAATAACCCCATCGTCACCCTGGAGGCCCTCGCACTCCAGCACGCTCTCCTCGGAGCAGCAGGACACGCGCTGCCCGTCGTGCAGAAGTCAAGGGCACATGGTTCACCTCGGTGCCCGTCCAGGTTTCTAGCGAGAGAGCCACCTCATGAACAGCGAAGGGCACCACATGCCAGCTCACTGGGAGATTTGGCAGTCTGGCCTCCGAGCCTTTGCCACCACAGGTCAACGCCAATAATACCGATAGAGCCGCCAGCGTCCGACGGCGGCGTGATTTGCAATTTAAGAACGGAAGGGGCTCTTCCCGGACGCTGCGGGTCAGACCTTGTCCTTCTGAGGTTTGAGGTCCCAGGGGACCCAGTCCCTGGGAAGGTCCCGCTGCGCAGGGGTGCGGGTTCGCAGAGAGGTCTCGCTTTGGTCAGCTCAGCGCCGCTCCTGCGGAGCAGCCAGCCAGCCCCTGCGTCTGCTAACCCCCCCTCATCAGCTAACCAGCAGCCAGCCCCTGGACTGCTGCATCAGCTGGTGCTCAGGGAGACGGCTTCGCGGACCAGGAACACAAGGGAAACAAGGGAAAGAAGCAGCTATGAGGTAAATGTTAAGGACACACAGAAATTGTAAACTTCCTCCTGCGACAGAGGTGGATTTTGGTGGCTGCAAAACGGGGCTCGGTGCCAATGTCATGAAGCAGCTCAGGCCAGAGTGTCAAAAGTCCTTTGAGCCCCCTCGAACCAGTGTATTCCAGAAAGCCTCAGCCACGCGCCAGCGGTCCCACGGGTAGGGAGAAAATGTGTTCACTGACGGGGCCGAGACCCTTCTGTTCAGAAGGGAACGGCTAGTACCAAAAGGCAGAGCAAGCCCGAGTGGCTCAGCGCTCTGCCCCAGCTCCTGCATGAATGAGCCTGTTCTGCACCGGTACTTGCCACCTTAATGGAGAACAGCTGGATGAAGAAACAGCTCGTGACTAGACCTAACTGCTAGGTTAGCTGGCCTGGGTTCGTGTTCCGTTTGCAACGGGCAGGCAGTTCTCATCTTTGAACCCTAGGAGGACCTGTGAGAGACGGGAGCCTCGAGAGCTGCGGTGCAGAGACTCTGAGCTCTGGAACTCGACTGAAGTCGCTTTCTCAGGGAAGCAGACAGCACTTGTGTCATGGTTATCAGAACGGATTCCAAGACCCAGAGCACTACTCTGCAAAAAGGACACTACCCCACAGAACCGGGGAAGGGGGTGAACTGGGAAGGGTTGTTAGCAACCTTCCGCAGGTTACCGGGGACCAAAGGCTTCTTGTTTCCAGCCCCAGATGTATTAAACCAGACTAAGCTGTCCCTACACTGTTCTACCAAACCTAGGGAAAGGACACAGGCCAAGTCTGCTTAAATCTGGACAAATTCACTGCATCTCATTAATCATCAGCTCTAAATGACGGTGAAACGTTCGGGGCAGGGGCATTAGCCAGTAGTTCAGTAAAGTGCTGTGTACATTCACAGTGCTGTGTAAACACTACTTTATATACAGCAACCCCCCCTCCCCAGACCTCTGCAGTTTTCCTTGGGCTTGTTAACGTGTTCACCCTGCTAGCCGGTCTCCTGCTCTAGAGAGGATGACTTACTCAATCCCCACCAGGGCATCGAGCTGAAGAAGCTTCAAAAAGAGTGGATGGGGCATGGCAAAGGCCACATGGAGCCGGATCTTTGCTTGCCCAGACTTGGATGGGTTCAGTTCTCCTTCCTCAACTTTGTTCTCAGCAGCTGTTCTGTGTTATTTCTGCTTTCCCTTCTCCTCTCTCCCACGGCGGCATGGTGTCAGCTCTGCTTCCCTTGTCCTCTCTACCCCAGGGCAGTGTGGTGTCACCTTCTGCTGCTCCCTTCAACACTCCCTCACCACCCCAAGGAGCTGGCATTGGTCCTTCTCAACACACACTGGTTACAAACACAGCAAACTTCAAATAAGGGGGAAAAAAACTAAACGAAACCTCAGCGATATGGCACCTAAACTCCAAAGTAAAACACTGGAAACAAAAGCACAAACTTGTCCTCCGTCCAAAGCAGGATTCTCAGCAGAGGCTGCAGCGGAGTCTTCAGAGGAAGATGTGCCAGATAGAAGGCATGGATCAGCTTCCAGGACTGTAAAAACACAGCCTTAGGGCTTCGAATCACTAAGTGCGCTCCTCTCCAACTTACCAGAAGATCCTTCTCACTCCAGTCCCGGAGGGGAGGGCGCTCAGTATGGCTTGCTGTCATTCTTAGAGCGTTTGAGCTGTACTTTCAGACGCTTCATGCCGATCTGAAAGCCGTTCATTGACTGAATGGCAGCCTGCGCAGACACAGGATTGTCGTAACTCACAAAACCTGAAGAAAGAAGATGGAATTACACCAGGCTCACAACTGTTCTCCTCACAGAATCGCTCCGGTTGGAAAAGACCCCTGGGACCATCGAGTCCAACCATCTACCCTACTTGACAAGTTCACCCCTAAACCAGAGCCCTCAACACCTCATCTGAACTATCTTTAAACACATCCAGGGGTGGGGACTCAACCCCCTCCCTGGGCAGCCCATTCCAGTGCCTGACCACCCTTTCTGGGAAAACATCTTTCCTAATGTCAAGTCTAACCCTCCCCTGTTGCAGCTTGAACCCCTTTCCTCCTGTTCTATCACTAATCACTTGTGAGAAGAGACCAGCACCAACCTCTCCACAACGTCCTGTCAGGTAGTTGTCGAGAGTGGTGGGGTCTCCTCTCAGTGCTCTCTTCTTCAAACCAAAGAGCCCCAGCTCTCCCATAACCTTCATTCTCTCTAGGCCCTTCACCAGCTTCGCTGCCCTCCTCTGCAGCTGCTCCAGCCCCTCTGCTTTGTGATCGCACAGCCCGCTGCTCAGCCTGCTGCAGTGTTCTCACGCAGCACCAGGCTGCCGCATCTTTTGGACAGAATGCTAAACACCGCAGAAGGCAGCACGAAGCTGTCCAAGCCCCGGAGAAAGGCAGCCTCTGCCACTCCAACACAACAAGTCTCTCTCCACCTACCCAAACAGTCGTGAGAGCTCACGGCACTGCAGACATGCTACAGCTGCTTGCCCTGGGGGTTCAGACTGAGGAAAACAAGAGCACGGACCTTTGAGTCCACATACACAGCCTCCTGCTGAGTGAGGCTAAGGAAGAGCACGTTCTCTGCTCTTTCAGCATCACAGGCTTTGGCAGCTAGCTGAAAATAATCTGTCTGGGTAGCAACAGAAGCAGCCAGGTTGAGTCGCAGTCCCAGCACTGACGGGCTTCTCTCTAAACACACGATCAGAATCTGAGACGCAAAATTCCCTTGCAGGTAACAGCTGACATGTCTTATACTGTCTGTTTATGTGCTCAGGAGTTAGGAGAAAGCCTTAAAAATTGGGGTTCTGGAAATGCTCTGAAGACAAAGTCAACGGCTCCTGCCCTAGATGTTAGCTGTAATCACTGGGCACAACAAGATCAGCATAAATCGTAACGATAAGGTAGTGAGCACTGGACACAGCAAAGTATTAGTGAAGAGGCAGAGAAGGAGGAGCAGTCTGCAAACATACAATAGAACAGCATCATCCTGGCTGGAGAGGACCTCCAGGATCATCAAGTCCAGCCCTCATCCCAACATCTCCCTAACCCCTGGACCATGGCCTCAAGGGGTCTAGCTGCGTGGTTTTGAAACACCTCCAGAGCATGAATGACAGGGAATGCCCAGGGCCAAACCAGGGAAACGAAGCACAACAGGATGGAATCAGGAAAAGCAAAGTCTTACTGAAACGTTCCTGTGTAAACTCAGAAAGATAAACTCCTCATTGTTGGAAGAGTTTGATTGTATTGTTGACTTTTTTAGGAATAAAGAGGTCACTAGCTGACCAGACAAGACACTGCAAAAGAGATTACTAGAGAGAAGCCAGTTTTCTGCAGGGAGTGATTAGACCCAACGTACCAAAACACTTGCTTAGGTTGGTCTGCTTGTCAATGAAAACCTTGGCAGAGACAACATTTCCAAATGGCATGAACATCTGCAGCAGATCCTGATCCCCAAACTCCTGGGGGAGGTGGTAGATGAACAGATTGGCTCCCTCTGGACCTTTAAACAAGCAGGAATACGAAGTCATAATTAGCAGAGATAATACAGACCCACTTCACAGAAACACTTCACAGAAACAGGTGAAAGCCATTCAAGCCAAGTTGTCTAGATAATTTCTAGATAAAGCAATGAAAATTCAGTGGAGGACTTGATGCCAGAGTGAGTCAGCATGATCCTTTGCTGGGACTGATCACTCACATAATTCTAGCTCTTTCTTCAACAGTTTTGCTCATGATTTCCATATTGTGCCAAAACTGGATCACAGATCTTTAATGCTGATAAAAATGTGAAGGGTAGGTGTCAGGAGGATGGAGCCAGGCTCTGCTGCTCAGGGGCACCCAGTGACAGGACAAGGGGCAGTGGGTGTGAGCTGGAGTAGAGGAGGTTCCACATCAGTGTGAGAAGGACCTTCTTGGCAGTGAGGGTGCCCAGGGGGCTGTGGAGTCTCCTTCTCTGGAGACATTGCAAACCCTCCTGGCCGTGTTCCTGTGTGACTGGATCTAGGGGATCCTGCTGTGGTGGGGGGACTGGACTGGACGGTCTTTGGAGGTCCCTTCCAATCCCTGATGTTCTGTGATCTTTGCTGCAATAAAAGCTAAATGACAAGGCTGAGCCTCAGATGCTGACTAAAACCAAACTGGCAACGACAGTCTGTGGGCTGAAGAACGAAGTAAATCTCAACACAAAATCCAAGCAGCGGCATTACTTGTGATCTGACAGGTTCTTTACCAAACATCATCCTACATTCCGCTGAATAATTACTCCTACATTCTTCCCTACTTTACCCTTCATGTTAAATTGATTCTGAATCTGAAGAGTGAAGAGGTTGGCATTAAACACCCATGGAAAGAGCTGAGAGACCAAGACACAAAGGTAACAAAAGTACAGTGCATTCTCTGACAGTAGGATGTACCCTGCTGCTCTCACACTCTCCTGTGCTCTGGAAAAATGGGGGAGTTCCATTACTAAGCATTTAAGACGAGAAATCCTGGGAGGAACCCCGTATAAAAACTGCACTGGATAGTCCTGAACAGAGGCCTCATGGGGGTTTCTAAGAAATACCTGTGCAGATAAGATAAGGCAGCCACAAGGGGTGAGCCTGCCCTTCTGAAGGCCTCTCAGAAGTCATTCCCACACCTTGATGCCTACCTTCTTTTTGACTTCCTGCTGCACCAATGCTCTGCTGTGTTAAGAGACTCTGGTTGTAGAGTGTGGGCAATGCAGCAGCAGCATATTGCTGGATGCCAGAGTAAGCCTGTGTGAGGGCTTCCATTGTGCTACCTGTCCCGTTTGAGAGGCCACTGCTGCCAAGTCCTCCGTTTAAGGCTGCCATTCCTGCATAGGAAAGAGGAAATAAAGGTTACCGAGTGCTTCCACTCAGCCACAGCCACTACCTTTGAAGTACTCTGCACTACTACAGAAAGCAGGGAGTAGGAGAAACGCTCCCACAGAGCAAGCCCAGCCCGAGGAATGGCAGCCAGCTATTCCCCCCGCTGACCACCACACACATCTTACCTGCTAAAGAGCTAACGTTGAGGCCTGCTGTAGCCCCTGCCAGTGTCTGCAGTGCTCCAAGAGAAGCCATTGGATTGACAGAAGAGCTGCTACTGGAGCTGGGTGAGGAACCTGCTATTGAAATGAGACCATTAAACTACAAGAAGCTTTTTGGTCCTGGTAATTCAAACTTTATCAGGTTATTTCTGCAGAAAATGCTACCGAGGAGCCGATCAAGGCAGCACAGAATACTTTTTGTAAAGAAAATAGATCAATGCCAAACCTACACAGCTTGACTGATCACACTGCTTTTATCTTCTAACCCCTTCCTACACTTAAAAAGACGTTCACTTCATCATAACATCTACTATTTGCAGCACAACCAGCTTTATTAAACGTTAAACCCTTAAGATTCACCCACTGCATAACTGTCAGCTCAACTCTGTACCTCAACATAAAGGCACCAGTAGCAGTGCCTGGTCCAGCTGACCGAAGTGAGAGAGTCACCTCTATGTATTAACATCTGTCCTTGAAACATCACACGAGGCGAAAAAACAACCTGAACCACAGCTGCTGGGGACTACAGAGAAAGCTCCAGTCCAAGTGAACACAGAGCTTTCCCATGCTGCCACAACAGGCACAGCAGACACCCAGATTATTCTGACACACACAATAACTTTCCATTCCCTAGCAGCTGGGACTAGGGCCAAGAAAAGTCTTGGAACGTACATCCAACACACACAGTCTGTCCTCTTCTGACTGGGTCACTAGTACCTTCAACCGTGTTTACTCAGCGAGAGAGAGGTCTGCAAACACAGTACCCAGCAGACTCACAGCTGACGCAGCCTGCCGGAGTCGACGCAGAGCCAGCTCCACAGAAACAGGCAGCACAGCTACGAGAGAAGCATTTGCCAAGCTGGTACAGCAACAGAAACACGAGTTCAGATGAAGGTAACCTACCACCAGCACAGACAGGATAAGGTAAGAATGGCATGTTTATGATAAAGAGCAGTGGTTTTCCCAACAGGCCTGGGGACAACTAAGGAGGAGGTAGGTGTGAAAAGCTGTGCAGACTGCTGTCAGCCCAGGAGTTTAAATTACAGGGCAATTACCAAGGAGTACTACTGAGGTGTCATCTACATACCAAGGCCACAATTTGTGAGCCTGGGAGTTTCTGAGCTGAGGGCAATGTCTTTGTATTAAAGTTAGAACTTCCATTCATTAACTTCAGGGCCGTTTGAATGCTGAACTGTTCGACTCCATGTTCCAAGGCAGCAGTCCCGCAGTTTAATCACCCACTATGCAAAGAAACAGCTCCTTTGATTTTTAAACTGTCAGCTGACAGCTTCATCTGATAGCCTGCAATTCTTGTCTTAAAACACGTAATGACTAGTCTTCCCTATTTGTTGTCATCACAACACTAGTAACTCCAGAAGCTTTAATTGTATCCGCCCTCCTTCCCATGTCAGTCTCCCTCACAGGGAAGGAATTCCACAGTTCATGCACGTCTGGCATCTGAACTTCACAACCTGCCAGGCCTTCTCCCCACCTCAGTAAAATCAGAGAACAAGCTTGCTCTGGTCAGTAGGCAAGAGCACCAACACGGGAACTGTAGCTCTAAACGTCGGTCACAGTAAACTGTAACCTGGCAACTGCAGCTCTGGTACCGCACGAAGAAATACGGGAGAAGTTCTCACTCACCTTCATGTGTTACAGACAATGGAAATGCATCAGTGCGTTATAAATCACAGACTCACAGAACATTAGGGATGGGAAGGGACCTCCAAAGATCATCTAGTCCCCCTGCCACAGCAGGATCCCCTAGATCCAGTCATTAGGGATGGGAAGGGACCTCCAAAGACCATCCAGTCCCATCTCCGTGCCACAGCAGGATCCCCTGGATCCAGTCATTAGGGATGGGAAGGGACCTCCAAAGACCACCCAGTCCCGTCCCCTGCCACAGCAGGATCCCCGAGATCCAGTCATTAGGGATGGGAAGGGACCTCCAAAGACCACCCAGTCCCGTCCCCCTGCCACAGCAGGATCCCCCAGATCACCCAGAGGTGCTGTCCAGTGGTTTCTGAGCTGCTGGCAAGAGGGAACCGTGGACTTAAGTGCAGGGAGACCAGTGGTGCCCTGGAGGGCTGCTGCTGGTCCAGGCTGGCGATCCACCCAGGAGCAGAGCAGCCCTGAGGAAGGAGCAGAGGCCCCATTAATTCATTGGACGTGGCCACGACACTAGAGCGAAGTGACTTCGTCTGGCCGGGCACAGCTCCGTGGCCAAAGGGGGAAACTGGCTGCCTTGAGGGCCCACAGGATTTATTTCGGGGACGTGAGGACCGGTGGGGGGAATTTAGAAGCACAGGAGGGGGCATCCCGGAGCACCTCTGGCCCCCTTGAGGTAACCGACCAGCCCCTGCGCCGCCCGTCTGCTTTGACCTCTCCCTCTCCCTCTTGCTTTCCGTCAGGGATTGAAGGGCTCTGACCGGCGCTGTTCGACAGCTCCTCAGGACCCGGCTCCGCCCGGGAAACCTCCTCGTCGCCGCTCCCCGCCTTGGCGCAGCTCAGCCCGCATCGACGTGCCCGACCCGGCTGATGCGCGGGGGCAGCCCTGCGGCACGTCCCGGGCAGGTCCCGCCGCCTGCCGAGGCGTTGCCATGGAAACCCCCTGGCCACGAGGAAGGCAGAGGACGGGGCCAGAGCCCGAATCAATCCCCATGGCAACGGCGAATGCCGGAGAGGGAGGGCGAGGGGAAGCCCGCCGGACCTTCCTCCTCCGGCACGGGCAGCCCAGCCGGCAACGGCTCGGGGCACCTGCCCGCCCGCCGGCGGTACCTGGGTCAGGGCAGGGTGAGGCTGGGTGTCAGGAAGCCCTTCCTCAGGGAAAGGGGATCAGAGCCTGGCTGGGCTGCCC
This sequence comes from Phoeniculus purpureus, assembly GCA_028565055.1. Taxonomy (NCBI): domain Eukaryota; kingdom Metazoa; phylum Chordata; class Aves; order Bucerotiformes; family Phoeniculidae; genus Phoeniculus; species Phoeniculus purpureus. Next base: position 15,900,406 of record JAOXOE010000441.1, on the reverse strand, counting down.
GGGGCAGTGGGGGAGTCCCCGTCCGTCCCTGGAGGTGTTGGAGGGCAGCCTGGCCGTGGCCCCGAGTGCCCTGGGCTGGCCGCTGGGGTGATGCTGGGGGCTGGGCTGGGCTCAGAGGGCTTTGCCAGCCCGAATCATTCTGTGGTAACATAACCAAGACCGCAGCCAACCAGCCCAGCTGCGGAACAGAGACAGGAAGCAGAGCTGCTTCAACTCCAGCCTAACTTTTGCGAGCCGGTGGCCAGAAAGCCACAGGGTGCACAGAAGGGTTCCAGGCACCCAGGTGCCACCACATGCCGACTCCCCGTGCCCACGACGGCCGCTGATACGAGACGTGTGAACAGAAATCTCATTCTAAGTGTGGTCTCCCGTCTGTAGAATCATCACCAGGGAGAGGACTGAGCACAGCCTTTGCTGCTGGAACTTCTGCGTCTTTTCTCGACGCCTTAGCCTTCCGAACTTGGGGAGTGATGCCGGGGGGATAGTCCAGGCCTAGGAGGGAAACCGAGGAGTGTTTATCCACCGAAACCCAACCCGTCAGGGATCGTTAACCGTGGAGGAGCGCTGCTCCGCACACCAGGCAGCACCGGCCGGCAGGAGGAGACTCTGCCCGGAGAGAGTGGTCGGCCCGGGGACCGGCTGAGGTACTGATTCCAGCCCCTGCTGCCACTACCCAGGTCGTCGTGCTTCTTACCCAGCCCCTCCTCTGCACGGAGGCTGACCCCACCTCGGCTGCACCAGCACATTCCGTTCGCGAGCCCGGCTCGTTAGCCAGAATAGTCACAGAGACTCTTCACTTGACAAACCCCTCTGCGTCCTCTTCCCCTGCCGCGCTTCCACGTCCCAGACGACGTGGGGACACGAGGAGCTCACGTGTAAGAGACACAGGGGCAGGAGCGAACCCGACCGCTTGGAGCCTCTTCCCGGAGCAGCAAGAACCTGCTGACACCTGTTGGTGTGACCGAAGATCCTGCACATGGACGTGAGGGGCTGGAGAGGGGGCAGAGAGGGGCAGCGGAGCTGGGGAAGGGCTGGAGACTCAGTCTGATGGGGAGAGATGGAGAGAGCTGGGGCTGCTTAGTCTGAGGAGGAGGAGGCTGAGGGGAGCCCTCATCGCTCTACAGCTCTCTGCAAGGACCCTGCAGAGATGCTGGTGCTGGGCTCTGCTCACAGGTCGCCAGCGACAAAAGCAGAGGGAAGGGCTTCCAGCTCCACCAGGGGAGGGTCACACTGGCCATCAGGAAGAAATTCTTCCTGGAGACAGTGGTCAGGCACTGGGATGGGCTGCCCAGGGCATCCCTGGATGAGTTTAAAAGTTGCTGAGATGTGGTGCTGGGGGCTCTGGTTTAGGGGTGACCTTGCAGAGTGGTGTTATTACTGGTCCTACCAGGAGCATCGCTGTGGTGAAAGGTTCGGGGGGCACTGTGCACCCCGGCACAGCAGCGCTCTGCAGCCCTCATGGCTTTGCTAAGTGACTTCACAGCTCCTGCAAGCACGAGGCGGCCCCTTGTCCCCTAGCGCTGACAGGTTCACGACCATTTAGCCAGCCCGCTGGAGCTGGCAGGGCAATGGGGCGAGAAATTAAACGCGCGCCGCAGCGTCGCCCAGATGAACCCACTGCTCGGCTTAGGGGGAGGCAGGCTGAGCCAGGCTGGCACAAGTGAGGAGACACAGGGAGGGAGGGCAGAGCTGAATTCGAGCTCTTCCACCCACTGCAGGTGCTCTGGTGCCTGTTAGCCGGCGCAGACTGGCAGCACAAGCAACAGCAGTAGAAGGAAGAGCGGAGGTGAGATGGTCCCTAAGCAGGAGGGAGGCCAAATGGCCACTGTGCTGGAGCTGCCCCAGCTGCAGCTGAACCACGAGGTGGAAAATGAAGGAGGGAGGAGGAAGCGAAGGTGAAATGGGCAGCTGATTGCATCTGAGCAGCGCTGGCTCCAGCACATTGCCTGGCTGCAGCCCTGTCTGCAGAACCACAGGACTTCAGGCGTGGGAAGGGACCTCCAGAGGTCAGCCAGTCCCATCCCCCTGCCACAGCAGGATCCCCTGGATCCAGTCATTAGGGATGGGAAGGGACCGCGACAGATCATCCAGTCCAGTCCCCCTGCCACAGCAGGATCCCCCCTAGATCCAGTCACACAAGAACATGGCCAGGGGGGTTTGAAACATCTCCAGAGCAGGAGACTCCACAGCCCCCCTGGGCAGCCCCTGCCAGGGCTCTGGTACCCTCACCGGGAAGCAGATGTTCTGCTTTATAAGGACTTGCTGTCAAAGGTTGTGCTGTGCTTGGCACGAGGTCACAGAGCCTCGCAGAGAGATTCGGTAGAGCCCAGAACGCTCTCGCGTGTCTCTTGCTGCTCTGCTGACTGCAGGAGGGCCCCGCTGGCTCCGGCTCACACCCGCCCCAGCGCAGCCAGCTGGGCAGCTGCCCTGCACAGAACCAGCTCCCAGAGCAGCCTCTGTGGGGAGGGCTCAGGTTTGTTTGCGGGGCTGAGGAATTTGCAGCTTGCAGTCAGAGTTAAGCTTTGCAGACAAGGTCCAAATTGAGTTTCAGAAGCCCCTACAGGAGCCTCCACGAGAGACACCCGCAAAATCCAGTTAAAGGCCGTCTAATTCATTTGAAGACAGCGGCTCACGGCATCACGGAGAGACCACAGCCAGATGAACCAAGAGCCAATCTGGGATTTTAACAGAACCTAAAGGAATCAGGGGAGCCCTGGGAAGTCCCTTTCTTGGAAACATGGGGGACTCAGCCGTCAATCCGTCCCCAGAAGCAGCTTTGGCATGCAAAGACAAGGCGTCCTTCAAGGTCAGCTCTCCGTACGAGGCAGAACCTCGTGCATTAGCTTCTCCCTTCGACACCAGTTGCTGTGAGAAGGCGACACAGCTCTAGAAATGATCAGAGCGACATCCAAGAGATGCTTCTAGCGAGAGACTCTGCCCCAGAGCTCTGGGACCCTCAGCTCCAGAGGGACCCGGAGCTGCCGCAGAGAGCCTGTTCCACGGGAGCACGGCCAGTGGCTGTTAAACGTCTCCGGGATCCTCACCTGTCAGTGGCCAAGCCAACACCGAGCTTTGGCTGGAAGGCTCCAGGCTCCATCCCCGGCGGCTCCCTCTCCCTTGTGCTGCGGGCAGCCCGCTGCCGGCGAGCGGGGGAGATGCCAGCGAGGAGCCCCGCTCTCAGTCGCTGCTCAAGGAGCATCACCGGCCGTAAAGACTTGGAGAAGTGGCCCCCGGTGCCGGCTCGGGCAGCCCAACGCACCGCGAGCCCCCTAATCGCGCAATGGAGAGGAGCCCAGCTGCTCGGGATGGCTGCTCGCAGCCCGTGTTCAGCATCGCCCCGAGCCAGGTGCGGGACCTTGGGCTCGACCTTGCTGCACAACACAAGCTTGGCACAGCCCCGCCTCTCGAGCCTGTCGAGGTCCCTCCGGGTGGCCTCGCGTCCCTGCTCTGAGGCGAGCTCCCCGTGCTTCAGCAGGTTTCTCCGCTGCGTCAGACCCGAGTGAGCGGCAGGCTTGTGCCTGCGTCTCGTGACAACGCTTCATCTCAGCGCAATCTGCTCCCAGCCGCTCCTGCAGAAAATTGCTCGCAGCTTGCGGGCACCACGGGAGACCGTCGGTACGGCAAGGCTGAGGAGCCCGTGAAAGACGATTCCGGACTCAGTCTAACCGGAGCTGCCCACCCGAGAGCCGCAGTTGTTACTGGGGCTGTTTCCCGCATCTCTTCAGCGTCTACTCCTGGCCGTGGGGCCTGGGCTCCCACCGTGGCCCGGAGCAGTAAAGGCTTCGGCTGCAAGGAATGCAGTCGCGGAGCTCATCGCAGCAGCAGGATTTGTGCCCAGAAAGCCTTCTGCCAGCCGCCGGCTCAGACGAGGAGCTGCGGGCTCGGCAGCGGCACCGCTGCTGCCCGTGTCCTTCACAGAGCAGCCACCGCGTGCTGGTAACGGGCGTCGCTCGCTCTGCGCCTCGCAGACCCACGGACCAGCAGAGCTTGGAGGGCACCTCGAGAGACCATCTCCTGCCGGAGCAGGACCCCCAGACCTTCCAAGATCCCCTCCAATCCCTCGTGTTCTGCGATTCTGTAGCTCCTGAAGGCTTCGGTGGCCCGAGCGGGAGCCGACGAGTCACGGCCACCCTCCTGCACCTGCACTCGTGGTTTGGTGGAGAGGCAATGGGCGCAGGGCAGCTCGCCGAAGCTGGAGCGGGTCACCCACCTCCGTGCTGACCGGCTGGAAACCTCGAGCTCCATCCCGGTGCAATGGCTGGTGGGAAGCTGCGTTTTCCCTGGTAGCTCCGACCCCACGGGGAAACGCCCGGCTGCTGACTCAGCAAGGTTTTCAAAGGCCTCTCCGTGGAGCAGCTCCAGCACTGGATTACCTCCAGCCAACCTTTTTGTCCTCTGGCTGGACGACGGGGCCCCGGATCTCTTCGAACAAAGCCCCCGCCGCCCGCTGCTAATCCTTCGGGGTGAGCGGGGCCGGAAGCCTCTTCATCGCCGGGACTGACGCGGCCGCTCCGAGCGGAGCCACAAGCCCTCTGCCAGGCCCGCGGCTACCACATCCACGAGTGAATGGAAGCACCAGACAAACGGCGCAGGATGGAGCGCTGCGGCTGGCTGGGGGTGCCGGGGGCGGACGGCTGCCTCGGTGCTCACAGAGCACCTACAGCTGCACGTGTCGCCGCCGGCGCGGCAGTCGGGGCTCCAGAACACAGGTCTAGGCATGAGCACAGTCACAGACTCAGAGTCACAGAACATGAGGGACTGGAAGGGACCTCCAGAGACCAGCCAGCCCCATCCCCCTGCCAGAGCACGATCCCCTGGATCCAGTCACACAGGAACATGGCCAGGAGGGTTTGAAACGTCTCCAGAGGAGGAGACTCCACAACCCCCCTGGGCAGCCCCTGCCAGGGCTCTGGCACCCTCACCGTGAAGAAGGTCCTTCTCATACCGATGTGGAACCTCCTCTGCTCCAGCTCACACCCAGTGCCCCTTGTCCCGTCACTGGGGGCCCCTGAGCAGAGCCTGGCTCCATCCTCCTGGCTCTTTGTCAAACTGGCCTCCATCCCTGCTGATCCTGAGTGGGAGCAGCCCCTGCCGGGTTGCTCCACTTCACATTAGTCTCCTACAGCTGACGATGAGCCTGAGAGAGCCAACGGCCGGCACAGCCCTGGAGCGTTCTGCAGCATCACCTAAGCCAAGAGTGAACCTGCTCCTTCACAGAGCCACGGGTTGGAGCAGACCCCTGGGATCAGCGAGTCCAATCACCAGCCCGACTCTACAAGGCCACGCCCAAACCAGCTCCCAGCCATCAACCCCAAATCCTAAACTCTCATAGAATCATCTCCAGAGACGTTTCAACCCCCCTGGCCATGTTCCTGTGCCCCTGGATCTAGGGGATCCTGCTGTGGCAGGGGGTTGGACTGGATGATCTTTGGATGTCCCCTCCAATTCCTGATGGGCTGTGAAAGCTCCAGCAGCAAACTGCCTCTGCTAAGAATAGAGACCAGGCATCATCTCCTAATTAACAGGCCAATAATTGAGCATTGATTAGAGCTTCTCACTTCAACAAGAACTGCAGGCACCACAGCGGCAGGAGGCTGTGGCAGGGTTGGAAGGAAGGCTCTCCAAGCAAGGGGTGCTTTGCCAGCCTTCCTGGGGAGTCTTGCACCGGAAGGGCGGCTCAGAGCATTTCCTTCCACTTGCCGAGATCTGGCGACTCTGCTAAAGGTGACAACAGCCAGGGTCGCACCCAAGGGCTGCGCGGCCACGGGGAGAGGTCACTGACGCAAACCAGGGGGATTTCTCTTCTTCTTGGGGCCTGCTGGGGCTGTTTGCCCCCAGTTATATTGTGGAGGCTGGTTTCCAGAGAAAGCTGAAGTCTAAATTGCGTGGCTACCGAAAGGACGGACGGACCTGCTGGGGAGCAGCGCAGGAGAGAGGGACCGGGGGGGCTGGTGGCCAGGAGCCGGCAGTGTCGCCCTCTTGTGGCCAAGAGGGAAAACTGCACCCGGGGGTGGATCAGCAGGGGGGTGGTTAGCAGAGGGAGAGGTTCTCCTGCCCCTCTGCTCTGTCCTGGGGATTCCACAGCTGGAGTGTTCAGTCCAGTGCTGGGCCCCTCAGCTCCAGAAGGACCCAGAGCTGCTGCAGAGAGCCCAGCGCAGAGCCACAGGGGTGATGGAGGGAGCAGAGCAGCTCCCCGCTGAGGAAAGGCTGAGGGAGCTGGGGCTCTGGAGCTTCAAAAAACAGAGGCTGAGGTTAAAAGCCACTGAGATGTGGTGCTGGGGGATCGGGTTTAGGGGTGACCTCGCAGAGTAGGGTGATGGTTGGACTCAATGCTCCCAGGGGTCTTTTCCAACCCGAAGGATTCTGTGACTGTAGGTGTTACTGGTCACACTGAGAGCTGTCCTTCACCCCAGGTCAGCCCTCAGGTGCTCGTTTTCTCCTCCTTACTTCTTAAAAGCTGCGGCGAGGGCGCCTGAGGCAGCAGCAGGGGAGAAGCAGCAGCGACAGATACCCCAGCAAACCCCCTTCTTCCTCCCACAGAGGGTTCCTCCCGCACACGGACATCTCACCTCCGGGATCCAGCCGACTGCAGTGACTGAAAATCAATCTGGTCAGCCAAGCGAGACAAGACCGACGTGAAATTAGCCGGGAGGTTGCACTGCCCCGCCGCAGCAGCAGAGCACCTCGACTGCCGCTAGCTAGCAGGGGACGGAGGGAGAGGCTCGAGGAGCACGAAGCCAGCTGCCCACGCAGCTCACAGACACCCCCACGGGGGTCAGCCCACCCCACGCAAACAGCAGCAGAGCAACCGGCTCCCCGCACAGGCGGACGACGAGCAGCCCCTGGCTAACGGGTGTGGAGCTGCCTGGGCTGCCCGTCGCACTCGACCGTTCCTTAGGCTGGGTGGGCTCTGCCAGCCGGGCGGCTCCTTCGGTGAGAGGCAGGAAGGGCCTCGGCCAGCACCGCAGCGTTGGCACCGCGACACCTTCCTGGCTGTGCCGCTCTCACAGGCACCCAGGGGCATCAGGACCGTTTCAGCTTGAAGACAGAGAGGCCAGGAACAGAGAGGCTGAAGAGCTTCACCCACAGGTTTTTAAGGCTGGCAAAGGAAAGGCTGAGGGAGCTGGGAGAGAAGGAGCCTGAGGGGTGACCCCATGGGTGTGGACCAACATGTGAGGGGCGGGTGTCAGGAGGATGGAGCCAGGCTCTGCTCAGGGGCACTCAGTGATGGGACAAGGAGCAGCAGGTGTGAGCTGGAGCAGAGGAGGTTCCACATCCATGTGAGAAGGACCTTCTTGCCAGTGAGGTTGCCAGAGCCCTGGCAGGGGCTGCCCAGGGGGGTTGTGGAGTCTCCTTGTCTGGAGACGTTTCAGACCCTCCTGGCTGCGTTCCTGTGCAACTGGATCTAGGTGATGCTGCTGTGGCAGGAGGATTGGACTGGGTGATCTTTGGGGGTCCCTTCCAACCCCTAATGACTGGGTCCAGGGGGTCCTGCTGGGGCAGGGGCTGGACTGGCTGATCTTTGGAGGTCCCTTCCCATCCCTAATGCTCTGGGATCCCGTGGTCACCACCTGCAGCTCTCGCTCTGCAGTGCGGCGGCAGTTGCCACCCTCCGGCGAAGGCTCCGCTGCCCCCGCAGGTGCTCAAAGCGCCTCACTCTCCTTCAGCGGCAGCTTCTCTCACAAACGGCTCGTTTTGTGCCCGACTGCTCCCAGCTAAACCCCCGCAGAGCCTCTCCCGGGCAGAGCCCTCCTCTGCCCCTTCTGCTGCAATTAACCGCCGGCGGTAATTGCCAGGCGGCGGTGCAGCGAGCCAGTGCCGGCCGTGCGGGCACTCGGTGGCCCTCGGCTCTGTGTGCCGACCCTTCGACACTCTCTGCGGCTCGGGCTGACGCGGCTCCTCTAATTAGGAGTAAACAGAAGTTAATCACCCGGAAGGCGATGGGAAAGGGAGGGCCAGGGAAACAGACCTGATTTGCAGCTACATCTTCATTCCAGGCAGCAGGTCGGACACCACTTACCCTTCTCCTGCCTCTTTCTCCTCTTCCTTTCCAAACAGGCTGAAGAGTTAGAGCGACACTGACACAGGGGAAAACCCAACAAGCCCAACTATGTCATTTGCAGGTAGAAAACAACCCCCCTGGCCACGCTCCTGTGTGACTGGATCCAGGGGGTCCTGCTGGGGCAGGGGGTTGCACGGGGTGATCTTTGGAGGTCCCCTCCAACCCCTGACGTTCTGGGATCCTGCAAAAACAAGTTCTCCTACTGCTTCTTGAGGTCTCCGTATGATGGCCCCTGCGCACACCGGGCTTGCCCAGCCACAGCCGGTAGCAGCCTTCCGTCGGGAGCAAGAGCCACGACAACCGGACGACTCCGAAAAGAGGGGTTTGACAGGGCCATCAGTCAGGTTGGAGATAGACTCTGCCCGACTCGTTCATCACTCCGGGGAGTCTATCGCGGCGCTCCATTACTCACCTCCTAACATTTAGGGACTGTCTAGCTCCCGCGGGGATAACTACTTGGGAATGAAGAGCAGCCCAACTACCTCGGGACAAGGTCAGACCTCCACACAACCCCAGGGCTTCAGGAAACTAAACAGCCCCTGCAGGACAGGGGCTGGAGCGAGGGCAGAGGGGGGCAGCGAAGCTGGGGAAGGGCCCGGAGAATCAGTCCGATGGGGAGAGATGGAGACAGTTGGGGCTGTTGAGTCAGAGGAAGAGGAGGCTGAGGAGAGACCTCATCACTCAACCCCTGGGCAGCCCCTGCCAGGGCTCTGGCACCCTCACTGCCAAGAAGGTCCTTCTCACACTGATGGGGAACCTC
>JAOXOE010000441.1:15862007-15878471 GCA_028565055.1 Phoeniculus purpureus | reverse complement strand
CATGGGGTCACCCCTCAGGCTCCTTTTTCCCAGCTCCCTCAGCCTCTCCTCAGCAGGGAGCTGCTCCCCTCCCTCCACCATCCCCATGGCTCTGCGCTGGGCTCTCTCCAGCAGCTCTGGGTCCTCCAAGACTTTGCTCTAAGCTTCGTTCCATAGTTAGTACTCAAGCTGCTGGGGTACTGGGGATGAGCGGGACCCGCAAGTGCATTAGCAGCAGTCTCCCAGGGGCTGTGGCTCTGTGCAGGCTGTCAGACAAGGCTTTCCCCAGCCAGCGCTGGGCGCTGCTCTCCCGTGTCCGCTGGAGGTGCTTCGGCGATGGCCATGGTGGGGCTGCCTGCGGCGCCTCACGTGCTGTTTGCTTCACGACTTCTGACCCCTGCTGACTCCAGTTGTGTGTGAAGCACCTGGAGCGTGTTGGAGCGCTGCTCGGAGCGCGAGGACCTCACCTTGCTGTCAGCACTGAGCTCGCTGCTGCTGTCTGGTGGAGCCGTGGAGTCGCTGTTGCTTTGAACAAGGCCGCTCTTCTAGATCAGCAAAGAGACCACAGAAAGTCAACACAATAGTCACAGGGTCACTCTGGCTGGAAGAGGCCCCTGGGATCAGCGAGTCCAAGCATCTGCCTCACAAGTCCACCCCTCACCACAGCCCTCAGCACCTCATCCAAACCATCTTTAAACACACCCGGGGATAAGGCTGAGCAAAGCAGCAGAGCTGTTCCTGCAAGGCAGGTGAGAGACCATCTCCTGGACATGGGGGTATGAGAACAGTGAGGAGGAAGGGGAGGCACGGAGGAGACCTGGGACTGTCAGGAGTGAACCCCAGAACTGCAAAGAGATGCAGTGGGGTTAAGGAACAGCAAGTCAGCCAAAACGACTCTGAGCCTTAACAAGGCTGCAGAGCACTTCTGGAGCACAGCTGGAGCTGGTCGTGAGTCTGTCTGTGCCACAGAACTGCAGAACATCAGGGGTTGGAAGGGACCTCCAAAGATCACCCAGTCCAGTCTCCCTGCCCCAGCAGGGTCCCACTGCAGCTTCCTTGCCTCAGACACTGGGTCAAGTGAAACGTCACCTGGTTGACTTTCTGCCAGATCACAGTGGGTGCTGGATCTCCTGATATGGGAACATCCAGTCTCAGTTTGTTCCCAGCCACCACAACAATAGTGTCAGGGGACTGGCCCAGGCAGTCGAGGTGGATCTTGGGAGGTTCTGCAGGAAAAGCAGAGAAAATCAGTTCTACATGTAGCTTGAGTGTTCTGTGTAAAGCCCAGGGTGACCATGCGTGAGGGGAACGCTGAGCAGCACTGCTTCCTTCACGATCGGAAGAGGCTGTAATGGAACAGGAATGACCACAGCATCCCAGAACATCGGGGTCGGAAGGGACCTCCAAGGACCTCAGCCTCTCCTCAGCAGGGAGATGCTCCCCTCCCTCCATCATCCCTGTGGCTCTGTGCTGGGCTCTCTGCAGCAGCTCTGTGTCCTTCTGGAGCTGAGGGGCCCAGCACTGGCCACAAGACTGCAGTCAGTGTCTCCCTCTTGACAGTGTGTAAATGACAAACCTCCATGGATTCCTACCCCGTGGAGCATCCAGAATCGTCTCCTTACCCACTCTGTGCCAAGTACACTTAAAACACCCCCCCACCTCCTCGGCAGCTACATCCTGTGGTGTTTTGACAAAGGAATCCAAACGATATTAATGTGTTTCTCACAGGAAGGTACAGGCAGGGGAAGTCAGAATGCCCTGAGGACTGGAATCAGACGTATTTATGCAAATGAGCCCTCGTAGTCACAGTTACCTTCCAGACTCCAGCGTGCGTTACGCTCTTAGCTCTGCCTTAAACACCACGGCTTTTCTTGCAAAGGCTGACAAGCGCCCGTGATCCTTTCTCTGGCGGCCTGGCCAAAGTCCCACAGACCTAACAGGGAGAAGAAGGCGGGCAGGATGTCACAGGATGCTCCCAGGGGTATCTCTAAGCACAGATCTGAACGGGCAGAGTGGTGCGTGTGCCGCTTTCCAGCAGGCATGATGCTGCGGACCATCTTCAGAGGAATCCAACCACAGAGCTGCCCCTCATCGAACCCCTCCAAGCCCAGGTGTAGCACCACACACTGCAGCATCCAATGCTCAAGAGCTCCTACGGGAGCACAACTGCTACAGCTGCACAAACTCAGACTGCAGCTGCAAAGGGAAAGGGAAATGCGGTGAGCCTCAGCCCGCTGGGACGACCTGTGTGCTGGGCAGCAGCGCAGAGAGCCCAGCATCCCTCTGAACGGGGTCCCTGTGCACAGAGCTGCCGTGGGGAGGAAGGGACAGAAGCATGAGAGGGTTCCCCTGACAGAGGCCACACGATGGCTGCATGGCCCTCAAGAGCACAGCAGTGCTACTGCTGTCTGCTACCAGCTGCAAGCTGTCAGTGGGGAGAAGTGGTGGCCAAACAGGGGAGGTGCAGAGCGGTTACCGGCGGATATCAGAACTACAGGGATGAACACACACAACCAGACCTATGGACACCAGGTGGGCTACAGGCAGAACGGACCCATCACTGCAGCAACTTCTTTGGGCATCCTGCGAGAACCACTGAGGCCAAAACCACCAAGCCACGAGTAATCACATTTAAAAACCCAACCAAACACTTCTGTTTGGCTGGAGGTTCCTGGCCCTGCTGGTAATGCAGGGGCTGTCCCGCCTCTCATTGACCCCCAGCAGGCTGTCACATCTCAGGAAGGGCGAAGCTCAGCTGCAGCACTTGGTGCCACACTTCAGATCCCTCTGAGCTTTCAAATTAGGGCTCAGATGGAGCTGAAGAGTAGCGTGTCCCAGCACAGGGTTGGACTTCACAGTCCTCATATGCTGCTGGGTTGCCATCACCCACCCCAAAGGGGAAGAGCATGCCCCAAACTGGCTGGCAGGCAGCTCATTCGCCAGGACACCCCAAGCAGGGGATGGGGAGCACCTGTCCCCTACAGCCCTCCCCACGTCCCCAGCAGGTGAGGCAGGAGGTCTCAGATCACCAGGAGACAGTCCCACTTCCTTCGCTTCAGTTAGCTAAGTCACACTCAACAGCTGCCTTCTCAGCAAGCACTTCACGCCGTGTTTCTCTACAGGACCATGCCTGTGCTCTTCTTCCACCATATGCCCAGCAGCCTCCACCCCCCCGAGCCCCAGGGCAACAGCAGAGCCCCTGTGCTCACTAGCCCACAGCTCAGCACATCTGACCTGCAGCATTCAGCTCCTAGTAAAAGTCAGCATGTCCTTGCTGTGTGTGACGTGTGCTTCACCCACAGCAACATGACCCCCATCTCCTGGACTCTGAGCTAACAAAGCAGTAACCATGCCTACAGCTGTGGTGACTGCATCCTGCACCATGCAGGTTTAGCGGAAGCAGATAACAGCACAACAGCCAAGGGATGACTCGAGGGAAGTTTGCTCTGGAGCTCTTACAATGAGTCAACCATCTTACCTTGGTAAACAGCGGGCAACCCAAGAGCCCTTTGAGCTCTCCTGGATGACATCTGGCTGCCGGCACCTCCCCCGGGCAGGAAACCCCTGACAAGGAGACTCCTCTAAGAGGTTGAGAGATTCTTTGCCACAGCAGAGCCTCTTGAAGTGGCTCATAGCCTGCAAACACTGTGCAGCTTCGTTAAGGAGATTTTAAAGACTGCGCCTACAGTAGTTTAACTGGGAGGGTCTCCTGACTGCTTTGTCTGACTGCATCCTCCCTGCAGTAAGTAATCCAGTGCACCCTGCCCTCAGTCTTGTCTAGAAGTTGCATTTACTGGTCAGACTTGCTTAAAGCACCGCTCCGCATCACTAGCTGTATCGTTATAAACCCGCTTGTGACGGTGTCACCCAACATCTCTGGCCATGAACACCTCAGCCGGGCCGAGCATCTTCACCAGGCACAAGAGAACAGGATGAGGCAGTGCTGTGAGAGCACGGAAGAGCCACAGAGGCTGCGGGGGACAGGAGAAAGGACATGGATGGCACAAGAAGATTCAAAGCCCTGCGATAACAAGAGGAGCACCAACTGCAACCAAACTCAAACGAAGAGCTGTGACCTGCGATGCTCTCAGCGATGCCAACTGACATCAGCACGTTTCCCAGCTCAACGCCAGCGCCGCCACAAGCTGTTTTACTGCGTCCACCATGGAAAGCACCAGGCATCCCCACTGACACCCTGCCCAACCCTGTCGCTCACTCACATCCCATCTTCTTCTTCCCTCGCACATTTTCTACAGGCAGCAGATTTTTGGCAGGAGTCTTGGTGTCTGCTTGCAACAGGGCACCACAAGGGAAAGCAGACGTCTCGTTGTAAAGCATCCTCTTCCTGAAACCCCTTCAAACCTTCCTGGCTGAGAGGAAATGCAGGGATAATGACTCAAGTGCTCCTCTGGGAGACTGCACAGATTTTGGAGGAATACGAAATCACCTTTAAGCCAAGCCCAGTCCCAAAGCAGGGAACTCCGCACTCTGCGGGAGTCTGCAGTTGAGCAAGAACAAAACCAAGGCTCTGGCACCTATCTGCAGGGATGCTGACAAAGACGCAGCCGATTCCACAGAATCACAGACTCATTCCAGTTGGAAGAGACCCCCCCCGGATCCTCAAGTCCAGCCATCAACCCCACTCTACAAGGTCACCCCCAAACCACATCCCCCAACACCAGATCTCAGTTAGTAACTTTTAAACTCATCCAGGGATGGGGACTCAACCCCCACCCTGGGCAGCCCAGCCCAGTCCCTGACCACTCTCTCCGGGAAGAATTTCTTCCTAATGGCCAGTCTGACCCTCCCCTGGTGGAGCTGGAAGCCCTTCCCTCTGGTCCTGTCGCTACTGACCTGTGAGCAGAGCCCAGCACCAGCATCTCTGCAGGGTCCTTGCAGAGAGCTGCAGAGAGCGATGAAGGCTCCCTTCAGTCTCCTCTTCCTCAGACTAACCAGCCCCAACTCTCTCCATCTCTCCTCCTCAGATTGATTCTCCAGGCCCTAATTTACTAACTTACCAAGGTAGTTCTCACCTAGATTGGATCTGTTGTGAGCAGGACAGCAAACACATCCTCGTGGACGCAGATTCTGCCAGGCAAACTGTGTGCAGATACCAGCTATAGCCCAGCACCAGGGCAGGACTGAAGTAACAGACGAGACAGTAGGACAGACCTGAGACATGGCAGCAGGGCTGCAGAGATACCCACGTACTGGTCCAGCAGGGCCACCAAGGTCTGGCACCAGGCGCTGTGTAAAAGACACCAGCCAGGCAACTGTTTGGGGGTCAGGACGCAGGCAAGCTTCTGGATATGGATTAGAGACTATCCCCAGCCAAAACATCTTGCATGGTCCTTCTCTCAGGCTTGGATTCCTAGCAACCCTCTTGTTCAGCCTGACAAGAGTCACATTGCTTTAGAAAACCTCTGCCCGCCATTTTTGGGCAGCGTGGCAGTCCTGAACACGCTGTGATCTGCAGCCTCGCACACTCACACCGGTGACACAGGCAGTGTGGCAGAGTCCCCTCCTTGCACACTCACACCAGTGACACGGGCAGTGTGGTAGAGTCCCCTCCTTGCACACTCACACCAGTGACACAGGCAGTGTGGTAGAGTCCCCTCCTTGCACACTCACACCGGTGACACAGGCAGTGTGGCAGTCCCCTCCTTGCACACTCACACCAGTGACACAGGCAGTGTGGTAGAGTCCCCTCCTTGCACACTCACACCAGTGACACAGGCAGTGTGGCAGAGTCCCCTCCTTGCACACTCACACCGGTGACACACCCCCTTAGGCAGAGGGTGCAGACAGCCCTCCTGCCAATACACACGCTGTCACTTCATCGCTCCCCATAAACACCCAGCTTTCACCTGGCTGGTGCTTCCTCCTGCACATCCTCCTGCACAGGCTGTGGCAGCTCTCAAAGACACAGAAAGCCTGATTTACACTTACACTCAATCTCCCTTCCCCGCTCCCCGCGGCAGCAAAGAGCCCTGGTACAAGCGCAGCTTGCTGAGAGAGCGGCCTAAGAGCTCTCAGGAGAGCCAGGTCCAGGCTGCCTGCTGCAGACCAAGGGGACGAGGTCCCGTGCAAACACCCGTGTGCTCACCTGCGCGCCTGCCAAGGTGGGGAGAGCCCTGCACACCACACAGACGCACGCACTCTTCCTTCCACCGGCACTGTTACACACCCAGCTCCGCGACAGCACCGACCGCCTTCCTCTGGCTCAGAGGACAAAGCCCCCAGCCCGCTCAGGAACAACTCCGGGGATACGCTGGCACTGTGCAGAGGAAGCCCTCCCAGCCAGCCCCCTGTGATTTCTACCGGGTCCCGGTAAGGTTCCGTGAAGGTACCCCAATGCTTAACTCCTGCTGAGGTGTTCTGGGCTCACCTAACCCCTGGCAGCACCACCAAGCGTGAGCGACTCCTGTGATTCCTCCCATGTGCCAACTCCTCCCCATGCTGGCAGCACTAACCTGCACCAAAACCTCTTTGCTCAGGAGCAGCTCAGCAGCAAGCTCAGCAGCAGCCTGCCCAGATGGCTAAAGGTCCTGTGCACTGATGAGCTGGAAGCTGGAGGCTGGGAACCACCGAATCCCAGTGCTGTTCCACTGCTGACCCAGGCAGGGCTCACGCAAGCTGCCAAATTCCCGTGACGGAAAGAGCTCCGGTGTGTGTTCCCCCATCCTAACAGGGTACGTTACAGCCAACGCTGCTCTGCCCAGATCCCTCCGGAGGGCACTAGGGATCAGAACTCTCCGTCATCACCAGCGATCTGCCATGAGCAGAGGTGGCCTTCCTCTGAGTATTCTGAAGTCTGGGAATGGCAATTTAACTCCCCACAAGTTCTGCCACAAGCAGATGAAGGATCTCACAGACACAGAGTCACGAGGATATCTATGAGGATTGTCTTGGAGTTGTTTTCTCCAGCTCCTGAAGTCAATCATCTACACACAAAGTGCCAACCTGGAGTCCATTTGGCTGATGTTTTTGCCATTTGGAGTCAAAACACAGACCTGCTGGGCTGGTTTAAGGTCGAAGGCAGAACCCATCACACCTTGCCAAGCTCTTTGGGACTCTCTCCGCACTGAATGCTGCCTCAGGAGAAAACAAAGCTAGATGCTCTTCACCTCCAGCCTCATGCTTTAAGCAAACACGCAGCCTCCCTACCAGTGTAAGCACAGACCAACACAGAGCCTCGTCCTCCTGCAACGCTGCTGTCAGCTCCTGTCACGGGACAGCCTGTAGCCACAGCAGAACCATGCAGATGGTCACAAACCAAGCCCTCGAGCCACCACCGGCACAGCTCTTAGAGAAATACCACTACAAAGAGCAAACACTGGGGTGAGGCTCAGACCACCTTGCAGCAGGTGAGAGCATCATCTAGGGATCACTCTTCTGCTGGGATCCCTCTCTGGGGCCGCTCTTTCTCTCCTCCCCACGCCAGCTCCGGCTGATTCAAGCACCTGTCACACCCCTTCTCCAACACAGGCTGCGGGCTCTCTGAGGCAATGCCAGGCCACGTTCTCCATCCTCTGGAAAACCTGCAGCACACAGATCCCTGACTTGGGATCCCAGCTGCTAGCGGCTACATATGATTCCTAATTAAAACTGAAGCTGCAGCAGGGAATTTCTGTGCCTCCAAGTTTTCTCCACAGTGGACTACTCACATGAGACACGGAGGCAAAATACCACTGAGATGGAATAAATCAATAAATCTCAGCC
Source organism: Phoeniculus purpureus (assembly GCA_028565055.1). Taxonomy (NCBI): domain Eukaryota; kingdom Metazoa; phylum Chordata; class Aves; order Bucerotiformes; family Phoeniculidae; genus Phoeniculus; species Phoeniculus purpureus. The sequence goes on along the minus strand of JAOXOE010000441.1, from coordinate 15,870,770 downwards.
TAGTGGGTTTATTCAGAGCCCATCAAAACACGCGTCTGCATTGTTCTGACCTCCCGATCTCTTCTTCTTCCTCTGCTTTTTCCTAACCTTTAAAAGGCACTAAGATAAACAGAGGAGGAACCAGGCAGACGACGTCCTGGGAAGAGAGCAGGAATATAATCGAGCCCTCAGACACACACACCCCAACACCATCATTTATCCCTTCCTCCTCCCGCTTGATATTATCCTCTGTTCCAGTATCATAATCTGTTGCTATGGAAACAGCTATGATGTCACCACGAGAGGTTTATGGAAGCCTCGAGCAGGAAGGAAAGGTGCTCCATGATGGAGAGAGAAAACTCTCCTACTAACCATCGCTGAGCAGGAGACGCTTCAGGAATGGCAAGTGTTAACGGGGAGAAGATAAATCCATCGACGGCGCTGCTGCAGACAAGAGCAGAATATAAACCACGCGTTAAAAATAACGGGTGCTTACAAATTTTGCCTGAAGTAAAAATATCCTGGGAAAGCTGAAGGAGCTTCCTGAAAATCCAAACTTTTTCTGAAACGTTCTGCAAGTTTTCTGGGACTGGGAATTTCTGGCGTCTCGCTGCTACCGTCCACATCTCCATCAACCCAGTCCATCACCTGCGGCAACGCCCACAGAATCCCAGAACATGAGGGACTGGATGGGACCTCCAGAGATCATCCAGTCCCATCCCCCTGCCACAGCAGGATCCCCTAGATCCAGTCATTAGGGATGGGAAGGGACCTCCAAAGATCATCCAGTCCCATCCCCCTACCACAGCAGGATCCCCTAGATCCAGTTGCACAGAAACAGGGCCAGGAGGGTTTGAAACGTCTCCAGAGAAGACGACTCAAACTCCCTCCATAAGCACTGATGCGGCCAATAACTCAGGAGTTAGCCGGCCGTGTGCCTTGACCATCTGAAACTAGAAACAAGTCAGATCTTCAAGTGAAAATAAATACAGAGAGCTGCAGAATTGTTTAGCAGACAAAGACTTTTAAGATCATCAAGTCGACTGGATCTAGAGGATCCTGCTGTGGCAGGGGGATTGGACTGGATGATCTTTTGAGGTCCCTTCCAACCCTTAATGTTCTGGGATCCTGTGACACACCTCAGCAGCTCAGTGCCCCTGTAGTTAGGGACCCAAAACGTGTGCCATTCAGGGTGCAACCTCACCAGTGCTGGGTATAGGTGGACAATGATCTCCCTACTGCTGCTGGCCACACTGTTTCTGACACCGGCCAGGACGCTGCTGGGCACCCTGCTGGCTCATACGCCGTCAAGAGCTGACCCACATGGTGAGCTGCTCCCATCAGGCAGTTTTCCAGCCACACTTCCTCAAGGCTGTAGCGCCTTGAGGGTTTGTTGGGTCCCAAGTGCCAGGTCCTGCACTTGCCCTTGTTCAGCCTCACGTAACTGGCCTTGCCCCACGAATCCAGCCCATCCAGACTCCTCTGAAGAGCCCTCCTGCTCTCAAGCAGACTGACACAGCCACTCCACTTCAGGTCACCTGCACCCTTACTGAGGGCACACCTGATCCCCTCAAAACACGAAAACTCCCATCGGCTGGTGACTGCTGTGTGCAAGGCAGCCTCCAGCCATCACAACCCCCACAGCTCTTCCTCTGTGCACAAACAAAGGGTCCAGCGGGGCACCTTCCCCAGTTGGCTCCCTCGCCAGCTGTGTCAGGAAGTTATCTTCCACTGGTTCCAGGGACCTCCTAGGCTGCTTCCTCTCTGCACAGAAACACACTAAATCCACTGGATCACATCCAGTAGCAAATAAACACCCTAGTCCCAAAGTATAAGCAAAAAAAGGAGCTTTTCTTGCTCTTTTCACCCGGGAGAAAACCCATAATCGCCTAGACTCGCTGCCAAACTGACGGACACACCTGACTGGAGAGAAGAGCACGCGGAGCCTCACGTGCACCAAACACACCCAGCCCCGAGCCAGGCACATCTGTGTGCAGCACAATGCACACGTGGCTCTCGCCCGTGAGCTCAGGCACCGATGACTGTGCTGCTGCACTCACACCCATTCCCGTCACCCAGGCGGATGGTGACTGTAGGACAGACACGGAGACAGAGGGTGGGACAGTCACACAGCCCTTACAGACGTCGTGTGCCGGCTGTAGGAAGTTCCAGCATGCAGGGTCTGCTGGGAAGGATGCTCTATCAGATGTGTCCTGCATAGCCACGTTCATCATGGCAGTGAGGGAAGAAACCACAAGGCTCTCGGATCGATGACAAGTACCGGTGTTTCGGCCAATTTCTGCCCCATCAGAATCTCCTGTGCAGGGACAGCAGGACTGGAGATCTTACAGAAACACTACAGCATCAGCTTCACCTCTGCTCTCGGACCCAGCTGGGGAATCCCTAGCCAGACTCTCAGCCCCACCTATGAGCCCTAGGATATAGGGGTTATCTCCCATCCTCGCACACGTTCCCTCCCCAAGTGGTTGGAGACAACTGCAGAGAAAAATCCCAGGAGAGTCTGAAGTCAGGAAGGACAAGAACAGCCCCAAAACCAGTCCAAGCTGGGGTCTTCAGCAAGGCACCTGGTTTGCTTGTCAGTCTTGACTGCGCCAGCCTTGGCCCCTGTGCTTCCCAGGGACCACCTCCTCCCTTTCTCCTGCTACAGGCACTTGCCCTCACCTTCTTTCCCCACCTGCCTCTCCCATCCTCCCCTCTCTTGTTCCTGACCCATCTCCTTAATTCTCACCTACCAGCCTATCCTTCCCTTCCCCGAACAAACTCCTGTCAAAAACTGTTTAAGGAAACCAGCACCCGGCCATTTCCCCTCCCCAGAGCCCAGCTGGTTTGTATAATCCCCCGTCCCATGGCTTCGTCTGCATAAAATGCAAATCCTTTAGGCTGGGAGCTCTCTTCCCCCTCACGTCCCTGCCACGCCAAGCACGGGAAGGTCCTGCTTTCGCTTGGCACTGCTGCAGAAAACACAGCTGCTGCTCGGAGCTGCAAACACACCGAGGACAGTAGAAGAATAGGAGGTGTGAACGCAATGCCAAGTGTTTGGTGGTTGCTTTCCGTGGTGTTTATGCTTTGGGGGCGACGTTCTGTTCCCATTCCTCACAAAACAATTTCTCCCGTGCTTTCTATGTGGGACTGCAGGGTGGCAAACAAAGCCGACGGTGCTGAAGAAACAGAGACTGTGCTTTTTTGAACCAGCAGGTGAGAGCAAGCAGGAAGGGCCTCCAAAGTCAGAACCACCCCGGCGCATCGAAAGGCACGGGATGAAGTTCTAATGGCACCAACACAAAGACCACACTCGGGTAGGAAAGGCCAGCCCCACACACACAGCACAGAGAATGGCTCACAGAGAGGCATCAGAGCGCTCGGACGGGACGTCGCGGGGCACAACAAACCCAACAGGAGCGCTGCCTGTAAGAAACATGAAGGAGTCCTGCCTGGACTTGGTCTAGATGATCTTTCGAGGTCCTTTCCAATCCCTGGTGTTCTGTGATTCTGCGAGTGTTTATGCTCTGCTGCAGGACCCCAGCAGTGCCACGAGAGAGAGGGGGGGACTAGCTGCAGGCAGTGCAGAGAGCCAGGAGGACGGTCAGAGCTGAAGGGAACAAGGCACTTGAGCCAGAGCTGCAGATGCGTTTGAGAAAGGATTTCTCCGAAGGAGCACAAAGCAAGGAGAGACACAACCGAGAGAAAGGATAGTTTGTCTACACCCACCGCCAAGAGGATGCGGAATCACAGCAAGCGAAGTAGGAGGGGAGACAAGATCTCAATGACACAGACAGCAGTGCCAGCCCCGGCAGGCTGCGGACCCTCCGTGGATGCGGAACACACTGGACAGGCGTGCATTTGGGACAGCACATCCTGCTCTGCAAACCTCGCTGAAGCCATTCCTGTGCCCACTTCCTACGGTCTGAGTTACTTCAGTGGGAGTTGCTTCAGCACTTGGGCATAGCCCACGGGCCAAGACAAACCTGTCAGCACTTAGAAGCAAACCTTAGAGTTGCGAGCCTTCAGGGCACCGCTGTGCGACCCCAGGGTCCCAGGTCTGCTCATGCCGTGAGGACTGCAGGGCATATCCAACAGGTAAGACGGCTCCCTTTTGGAGTTTCCCAAGCAGCTCTGGCAAAGGCCACTGCCTCGAGGGGCGACCTTTCCCACGTTTCTGGGTAGGAGCTGTGAGCGACTGCTCTTACTCCATCCTTCCAGAGACAGATGTCACCACAGGCCTTGGAAGCCAAGCAGGCCAGAGAATGAGGTGTGAGTAGAGAGCGAGCCTCAGCTTCCCCGAGCAACTGCCCCACTCGGTGGGAAATGCTAAAGAAAACCAAGTGAGCGTGGCATGTCACCCTTCACCCCGCACAGAGCTCCCTCTTCCTCCAGGATGTGATGCAGACAGGCTAACACTTGCCACACAGCCATGTACGCTTGCCCTGGTTGCAGCAGCGTTGTTGCTGCTCCGCACTCCAATACCCAGAATTAGACTCGAGCTCAGGAGCAGCACGAGGGGCTCCAATTTCCAGGACGTCTGTCTCCCACTGGCTATTTTGTACCTGCCTTAGGAATAACGAGAAGACTCCACTCCCTGGCATCGTTCTGTCAGTGGTTTGGTGAGACAGACACTCCTGCTACAGCACCCTGAACACGCACTGTGCTGGACAAACACCCTCCGCTGCAGCCGATTATGACCTCTGCTCAGTAAATGACTTGTCATGACTCGGGACTCCACAAGACACTTTGGGATGGGGGGGATGCCTTTGCCAGCCTGTGGAGACAGGGGCTGCTGCTTCGCTCACCCATGTCGGGAAGTCACAGAGTGACTTCCACCACAGAATTTACCCAGCTCGGAAGACTACCTGAACTCAAGAGTGGTCCCCAACTCCTTGGTGCCTTCCTCAGCAGCTGATGTGGCCAGACACGGGAGGATCCAGGTGGGCTCTCCGTGTTGCAAGCAGGCGGAAGCAGTAACAGGCCTCTCCCTACTCTCCCCCCATGACAAACAGACTAATTGCTAAGTGCCTTTTCTGGAGGAAATTATCACCTGAGCTTATTTTCAAAACAGAAGCTGAACTCTGCACTGCTGGGAGGAACAGTCTCAAAAGATAAGGCCTCCTGTTAAACACCTACATCCACGGTCGGGTTTGTAAATAGCTGAAGAAACAACCTTCTCTCTAAATAGCATTTAATTCCTGCTTCTTGTCACCCACCAGTTAACCTTCCAGAAGCAAGAAAAAGACCTACAAACAACATTTCACATTCCGAGGGCAGAGAGTTCCTAGTAAGGGTGAGAAAACAATCTTATTCTTACAAATGAACTGATTAAGCTGCAGAGGCCATGAGTCAGAAAGGCCCTTCAGCTTGTGGCCAGCTTTAAAGACACAAACAATTCTAATGAAGGCAACAGCCCTGCCTGCGAGCTCCAGCGTAGGCTCAGACCTCAGCATACCTTCTTAAACCGGAATCAGAGAGGAAAGGGTGGAACATTCAAAACCACCCAGTTTCAGCCTACCCATCCTCTGCAGGCAGAGGGACGGGGACCCCATAACAGCTGTCAGCCCAGCACCAAATGCCTTTGCGAAGTCCCTTTCTCAGACCTTGCCCAGAGGTCTGTGCTGTCTCAGCTGCTTCAAGCAGTAGGAGCTACACCACCTAAGTGGTGTAATCTGCCTCACACCGGAGTCTTTCAGCCTAGTCTGAGCAGAAGGTGGCTGAATGTGCCCTTGACCTGGCCATCTGTCAGCACAGCTCTAACACCATCACCTGGGACCCAGCTGGTGAGGCCCATGATCAGGACAGAGATTTACCTCCACGCCAGGGTCACCAATCCTTTCACCATCTGACCTCCCAGAACTTTCCTCCTGACCAAATCTCCACGTACTTTTACACCATCGCCGTCACAACTGAGACTTATTCATTTGTTCCAAGAGGGAAGGGGTTCAAGTTACAACAGGGCAGGTTTAGACTGGATATTAGGAAGAATTTTTTCACAGGAAGGGTGGTCAAGCACTGGACTGGGCTGCCCAGGGAGGGGGCTGAGTCGCCATACCTGGATGTGTTTAAAGATCATTTGGATGGGGTGTTGAGGGATCTGGTTTAGGGGTGAACTTGGAAGGTAGGGTAGATGGTTGGACTCTATGATCCCAGGGGTCTTTTCCAGCCAGAGTGATTCTATGATTCATTATCCATCTCAGAATAAATGGTCCAAGCTCCAGAGACTGATCTAAGCTCTGTGGGCTGTCCCCCACCAGCAGCACAACTGTGCTGATCAGGGCTCCCCAAGCTGGATGAAACCACCCCAGGGGTTTCCGAGCCCCAGGTGGAAGTGTGTGGTGAACAGCAACTGCTGGGCAAAGAGGGAAACCAAGGCACAGGAAAGTGCAAATGACTTCGTTTTTCAGGCCAGCTGAGGCGTCCAGCCTCGGCCAAGAGGGTTTTCCCTACCCGTTACTCCTCGTCTCAGCCATGCGGAGAAATGCCCTGCACGGAGTCTGTGGCAAGTACCCATGTGTGCCTCTTTGCCCAAGCACACTGTTTGTCTACTCGCCCTGGCCCCACGGTCATCGCTCTTTCCACTTCTGAAAATAAACCAGCATTTTTCACCCGCTACATCCAAACCCATTGAATCGCTGGACACGGCAGGGCGATAAGAACCATAATTATAACCGGAGGGGGCTTCCTGTTATCCTGGCTGTGGCCATATCCTGAGCTAATAAAAGCTCACACTCTTGGTCCCGGCACTGACTTAGCCTCAGTTCTGGTTATTAATTCACAAACAGGAAGCCCTGAGTTATCATCCCCTCGCACGAACTTTGGGGTAAAGACCTTTACTCCGCCTCACTGGAGCCACCTCCCTGAGGAACAAGTTCTGTGCGCCTTAACGAGATCTGAGGATGCCTCCAAAACCCAACAGGACCAGCCTGTTCCTGGCATCAAGTGGGATCTGACCCGCGATGCATCTGGGGTCAGCTTCTCAGGCTTCCCAGCCCCTCGTGTGACAAGCACAAGGCAGGTCCCTGCCTGCGCAGGGCTGCAGCAGCAGCAGCCCCAGTGGCGAGGTGCAATTTATAAATATTACCCTGATTAATTCCACACGCCACCCACACACAAAACTACCGACGCGGCTGCTAAAAATACACCGCCAGTTCGCAAGAAAGTTGTCAGGAATAAGAAAGAAGCCAAGCAAAGGGGAACAAAACCAAAACAGAGGTAATCGCTGTTTAGACAATAGAAGTTAAGGCACTAAAACACCTCTTCTTACCCGTTTCCTGAAGGATGCCAGCTTCGAGGCTCCCAGGAAATCACTGAAGACTCCCAGCCATGGCAGAAGGCTGCCCACAGTCCTGGCACCGGGGATGTCTGGCCATAAGGTGCTCTTAAAACAGGGTCAGCCCTGATCCACAGGGCCTGACTCTGTCCTCCACAGATAAGAAAATGTCACACGATGAGCACAACGAAGACGATTTGACACAGCAAGGGCAACACTGCCTGGAGGAGAGTCAAAGGAAGCAGATTCTCACCTGCCTCAAGACATTCACCTCCTCTGAAGCCAGTACAGCTGCTCCTGAGGAAGCTGCCTGGTCAGGGCTCAGTGGGCAAGTGGCCATTAGTCTGGCCCAAGTGTGGAGCAGGGGCCATGCAGGCTGACACCCAGCGTGGCTCGCTCTGCAGCCCAGCACATCTCCCCAGCCTAAAATCCAGGTCAGACGCCACGCGTGGCAGCGCTACTTCTGTTTGATTTCACTTGCTAGGTTTTTATGTCCTGCATTTTATTGCTCTGCAGCACCCGGAATGAAGGAGAAAAACCCAGCAGAGGAGGTGGCAGCAAAAACCCTGAATCTCTTAAAATGCCTGGGGAGGTTCTCCTGGCACAGCGCACGGGGTGGCAGGGGGGAGGACTGAACACCGGGTACTCACTTATTTATCGTTCCTCACCCTTGGGTATCAGGTGAGCCCTCATTCTACTGCCCAGAGCCTGTGTTTAAGCCAGCTGCTGAGCACAGGCACACATCGTCCTCACCTCCATGGTGAGAGCTGCGGGTGACTTTGTGCATGTGCTCTGCGTTATCACTCACTTCAGCTTCTCCTGGAACCATTTTATATGGGCCTCTGAGTCGCCACATTTCCTCCCAAGGTGCCTTTTTCAGTCCAGTAGCCTGTGCTCTGACATCCGTGCAGCGGGGTTACTGTTCCACCAACCCTCCTCGGCCTCGCGGTGCTGGCTACGGGCACGGACGATGATGGGCACACACGTGTGCCACTGGGACCACCCGCTCAAGGCTGGGAGCGAAGCAGAAAAGCAACTGAGTCCTTGGCTCCTGTGCCGGGCTGTACCTGATGCTCCAGAGCAGAGCTGCGGACCAGGGCAGCGTGGGGCAGGCGAGGGCCGATGGCAGTCCTGCTCTCCTTCCAAGGGGGAATCGCATCCCCCGCGGTAAGTTTTTATCTGCGCACCGCGATATTGCAGGGAATTCTAAGGACCTCTCATGGCAACTAGGAGGCGAAAAAACATTCTTCAACCCCTCCTCCGAGCCATCCAGCGCCAATTTAACTCGCAAACGTACTGCAACGCAAGAGGGATCCAGCAGCCTTCACCCTGGCTCCTGCGACCGGCGCCATTCACCTGCGTCCAGGTGTCCCTGAGCCCAGGCACGGACCCTCCCGTGCCGGCTGTGCGGGGTCCGTGGCGATGCGGCGTACTAGATGACATTGAGAAGAGCCTGGCTCCATCCTTCTGACACCCAACCTTCAAATATTTATAGACGTTAATGAGGT
>JAOXOE010000441.1:15824409-15861907 GCA_028565055.1 Phoeniculus purpureus | reverse complement strand
AGCCTCCTCTTCTCCAGGCTGAACAACCCCAGCTTGCTCAGCCTGTCCTCATAGGGGAGGTGCTCCAGCCCTCTGATCATTTAAGTTTCTCTCCTCTGGACATGTTCCAAGAGCTCTGTGTCCTTCTGATATTGAGGACTCCAGAACTGTATTCCAGGTGGGGTCTCACAAGTGCAGAGCAGAGGGTGAGAATCCCCTCAGTTAACCAACTGTGACTTCTTCTTTTGATGCAGCCCAGGACATGGTTGGCTTCCTGGGCAATTCTTGTGTGCTGCTACCAAATTAGCCATTCACTCCTCCAGTGAATTTTACCTCTTGTTTTGAAGTAGTCTTGTATGCTTCTTAGAGTAGAGCCAATCCCTTCCTTTGTGCGAGGCTTAGTAGGAGGGTGGTCTCGCTGTGAATGTAGCCTTTGACACCAGTAAGTGAGTTCATTTAACTCTGCTCTTGTTTTTTCGTGTAGACATGTTTGACCCAGCACTGATTGGTGACAAACCGAAGTGGTATGCTCACCAGCTGCAGCCTATCCACTACCGTGTCTATGATTGTAATTCACAGCTGGCAGAAGCACTGAATGTCCCTGCGGAAAAAGAAACAGATTCTGATCCCACTGATGACAGGTTAGTTTTGAGCATCACCCTAGTCACAGGGCAGTTACTTCACATTGCTGAAATCTCATCCTACTTCTTGCTTGTAGCCCTTTAGGTTGCTCTTTCGTTTGTTTTTCTGCCTGGGCAGAATAATGACATCTGAAGTAAATTGTCTTAATGCTCTGTCTTGACAGAAACCTCTGAGCACTTTGCTAGTATCTTCTCAAGTCTGCATTGCATGTGATTTATTTGCTCTGACCTTGCATTAAGCTGGCTTCTGATTTGCTAGAAATGTGTTCTGTCATAGGATTTGTAAGAGCCCTGTGAAAGCAGTGCTCCTTCACATCTTTGAAAACTTAGTTCTTGCTGTTGCTGTTATGCTGCCACTCATCTTTCATTCTCACCTGTTGTGGCAGTGGCAGTGACGGTGTTGACTACGACGACTCAAGTTCTTCCTATTCCTCTCTTGGGGACTTTGTCAGTGAGATGATGAAATGTGACATTAATGGTGATACCCCAAGTGAGTAATTTTGAGCTTTGCTTTCGCCAAGTCCGTGTAGGTTCCTGTTAGCCATTCATCTGCAGTGTGGGGAAAATGTGTTCTTGAAGTCCCTGAATCAAAGTGGTGTTCCACTGTAGTGTTTCTCAGAGGTAAAAGTGCCTTGGTACTCCTCCATAAAGTATGTAGGGGTAGGCTGATAAAAGCCATTTTTCCTGCTTGTAAACATTGCCCTCCAAAGGACATGGGAAGAAGAAAGAACAGAAATAGGGGTTGCTGAGCATAACTGGCTCACTAGATCTGGAAGCAGCCTGCTGCCAGTAGGTACTGTGCAAAGTGGGAAGTGGAGTATGAGCTTTCTCCTGCCCCTTCATGTTGGTTCTCAGTGTTGGTTTTAATGAGCTGCTCTATCCTAGTGGAGACAGGAAAATACATAATTTGTGGCTCATAGGGAAGCTGCAGCAATAACTTCACTTATGAGAGTGGGAAATTCTCCTTTTCCTCGATAAACTAAATTTAGGAGTGCCAACACATTTTCTGTGTTTCAAGCACAAGAAGTAATCATGGAATCGTAGAATGGCCAGGGTTGGAAGGGACCTTAAAGATCATCTAGTTCCAACCCCCCTGCACAAGGCAGGGACATCATCACTAGATCAGGTTGCTTAGGGCCCTGCCAACCTGACCTTCAACAGTGCCAGGGATGGCGCAGCCACAGCTTCCCACTTCTCCTCTTGCTATGCACCCTTGTCAAAAGCCCTCCCCTAGTTTCTTGTAGTCCACTTCAGCTATTGGAAAGCTGCTCGAAGGTCACCTAGGAGCCTCCTCTTCTCCGTGCTGAATAACCCAAAGTTGCTCAGCCTGTCCTGATAGGGAAGATGCTCCAGCCTTCTGATCATTTCAGTGATTGAAAAATCATGATTTAATAATCATAAGTTGAAGCAAAAGAAATTTGGCTTGGAAGTAAGGCAAAAACGTTGATGCTTAATGTAGTTAAACGTGTTCCCAGGATAATGTTGAGCCTTGAAGAGTTCCCAAACTCAGTGGGTAAGGCTCTTTGAGCCAGTAGTTGAAGTTACCTCTGCTTTGAGCAGAGAGTTGAAATAGATGTCCTCTAAAAGCTCTTCACAGTCTAAGTTTTAATGCAAGTTTGTTCTATGACCAGTCTTCATCTGCTGTGAATCTTTAGTTAGGTGGGTGCTGAGAAAGTCTGTGTTCCTTAATGTAAAATGATGCGTTTGCAGATGTCGACTCCCTGACTCATGCAGCACTTGGTGATGCTAGTGAAGTGGAATTTGATGATTTTCAGGAATATTCAGGTGACATGGATGAACAGGCCATGGACAGTGAAAACTCACAAGAGAACAACCAGCCTCGTTCAAGTTCCAGTACTACAGCAAGTAGCAGCCCCAGCACTGTCATCCACGGAGTTAATCACGTGTGTACTGAGATGAGTTCAGCCCTAAGATCACAGTGTATAGGGTATAAAGAACGGGAGAATGCACGTGGTTTTGAGAAGGGCAAAAGCTAATACGTCATTCAAAGATTAAATTGCACGGTCCTTCTGGTGTAGTTTACTGGTACCCTAAAGCATTCCTGTACAAAAGAATTGAAAAGATGCAGCATTACCAAACAGAGAGCAATGGTCCATGTTGTGACTGCAGGAATTACTTTTACAGAGTCTAGAAAGATGTGATGCATTAGAAGAATGGGATGGGGGGGTGGGGAAACTCATGAATCTGTGGTCGTTTAGAAAGAGTGGAGTTGGTTGCGTAACCACAAAACAGGGTAACTTAACACCAGTAAGATCTGTTTTACAGGGAAGCAAATGTACAAATACTGCGACATATATCAAATCCTAGATTAGAGCTATGGGTAGGGCGGGGGAAACAAACAGCAAAGACCTTGCATGTTTCCTAGTTTGAAATAATTATTCTTATCCTGCGCTTCACTTGTGTGTAATGCAAGTTAGTCAACGGGTCAATGATTTCACTTGTCTACAGGAGTCAGCAGACTCAGCAGAAATAGAAGAGAAGTTGGTTGCTGGATTTTCAAATCTGCCGCCTTTGCCGCTGCAACCAAGCTTTCCCAAGATAGGCTTGGATCATCATGAGAGCAACAGCACAGCTGCTAGCATGAGCTCCTTAGAAGGGGTGTTGAGGAAGCAGGAGTATGACAATCCATACTTTGAACCACAGTATGGTTTTCCTACAGAGGATGAAGATGATGAGCAGGAAGAGAGCTACACCCCAAGATTTAACCAGAATCTCAGTGGAAGCAGGCAAGTCCTCATTGTCTCCAGCTTTTCTGTACAGCTCTTGGGGTTTCTGTCGGCTCCAGTAGTATGCCTTTCATTTGTTAAAATGTCTTTTTCAGTTAAATATATTGTTGACCACTTCCCTTGTCTATTGACCTTGTGAAAACCATTCTGATTTGAGTAAAGGCACTTGGTTCCTTTAGAGTTGCCACAGTTCCATGCTTTTGTGTGAGCAGTAGCAGCAAACAGAATTGTTCTTCCTAGAAGCATTCTGGTAACCATCTACTGATTTTTTGAATGATTTGAGTGGGTTTTTTAATTTTTTGGGTGAGGCTTTTTCTTTTGGGGGAAAGATACTAAAGGTACCGTAGTGATTCATGCATGACACTGGGTTTTCTTATTACTGCTCTCAAAGCAGAACCCTTTAACCCCTCAAATCCACCAGTGCCCTTTTGCAGACAAGTTGTCAGCATATCCTGAAAGGCAATGAAAAGTTGAATGCGAAGATGTGTGAAATAGCTCAGGTTTTATTTATGGGTTTTTTTTCTTGCCAGCAAGGTAAGAGTAGCGTAGTAAAAACTCATGAAAAATGAGACCAGCACGGATGTCCTATGGTCATACAACCTATTGATTTGGGGCAGCAAGGGGAAAAGATGGTAACAGTTGTTTTCAATTTGTTTGAAGGTCTCAGAAGTTGCTCCGTCCGAACAGTTTAAAACTGGCTAATGATTCTGATGCAGATTCCGATTCCAGGGCCAGCTCCCCAAACTCTACTGTGTCAAACAACAGCAGTGAAGGTTTTGGGGGCATCATGTCTTTTGCAAGTATGTACTAATATATTCATTAAGCTGATTTTATTTACTACTCTAATAAATTTTTAAGAAAGCTGGAACAGAGGGATGATTCGTCAAGAGAAGGTCTTAGCTGTCAGATTGCTATCATCTCTCCAGAATTTGTATCGGGAGCCACAGGACATGTTGAACTTACACTTCTGATAACTAATGTTGTATGTGTAAGAGGAGCTTTGGTTATGTGCTTAACCAGTTATAACCACATAGCCTTGGTTATATGGCACTTCAGGGCACAGATCCGAACTCTTTCAGTTTAATTTAAGCAAAAAATTCTGCAGTTTCATAAAATCTTCTTAGTAAGATGCCTTCCACGCTACTGCATTGTGTGTTGAGGTGCTAAATAAAATTAACTACTTTCAGTAGTCAATTAAATACTTTATATATTTGTATTAAAATCCACAGATGTGGAAAACAGGTCCTGAGGTTTTTAGTGAGTGAAAGAAGATCTGGCCGGTTGAGCCTTGCACTCTAGTGGGGAGATGTGCAAGAAGTTTACAGCAGTGGGGAAAATGTATTGTATGCTTCTGTTAAAATTGTTATGAAAATAAGACTACGAAAGAAACAAAGCCAGTTGAAACAGTATGCTGATGTTTTAGATTAACTCTTCCAGATGTTAATCAGCTCATTGATCTACACCGGATGCTTTCATCTCTTGGTTGTCTACAGGCTTAGCCAGATGACAAATCATTGGTGTGTTCTATAGATCACAGAATCACAGAGTGTTAGGGATTGGAAGGGACTTGAAAGATCATCCAGTCCATTCCACTGCCACAGCAGGATCACCGAGATCAAGTCACACAGGAACATGGGCAGGCGGGTTTTAAACATCTCCAGAGAAGGAGACTCCACAAACTCCCTGGGCAGCCTGTTCCAGTGCTCTGTTACCCTCACTGTGAAGAAGTTTCTTCTCATATTTATGAGAACCTCCTCTGTTCCAGCTCACACCCATTGCCCCTTGTCCTATGATTGGATGCTGCTGAGCAGAGCCTGACTCCATCCTCCTGACATTCCTCAGTCTCCTTTCTTCCAAGCTCAAGAGACTCAGCTCCCTCAGTCTTTCCTCATCAGGGATATGTTCCACTCCATCATCTTTGTGGCTCTGCACTGGATTCTCTCAAGCAGTTCTCTGTTCTTCTGGAACTGAGGGGCCCAGAACTAATGTTCTTTGAATACTACAGTGTCCTGCCACGTAGTGGTTTTCACTTTCTTGAAATACTGTTGCCTGGGGAGTAGAATTGCATCTTGGTCTCCTGCAAGGAGCTAGGCCTCTGCACATTTGTGGAATAGCTTTTTCTGGGGTGTACCTTACCTGTTAATCTACTGCAAAGGTAATAGACTGCTTAACGCTTACTAAAAATTTCATGAGTCATTTGCATTATTTAAAGTGCTTTTTCTTATTAGTGAAATGTGTTCAAGTGAGAATCTTAGCTGACCTCATTAGCACCATTGGAGACCACAGTTGTATAAGAGGCTGTAAGTACATTTTAAGTGGGAAGACTATAGAAATGAGCTTTCTGAAAGGGCTTCCAGACCAGAAAATTGATCCTTAATTACTGGTCTCTGCAGCTCCCTAGTGGCTGCCTATGGATGAGCAATAGAAGCACATAACAAAAACTCAGTATGTTTGTCATGTACCATTAAAATGTAGCAGTAGAACTCGTGTTTAAGGTACTGTCCTCTGGAAATGAAAAGTGATCCTGCTCTGGCAGGGGGATTTGACTAGATAATCTTTCAAGGTCCCTTCCAGTCCCTAACGTTCTGTGATTCTGTGAAGGTGAGTCACTTCTAATAACTAATTGGGCTAAACTTACGGACGGATACGTAAGTGCGTAGGCTGCTTCCCTATTCTGGAAAGGCAAAAATACCTGCTGCTTCTGAGCAAAGGTCAGTGTGTGCTGATCCTGGGGCAGAAAGGATTGTACCACCGCAGGGGTCTGGCCTGATTCTATGCAGCAGCAACGATTGTCACGTGAAAGCTAAGAATTACTTTTTTGTACAATTTAGAATGATCCGATTATGGATGTGGTTGCAATGTGAATTAGATCATGCTGCACTTGTTGAGACTTCTGGGTAACTAATGAGTACTTCAGGATCCAGAATAAGAAGGTGAATTACAGGGCATTTAGGAATTGTTTGTGTATGCAGCGAGCATTAGGCTTTTAATCTTTTCTTCTGTCATAGGCAGCCTGTACAGAAACCACAGCACAAGTTTCAGTTTGTCCAACTTAGCCCTACCAACCAAAGCTGGGAGAGACAAGAGTACTCCCTTCCCCAGCCTGAAAGGTAACAATTTTCCCTTTCTGTTCTGTAGTGCTTACAATTCTTGTGACTTGGCAGCGTGAGGTCTTGCTTTTAGAAGGAATCCAGTAGGGTGGCACATTTCAAGACACTGTATAGTACTTGGCTTAACTGTTGAGACAGTAAATTGTCTTGCTCTTTCTCAGTCAGGCTTCTTCTCAAAAATGGGAAGACTGGCTGGTCTAGCTTGAGGAAATGGATGCACTGTGAATGTTGGGTTTATTTGCTGTTGAAAAAGCAATGAATGTCCTTTTTTGTACTCCCACTACCTTCATGATTAGGTAACTTGTTACCTACTTGTAATGCATCCGTGGTTCTGCATTTGTAGTTTGTAGGAGATAATTCCAAACTCCTGTGGAGACTACAAAGTGTTTATAGTCTTCAGCTCACTGAGTAGAAAATTTCTCATCAAAATCAGATCAGAACCATACTTCAGCTTATTCAGAGTGAAGATCAGTCCCTAACTTAGATGCAGAATGTTTTCATTGGAGCATCTCCTGTTTGTCTGCAGTATCGTTAGGTAATGCGTCTGAACACGCACTAGGAGAGTGACCCTCTGACTGAGAGAGGAGTTAGACAGCCCTGATCATGCTTGTACTGAATGTAGTAAAGAAAGGTGACTGAGTAATGGTGTTTGAGCATTAAGAGCTGTTCAGCTGCCAACCTAGGGAAAAGGTTTATTTTTACCTTTTGAGTTACTCCAGTTAGAACTTACTGCTTTTGTTTTAATATGTCGATTTTTCATTTATTTTTTCCTCCTCATCATTTTCATCGATAAAGATTACTTTAATCTGGAAGTGGGAAGGGATGTGGATGAAGGTTGGTATGATGTTTTGCTGACCTTTGACCTCGTAGAAACAAAGGCCAAAAGCTGAGTTTTTTGGTGTTTCTGCTTTGGACTTTGTTTTTGAGACAAGTAGTCATTCCCTTTGCGTAAAACAAAGAGAAACAGGACTGGTAGGTTGAAAACACGAACAGAGACTGCACGGCTGTTTTTGACGACCTTTTACCAGTTGGTTACCTTTTCGCGTCCGTTTGTACTGGATAAGAAACTTATTTCATGTAAGGGTTATTTCCATGGGTTAAACTTAATGACTGATTCCATGCATTGGAAGAAAACAGTGATGGGTTTTGCTATTCCATGTTCATGCTTTGTGCCTTATCTTCTACCCTTTGGCATTCTTTTCTTGACTGTTGTAATCCTGTAGGGTCTTTAATGTTCCTATGTGGATAGAGGATGGGATTTCTGTGGAGTAGCTCAGTCTGGTTTCTGCAGGGGGGTGTGTGTGTGTGCTCATTTACATGTGAATGCTGGCTCACTGGGTTCCCTCTGGGCACTTCACTGTTTTTCAGATGTTTTTGTCTCTGTTGTACAGGTATAAAACTGCTGCATTAACTTGTTCTTACCAAGTCTATGTGGTACTTTGTATTTCTAACTATAATGGGAAATGATGCCGGGAGTCCATCTCATTGCTGCTGTTTGACCACTTTCCATTTTCCTTTTTAATTTGTTACATGCACATCCATTGCTATTTTTTACTTTAGTGATGCAGATGTTTTTATTAGCACCCTTGAAATACTCTGTGTGCAGTAAAGTCCTTGAAGATGCTACACTTTGGTTCTGTGATGCCAAATTTGAAGTCAGGCACTATTTCTAAGCAAGCTGGCCCTTGTCTTGGGCTTTCAAACCTCCTTTTTGCTCTAGTTTCATTTTGGTTTTGTTATGAGGGAGGGCTGGGAAGAAGCTGGTAGCTGGATTCTTTTGATGCTGATAGTTGGGAGTGTAGATCTTGTAGTATACTACTAATTGTATATTTTATGTCTCAGTATTTGGGTTAAATACTATAATGGAGATTATTACTGAAGCTGGCCCAGTAAGCAATGAAGGTGGGTTCCCTGCAGCATGAGCTGTGCATGATACAACAATTTGCAGCATTTCCTGTGCCTGACTTTGGGCTACCTTTCTTACTGGGTAACCAGTACCACATGATCTGTACTAGTCACCCCCAATGCATTATGCTTTTACATACAGTGACTAATGTGAAGATAGTTCTTGAGCAACTGCATGCAGAGCAGCCCAACTTTTCCTCCCTTACACCTCCTGCTCTCATTACCATCTTCACTTTTTCTCTCTGCATTACTCCCATTACTGTTTTCTGCCGATGTGTGATGCTAGAATATGAATTATGCTGCTGCTTTTTTGAAGTTTCCATTCTGGTTTGAAGTCTGTTACCTGTAATCCAACTAGGTGTGTTTGCCAACCTTAGTATTGTTTGCTGCTGTCCTGGGATCAGATAGCTTTCCTCTCACCTTTTTCCTTTCATCCTCTTTCCTCTGCTGTTTAGGAAATAGACGAGCCCTTGTGGATCAGAAGTCTTCAGTAATTAAACACAGCCCAACAGTGAAGAGAGAATCTCCATCGCCTCAGGGACGAACTAGCAATTCCAGGTAATATTTTCATTGTTCTTTGAGTGTGTAATGGTGTTAGAGTGGTCTCAATACTTGGCAAATATTTCCTCAGAAGTCTGGCTGTTGAAAGCTAAGGAGTACTTTGTTGTGGCGATAAGCTCACACATAGAATCGTAGAATCATCGTGGCTGGAAAGGATCGCCAGGATCATCAGGTCCAGCTCTCAACCCAACATCTCCCTAATCCCTAGATATGATTGTCTGAGAAGATCTAGCATGGATGGTCTTACGTTCATAGTGCACATACGTATTTTTCTGTGCTTATAAAAGTATTCTCTTTTGATGTGAAATCCAAAAAAATCTAGGACCCTACTCTAATTTTGTATTTATTCTTTGTAACTCTCTGTTCTCAATAAGATAGTCTAATCAGTCGAGTTTTAAATGCACCATGCAGGGGATTAGCTGAGCTACACAAAGCAGTTTGATTCCATGAATTCATGTAAAATACATTTCTCCACGCTGAGAAGGGACTCTGTGTGGTTCAAGTAAACATTGCCTAAACCGTTCTTTTGCTTTCCCCTCTCTTTGTTAGCTAGCAGTCATGATAGAGTCATAGAATCATAAAGTGGTATGGGTTGGAGATCATTTAGTCCAATCCCCCAGCTAGAGCTGGATTCCCTAGATGAGATTGCACAGGAACATGTCCAGGTGGATTTGGAATGTCTCCAGAGAAGGAGACTCCTCAACTTCTCTGGACAGCTAGTACAATTCTTCGTTACTCTCACCATGGAAAAAAAAATCCTTATTTTGAAACGGAACCATATCTCTTTTCCCTGTGCAGATCAAGGTAAGAAACCTAACTTTTGTCTGCTTTCTCTTAAAACCATTAGTGAGAACCAGCAGTTCCTGAAGGAGGTAGTACACAATGTTCTTGATGGGCAAGGTGTTGGCTGGTTGAACATGAAGAGAGTCCGACGACTGCTGGAGAGTGAGCAGCTCCGAGTCTTTGTGCTAAGCAAGCTGAATCGTACGATCCAGTCGGAAGAAGATGCTCAAAAGGATGTCATACAGGATGTGGTCAGTGCTGAAATGAATAGGGTCCTCACGCCCAGTGGCTATGCCTCACTCAGTGCGTAGAAAGTTCTTGTCAAATTGCCTGCTAAAAGTTGATGTTACAGCAGCTTTTACTTACTTTCTCAATACTGAAATAGTATAATGGAATGTTTTGCGTTGGAAAGCACCTTCAAAGATCATCTAGTCCAACTCCCCTGCAGCGAGCAGGGACATCTTCAGCTAGATGAGGCTGCTCAGAGCCTCATCCACTCTGGCCTTGAATGTCCTCGACCACTTCTCTGGGCAACCTGTTCCAGTGCTTCACCACCCTCACTTAAAAAAAGTCTTCCTTATGTCTCGTCTATACCTACCCTATTCTAAATTAAAACCATCAGCCCTTGTCCTGTCACAACAGGCCCTGCTAGAAAGATTGCCCTCATCTTTCATATAAGCCTCCTTTAAGTATTGAAAGGCCACAGTAAAGTTGCCTTGGAGCTTTCCCTTATCCCAGCTGAACAACCCCAAGTCTCTCAGCTTTTTATCACAGGAGAAGTGCACCAGCCATCTGATCTGACAGTGGCCTTCTTGTGTATTCTTTCTAACATGTCCCTGACTTTCTTGTGCAAAGGACTTCAGAACTCAACACGTTAGTCCAGGTGTGGTCTCACCAGAGCAGAGTAGAAGGACAGAATTACCTTCCATGTTCCTTTTCCAGCAGGCTGCGGTTGGGCTGTGAACATGCATTGCTGGCTCATGCCCAGCTTTTCATCTACCAGTGTTCTCAAGTCCTTGTCAGAGCTGCTCTCAATCCCTTCATCCCCCAGCCTGTACTGATGTCAGAGGTTGCCCCAACCCAGGTGTAAGACCTTGCACTTGGCCTTGTCTAACTCTAGGAGGTTCACACAAGCTGTCTTCTCCAGCTGGTCCAGGTTGCTCCCTTCTCTCCAGCATGTTGACTGAACAGCATAACTTCATGTCATCTTCAGACCTCCTGAGGAGGATGCTCCTGATTCTGCTGTCTGTGTCATTGATAGACTAAACAACACTGGTCCCACTACAGACCTCTGAGGGATACTGCTTGTCACTGATCTCCATGTGGAAATAATAGCAACAGTGTTGGGACACACAAATAGCAGCACTAATGGGATTTTCATTGCAGGAGATCAGCCGCAAGGTTTATAAAGGCATGCTGGACTTGCTGAAGTGCACTGTGTTGAGTTTGGAGCAGTCGTACGCAAATGCTGGCCTGGGAGGCATGGCCAGTGTTTTTGGCCTGCTAGAGATAGCACATACTCACTATTACAACAAAGGTAAGGAAAGTGAGTGTGAGAATACCGTGTTTGTGAATGAAACGAGATCCTTGTTGTGAAGTAGCTGATTTGTCTGATATTTCAGGGGTTTTACAACACTTTATCATAGGTGACAATTGTACTGTTGTTGCTGAAACCTCAGAAAGCTTTAAGGCTTTCCACAGAATCACAGAACATTAGGGATTGGAAGGGACCTCGAAAGCTTATCCAGTCAAATCCTCCTACCAGAGAGGGATCCCCTAGATCGAGCTGCACAGGAACATGGCCAGGCAGGTTTTAAACATCTCCAGAGAGGGAGACTCCACAACCCTCCTTGGCAGCCCATTCCAGTGCTCTGTCACCCTCACTGGCAAGAAGTTCCTTCTCAGATTGATGTGGAACCTCCTCTGTTCCAGCTCACACCTGTTACCCCTTGTCCTATTATTGGGTGGGACTGAGCAGAGCCTGGCTCCATCCTCCTGACACCCACCCTTACCATATTTGTAAACATTCATGGGGTCACCCTTCAGTCTCCTTTTTTTCCAAGCTCAAAAGACCCAGCTCCCTCAGCCTTTCCTCACCAGGGAGATGTTCCACTCCCTTCATCATCTTTGTAGCTGTTTGGTTTTTTTCGTAACTTGTATTTGTCATCTTTTCCTTGTGAAACAAGCTTGCTTATATTCTGTAAGTGTAATGTTCTTGTTAGTGTGGGCAGAGTTCTTTAATTTTGCATAGCGCAGCAGAAGAAACACTGTAGTTACTGCATCAGAGAAATCTTCTTGGTTTCAAATATACAGGAAAGAGATAGTGAGTGTCCCAAAACCAACACCCTGGCTTTCTCCTCCACTGTTTCCACTAGTGTGTCAGATTATCTACAGGTCATTGTGGTGACCTATGGGAACAAATGTGGAACTGAGCTGTTTTTGTGCCAGGCTTAATGGTTTAGTAGGTGAAATTACTCGTCTCTCATTTGTTTTCCTGCTTTCATTTAATTTTTCCTTATAATTTTTCTTTCCCAATACTTCTTTTTCCCTTTAAAGAACCAGAAAAGAGAAAACGAAGTCCAACAGATGGATCTGTCACTCCTGTTGGCAAAGATCCTGCATCATCCCCAAGACTGGAGCCCAAACCTCCGGTGCAGCTGCCAGTACCTCCGCTAATGCCAAAAGCATTGAGCCCTGCAGGCAAAGCATCAAGGGAGTTTGATACAAAGAGTCTAAAGGAAGAGAACTTTATTGCTTCCATTGGTGTGTATTGAGGTGCATGTGAAGTGCATGAGGGACTTCTGTGATGTTGTTAGGTTGTATTTGCATTCACACCATTTTAACACAATACATTGCTGCTGTGACATGCTTCATTTACACCTTGGATCGCAAGGAACAATCATGTGTTTTCACTCAACGCTTGAATAAACTGTCCAGGCCAGTTTTCTCCCAGAAGCTTTCTAATCTTAATTGTTTCTGAATTTCACTATACTATAGACAACTTTATTTTTGTCTTGTGATTAATGTTGTCAAGCAAAAGAGAAACGGCGCAGGACTTTTGAAAAGGCAGCTGTGGAAGTGACTGCATGAAACGAGAGTTTTCTAATAATTGCTGGTTACCCATGGGTTATCTAGGTTCCTTACAGGTAGAAGTGGGACCAAAGATCTGGTGATTATTAATAACAAAAACTGCCAGAAAGATTTTAGCTTCAGAGTGCAGGACTGATGGGTCATCCATCCATGCAATAACAAGAAGAATGTGTGTACAGCTGCTAGGCTGGTCACTGGAGATGCTTCCAGACTGATTTCATAGCTGAATCATCTTTTCCCTGTGTCTGGGAAAAAGTTAGAAGTAGACTTGACTGTTCTACCTCAAAAGGGCTTTACAGAATATTTTTTAGGGGGGAGGAGTGTTGGATTGGATCCAATCTGCTATGGATTGTAAACAAGAGAAAAGCACCGTCAGCACACCAGAGAAAGTATTTGCCAACGTCAGAAATACATCACGTTAAACTGTAGCCATTGCTTCTTATAGTCTGCTTGAAATAACTTTTTAACACAGTCATTGTCAGATTAGTCTTCTGAAAGCAGCAAACTACTGCAAAGCTGTACCTGCAGCATGTGGCATAGGGCAAGGAAAGCTGTGTGGTGGGCAGTTAGCTGGCAGGAGTGCATTCATTCAACACCCACAGCTGCAGGCTGAGAGGTGTTTAATCCTTCTGAACTGATACTGAACCCCTCTGACTTGCTCTTTTCTTTCAACAGGTGAGCTGTGGAGGCAATTGCTCAGAAATTAATCTTGCACTCTGCTTGAAAATCAGGGAGATCTTTCGAGGTCCCTTCCAATCCCTAATGAGTCTATGAGTCTATGATTTGCGGTTTTCTAGTCTAGTGGGTTCTGTTTAACTACTGTTGCCAGAGTATTAACCTTAGTTCACAATCTTCAAGGAGAGGCAACGTGCAAATTTTTGCTGGTAGTTCTGATGCACTAGTGATTTCCGCTTCTGTGTAACTCAGTTACAAGAAAGTTGCAGTTTCACCAAAAATAATCCAAGTTCAAAAGGCTTTACTGTCTTTCCGAAACCTTTTTTCTAACTGGTTTTGTCTGACATCAAGAGCCATGGGCTATTATGCAAGTCAGTCTAGGCAATCACTGTGAAAACAATGTAGTGTCCCAGTTCATCTGGCTCTTGAGAAATGCCTTTGCTTCTTGATCTCATGTGTTGCAGGAACAGAATTTAAAGGTGCTTGGCTATTACACTTCCTTTATGTTCTGTTACGGAGGCTTCAGTACAAGACAATACTAAGGATACGCAGGACAAGAGTTAGTCATGGCTAGGCTTAAGTTCCTTCTGTGGTGAAACACAGGTTTTCTTATTCCAGCTAACTTCTTTGGAGAAGAAGTATTTGGTAAACTTCTACATGTTGCTGAAATAACAAATTACTTGTAAGGAATTCCATTGAAATGTGAAAAAATTACTGTTTGATGTGAAAGTGATGCAATGCTGTAACAGGTTACATGGAAAGGTTGTGGATTCTCCATCTGCAGATATAGTGGTATGTAGTCCTGCAGCAGTCTCCTCAGATGCAGATCATTAGGGGTTGAAAGAGACCTCCATGAGTCAATGAGTCCAACCCCCTGCTCAAGACCCTAGAGTCTAGGACAGGTCACATAGGAACACATCCAAAGGGGTCTTTCAGGTCTCCAGAGAAGGAGACTCCACAACCTCCCTGGGCAGCCCATTCCACTGCTCTGTCACCCTTACAGTAGAGAAGGTTTTTCTAATACTGAGATGGAACTTCTTGTGCTCCAACTGACACCCATTGCCCCTTGTCCTGTCACAGGGCATAAGTGAAAAGAGATTGTCTCTTCTTGACACCCAGCCCTCATGGATTTATAGACAGTGATTAAATCTCCTCATAACCTGCTCCTCCCCAAACTGAAAAGTCACAGGAATCTCAGTCTTTCTTCATAAGACAGGAGCTCCAGTCTTTTAATTGTCCTTGTGGCCCTCTGTTGGACTCTCTCAAGCAGATCTCTTTGCCTCTTGAACTCAGGAGCCCAGAACTGGATGCAGTACTCCAGGTGTGGTATCACTAGGGCAGAGTACTGTGAGGTTTGAGATGATCTCCAGAGGTCTCCTTGAACCTCAGCAGTTTGATTCTTTGTAGTTTGCAAGGTGCTTACAGCCTCAGGTTGCAGAGATGTAAATACAAGTCTTAATGAATCTGTTGATACTGTACGACTAAAGCACAAGTAGGGTTGGTAACCTTTTGACAAGAGGAAATGCTACAATGAAAAGTCATCAGCATAGCTGAGTAAAACCGTGTGTGGCACTGTTTGCAGTAGCCATATTGCAAACATACATCATAACATGCGAAGTGTATGTTAGTGTAGCGGTTAAACTGCATCTCTCAGATGGAATCATCGAATTCCATCGATGGATGGGTTGGAAGGAACCTTAAAGACTATCTAGTTCCAACGCCCTTGCACAGGCAGGGACACCTTCACTAGATCAAGTTACTCAGGGCCCCAGCCAACTTGGCCTTCAACACTGCACACATGTGGGGTGGCAGCCACAAGTGCCTTGGGCAACCTGTTCCAGCATCTCAGCACCTTCACAGCAAAGACTTTGTTCCTTGTGTCCAACCTCAATCTCCCCTCTTCAAGTCTGGAACCCTTTCCCCTTGTCCTCTCACTACTACCCATGTCAAAAGCTCTACCCCAGCTTCCTTGTAGCCCCCTTCAGAGATTGGAAAGCTGCTAGAAGGTCAGCTGGGAGCCTCCTCTTCTCCAGGTTGAACAATGTGGATGTAGATAGCTTAATGTGTGCCGTTTTCTTGTACTGCAGGAACTATTGCCAGGGGGTTCATAGGCATTTCCAGAGTTAATTTTGGCTGTGTTCCTGCTTGACCCCCATTTTTTACCTCCCCTTTTCAGAAAGTTTATGGCTTCCCTCTTTATATTAGTGATTTGTTTGGTTTTATTGCGTGCTTGTGGTAACTGTTAATGAAAATGTCAGTGTTGACTGAAGTTTCTGTGACTTCTTTTAAAATAATCCTTTAATGCTGAAAAGTCACTGTGTTTGACAGCTGTTAGAAATGGAAAAGAGTATGCTACCTTCTTTGTCTGTATCAGATCCTTTCTGAACCTCCTGTCTGGGTTAGTTTAGGCTCATGTAGCAAAGGCGTGGTGTTCTGTGCCTCCTGAATTCATTTAAGGTTTTCCTCTTCTTTCACAAAGTAGTTAGTGAATTCTAGGCTGCTTCTAGCATCCTAGGATGAGCTGTACTCTGAATTAAAAGTTAACTCAGGAAAAGTGATTTAGTGGCAGGTATTGTAGCTTTCAGCCTGGTGTTTTTTAAAGTAAAGCTGTATAGACTGATCCCTTAAGAGTCTAGATGCTTATCTGAGACACATGTACTTATGAGAGCTGAAGGAATATTTATCTACCAGGAAGCACACACAGAAACACGTTGTCTAGAAGCTGTCCTCCTAGTGTTTTCTTCTTTGCCATAATTGCCTTGCTCTTGATTCTTCCTGCTGTGGAGGAGCCTTCCCCACAATCATAACACTTTTTTCCATTAGAAATTTGTTAAATAGAACTTTGTTAGGGCCTGATTTCTGCCATTTGCATGTTGAGATGTGTTCTTGACGCGCTTCAAGTGACCTTTTAGCTGCTACGCAAATACCTCTGAAGAAAGGTGGACACACTGGTCTTCTTTTCGCATTGTTCTTCTTTTCACGTTAGCCATTTTAACAAGTGTCTCCCTCTGTAGCATTTCCAGCTCTAGCTGTGCCAGTGAGAGGCAGCAGTGCCCAGTATTCAGTCAGCTCAGCATGTCAGCTTGTGACGTGTCCTTCAGCCAACAGGCCATCTGGCACAATCTGTTGTTTGTGAGCAGAAAAGATGACCGCAGATACAGAGGGTTGAGGAATGTGAGCGATAGGAAAGTGCCAGTGCCTCATCACGATGTCATTTCAGAGCTAAGCTTCAACAGAACATAGCGCATGCAGACTTGAGCCTTTTTTACCTTTTGTCTGCGTTGTGTCCTCTTACGAAATCCCTTGACTTGATCGGAGTGCTCTGACCTAATTTGAGTTGTGGCAGCTGGCGTTCAGCATGACCAATGCCTTCCTCTTCTTTCTTCTTCCTTATTTTCCGTTCTTTGTATCTTGAGAGGAGCAACTGGATGCAGAGAAGTTAAGGACTGTTTGATAGGCAGAGCCCATCATGTATTGAGGATGCTGTCAGGTCAAAAATAACCGATGGTACATGCAAAGTTTGTGATAATTTAACGTACATAGTATTGACTAAATCCTGTGCTAACTTATAGTTTGACTTTTGCTGGGATTGCTGCTGCGTTCACGCCTTTTCCTTTCAATAATGTAAACCAGAAACGTTGACACGTTTGTTTAATTGAAACGTCCGTGTTGCTTCTGTTTTGGAAGAAACCTGGCACTCTTGAAGGCCTTGCTCAGGAAAGGTGATTAATTGCGTTGTGTGTGTTCAGAAGAGCTGTCTTTCCATTGTTGGTTCACTGTGTGAAGTCATCTCTTTAACATCTGAATTCTGTAAATGAGAGATGATTGCAGTGCTCGATTCCTGACATTGATCTGTTGTAAACTGGTGTTAATTGAAAATTAACCCAAATTAACCCTTTCGTTGATAGTTGTCATAAACCTCTGCCTTTTTTTTTTTTGAGATTAAGGGGTGGGGGTTTTGTTTACCTTTTTTGACCCCATTTTCACCTGTCTGTCCAGCCGCTGACTCTTTCTCTTTCTTTCCTGCTTTCAATGCATCTTGGGTAGAATTGTGGAACAAGCACCAGGAAATGAAAAAGCAAAAATCTTTGGAAAAAACGAGTAAGGAAACTAAAAAAAAAATGTAGACACTGCCTCCTCCAGCCTCGCCATAACTGCCAACTCCCCAGGTGCAGAGTGAGCTTGCTTCTCTGGCACAACAGTCTCTGAAGAACGCCTCTGTTGTAGAGGAGACCAAACAGATGGATTTTCCCTGGGGAAATTGTGTTCAAATGTTTTAGTGGTTGGTTTTTTTCTTTTGTTTTTTCTTTGTTGCCTTCTTCAAAGAAGAGGAAGCTGCTATCTTACTGTAGCAGATACATATGGAAGGATTTTAAGATTTCCTTTCTTACAAGTTGAAGATCAGTTTTTCTTAACGAGTATTGGAAAGGAATATGTTGTTTGATTGGTTGGATGTTACTGAAATGAGGAATTTCTGCTCTTTCAAGCTCTGGGCTGGTCAATTTTGTTACCTGGCATCAGGATCACAGTCAGTCTTCAACAAGAAATAGTATTGAGGAGGAGAGAGAAGATTTATGTGAAGAATCGTATTTAGTTGTTAGAAAACAGCTCTATAAGAAGGAATCAAACTGATTTTATTTTTAATATCCTGTGTTAAAGGAGAAGGAGAACAGTCTGAGCTGATTGCAGAGGCTAAATAGTAGTCTAACTCTATACTAACCTTAACATCTATTGAATGCAAATATTGAATAGATGTTATTTGCAGGTGTAGTACAAGGTATCACCAGTGTAAATAGGGACATATGATGCAAGCGCATTAGTTAGTTAATAGCAACCATGGTGTAGTTTCCACTTTGTAGAGCTGATGCTGCCTGCGTAGGCTGAAGGCTGGGGAGGATTAATAGCTAACATGAACAGGCAAAATTTCCTTACATTTGACTAGCCTGGGTTTGCTCTGTTAGTTTTAGGCTCCTCAGTTAAATAGTTGAGTACAAGTGAGCCTGTGCAGGTAGTTTGGAGACAGTGGTGCAAATGGAGCACCATGCACCGCAGAGGCAGTACAGCTTATAATGTTTGAGATCTGAATTGTTTTCTGCTGAGGTAAGAGTGTGTGTGAGGCAGACACACAGCACGTACAAAACTGGGCCTTTCAGGTGGATGCCTATATTGTGAGAGACAAATTGAGGTATTAGTTTTTCATGTGTATTAGGTATACAGCTCTATAAAGAGGGGAAGGGGAGGTTTGCAAACACCTGGAAATCGATTGTGACAACAGCATGATTGTGGTTATTGTGTTCCTTAAACTCAGTTACCAGTGTTGCCTACAGCTGTCAAGTACCTGAACTGCTCCAGTCAGTTTCCTCTAAAAGTCAAATGCCAGAAATATATCTGAGTTACGTGTTAGGGCAGGGAACTCTTCAGTTGCTTAAACCAAGTAACTGAAATTTAGCACTCCTGCTGTAGTAATGAGATACCAAATGCTTTGCGGCATTGTTGTTCAGAACTAGAAGTTAGGGCCATCCGAATGAGTGGAAAGAGACCTCTAGAAATGAGCAGTGTATATTTCAGCAGAAAAAAAGGGCATTTGTTTTCTCAGAAAGTTCATGGAAAGGCTCTGGTTAGGTATTTTTCTTCTTTTGTACGCTTCGTTTATACTTTCTCCTTGTTAGAATCTCTGATGTGAGCTACAACGTGTGGATTTGGAGGCAGAATACTGTGACAAATGAAGAACACTTTCAGTAAAACACTTCACATAGAGAATTTGTGGTCGAGTAGTAGGCTAGTATGGTCTGCACAGCCCACTTACGGCTTTGCTATTCATGAATTTACATACCATCTCAAGCTCACTCTCAAAATCTTTGCATATTACTCTCTCTTTCCTCCCTTCCCTTGTCCTTTTTCTTTTTGATATCTTAGCCTCTCTAATACTACACCTAATACAAACATATTCATAATTCACAAGCTGCTGTGATCAGTGATTATGAGAGAGAGTGGCATTGTTTGCTTAGAGGTACTGGACATAGCCGTGGGTTTACAATACAAATGTTCCAGCTGCTGATCATGTCTTCCTGTTACTGAATAGTTGGCAGATATGGATATGGCAGAAGTGTTACGTTCAGTCTCTTACCTTTCTGAGAATTGTGACATTCTGTGTATAGTCTCTTAGCACATTCTTTTCTTCACTCGTTATTTACCTCGCTCAGTGCTTATCCAAACTTCTTTTCAGGCTCTACCTCTCCATCATTCTCTTTTCCTTCTGCCATCCCATCCAAGGGCAGTAGATGATGTAATTCCAGAACTGCATGAGAAGTTGAACATTAAGTTCTTTATCATTTTTACCCCTTTTTTTGTTTTTTTTATCGGTGGGTTAATGAATGCATGACTTCAAGCTTGCTGATTCCCCCTCTCACTACTGACCCATGTGATTACCAACTCTGGAGAGCCATTTGTTAATGTAATTGGGGAGTGTTGTGACTTACAGCATCCTACAAGCTTCTTCCTTGAAATTCTTACTGGTGTAACACTGTCACTGGTAATGTTCTGGTCATGTGTTACCTGGTTTTTGCCTAGTTGCTGTGGGCAACCTAACAAACTCAGTTCAAGACTGAGCAAATGAGCTGTTCAGAAAAGGATTCTGGCTTCTAAGTAAATAGGTGTCCTTTATTTTACCAAAAATAAAGTGGCTTCTAGAGTTGAAAGGCAACTGCTGCATGTGTGACTGTAACTGAAGGCTACTTGACTTTTGTCCTCTTTTCAGTTTTGAATGGCTAAGGTACTGTTTACTGATAGTCATTCCAGGACTATACCTTTTGGAGTGTTTGAACTTCAAACTAAAGAATGGCTTCTGTGTTCTGCTGGCCTTGTTGTTTACAGTACTAAGGAATTAAAAAAAATAACTAGAAGGAATGAGAAAGTCAATTTGTTTTCCTGGTACTGTGCCTGCTTTTAGTCTGTCTCTGCCTTCTGCCATACCGTTGTTTCTTGGTACAGTAATGATTTACTCTTTCTTTTGTTCAGGGCCAGAAGGTGTGAAACACTTGGATTTGGGAGAGACAGATGAAAAAAAATCCCAAATCAGTGCAGACAGTGGCCTCAGTTTGGCCTCAGGTTCTCAGGTCAGTGGCTCCTACGCTTGCTTTGATTATGTATTAAGAGACTTATGTATTAAGACCCTTCTATTCAATGCCTAGTTGTGGAAAGGCTTCTAGTGTTTGAGCACTCCTAAAAGGCTCATGGGGTAAAATCTCTTCCTGTCTTTCTGTAAGGGACTGATCTTCGCAAAATGTTCAGCTGTTTGACCCTATGGTCTTCTTGATGTGCTGGCAGCAGTTTTTCTTTGGCTGACTGAATAAACTAAGGAAGTGTGAGATGTGTGATTCAAGACTCCAAATGAATGGGAAATTATAATCTTTTATGGTAAAAACTAATGTGACTTTTCTTCCTATCCTTTATGTGTTTTGATTGCAGAAGAGTGAATTTGACTCTGTTCCCAGTGGAGGACCAGCAGTTATGGTCCGAAGTACAAGCCAGGATTCTGAAGTCAGCACAGTGGTAGGATATGCCCAAAGTGAAATCTTGATGTGATTCACTGCTTGAAAAGTGGGGGGAATACATTTTGTGCCTACATTTTCTGTGGTAGGGCTGCACAATGTCACTGTACATTATTTACATCCATTAGTTCTCTCTCCATAGCCTGAGTGGGTAGAAAGCACATGTGTCTGACAGACCATACGTAGTCCTTTGCTAGAAGAGTGCATCCTTCATTTGTGGTGCTCATTGTATTACATCTTTATGGGTGTGTTGGTGTAACTGGTGGATTGCAGTACATTGATAAACCTGTCTAGTTGCCTATGAAACATCTAGAAAGAACAGAAGTTCAAAAATGTAACTGGAGAGCAGAAAAACAAGAGCAATCTTCCTCAAATTGCCTTAAAGCCCTTATATCATATCAAAATATGTCTGCTTGCTTTCTGGTCAACTGTAAAGCCTGTAGGAAAAGATTAGCATTAATGCATTCAGTAGAAAAAAAGAATGAGCCTTCTCGCTGCCACATGTTCTCTGATACGACATATTCATGGGGTACAACACAGGGAACTGTCCTTTTTGGTGGTGTTTTTGCAAGATCCCTTCCAATTCCTAGTGATTCTATGATTCTGTGATTTCTCTAAAAGGCTGCATGCCTGTGAGTACCTGGCTTTCAGTGATCCGTGTTTTGGATGTGTGATTGTGACGTGGTAGTTTTCAGTTCTTGAAGCAAGGAGGGGAAGTCAACAGAACTGCCACTTTGGACTTCTGGAGGATAGGCTGTGGCCTGTTCAGAAGGCTAATTGACAAAGACTCTTGAGAAACAGTCCTGAAAGGCAAAGGAGTCTGGGAGGGCTGGACATACTTCAAGAAGGATGGCTTTAAGGTAAAATGAATTTATGCAGGTAGAAACTTAGAAGGGCTAGAGCCCACTTAGAATTCAGCCCAGCTACCGCTGTGAAAGACAATTGAAAAGGCTTCTGTAAATTAACAGCAGTGTGAGGATGAGGGAGGGTCTTCATCCCTTGCTGGATGCCGGGGAAAATACAGTGACAAAGGATGTGGAAAAGGCTAAGGTACTGAACACCTTATTTGCCACAGACACACAGATCATTCAGCGTTGGAAGGGACCTCTAGAGGTTATGGAGTCCAACTGCCTTACTTGATCAGGACCATAGACTCTAGGACAAGTCAGTCTTTAAGTAGTTCTCTACTTTTGGTCTGGATACCCAGCCCCTTGAGCTGGAAGACTGGGATGAGGAGCAGAATGAGCACAATCCAAGAGGAGATGGTTTGTGACCTGCTACAGTATTTAGATGTAAACAAATCTGTGTGGCTGGATGGATTACACCCAAGAGTCCTGTGGATGTGCTCAGCCAAATCACTTTCCATTGTTTAGCAGCAATCCTGGCTAACTGGGTATTGGAGATCAGCAAATGTGTCCACCATCTACAGGAAGGGCCAGAAGGAGAAGCTGGGGAACTACAGACCTGTGAGTTGGCCTTGGTGCCAGGGAAAGCTGTGGAGCAAATTATCTTGAATCTTTGTGCACCATTGTTTTGACAATTCTATAAACCAGTCGACAGAACATGGCCATCAGCAGGATACACAGTTTATTATCCACCTTTGCAAGGATGACAGAGCATAACCAGCTGCCACCGAGACAGAGGAAAGCACCTCTGACCAGAAACACCAGAATAAAAGCCAAGGGAGATGTTTCTTTCTACACTTACCACAAGAACATGGGCATCTGCGGTCTCCCATCAGAAAAAAAGGAATCATCCATATGTCAGCCTCAGTTCTCAGCACTTCAACTCTTTACAGGATAACCAGGCAATCATGCCCAGTCAGCATGGGTTCACCAAAGGCAGGACCTGCCTGAACAACCTGAGCTGCTTCTCTGATGATGTGACCTGCCTAGTGGATGAGGGGGGAGGCTGTCAATGTTGTCAACCTTTAATTTGGTAAAGCTAAAGTGGCTACTCAGTCTGAAGCAAAGGAGTCTGCTGAAAGACCTTGTTGTTCTGTAACAACTGAGTGATGGGGGTTGGTCTCTTCGGCTAATTAACAAACAGTACGACTGGGCCTGGAGGGTTGTGCATAGCGGCACAAAGTCCAGTTGGAGACACTGGCTAGTGGTGTACCTCTGGGGTCAGTTATTGTTCAACCTGGATGATGCTACAGATCAAGTGCACAGGTGATACGAAACTGAGAGGAGAGACTGATGTGCCTGGTGTTTGTGCCACCATTCAGAGTGGCCTCAACAGGCTGGAGAAGAGTGGAGAGAGGAATCTATGAAGTTCAACAAGGGGAAAATGCCAAGTCCTACGTGTGGGGAGGAATAAGCCTCGGCACCACTACACCCTGAGGTCTGGCTGGCTAGAGATAATACTTGTTGGGAAGGACCTCGGGATCCCGACAGACAGCAGGCTGACTGTGAGCCAGCAGTGCACCCTTGTGGCAGAAAAGGCCAGTGGTATGTGGAGCTGTGCTAGGGAGCTCTGGAGACCTCTGTCAGCAGGTTGAGGGAGGCGATCCTGCTTCACTCAGCATTGAGGCTGCATCTGGAGTGTTATGTCCAGTTTGCAAGATGGGTAAGATGATTAAGGGATTGGAGAAGCTTTCATGAGAGGTGAGGCAGAGGGAACTGGGACTTTTCAGTCTGGAGAACAGAAGGAGCTTGTCAATGGATATAAACACCTAACGAGAGAGAATGCGTGCAGGGACCCAGACTTTTTTCAGTAGTCCTTCCTGGCAGGACAAGAGACAGTCAATACAAACATTAAAGCACAGGAAATTCCATCTGGACACAGGAAAACACTTGTTTAGTTTAAGAGTGGTCAGACACTACAGCAGTTTGTTCACAGGGGTTGTGGATTCTTTATCTGTGGAGACCTTAAAAGCCTGGCTAGGAATGGTCCTCAGCAGTGTGCTCTAGCTGACCTTGCTTTGGCAGAGGGACTCGTATATAGATGACTGTAACAGAAACCTTATGACCTGTAGAGTTCTGTGATTTTTCTAAAGTGTTTTTTGAGTCACATCTTTGCAAAGTAAGGTTTGTTGGAAACATGTTACTGAAGGAGAAAAACAAATGTAGCTTTCACTTGTTCTGCTTCTTATCTTGTGCCTTGGGAAGAAACATTTAGTGGAGTTCTGTATCTTGTGGAGTCCCTCAAGGGTGGTACTGGCACCAGTGTTAGTCAGTCTATTCATTAATGACTTGGATGAGTCAGCAAGTTTGCTGATGACACAGAGCTGGGAGGGGTGGTCAACACAGCAGCAGGCTGTGCTGCCATTCAGTGGGACCTCGACAGGCTGGAGAGTTGGGCAGGGAGAAATTGAATGAACTGTAACAAGGGCAAGTGTAGAGTCTGGCATCTGCGCAAGAACAATCCCAGGTACCAGTACAGGTTGGGAACTGACCTGTTGGAGAGCAGTGTAGGAGAAAGGGACCTGGGGATCTTGGTGTCCAGCAGGATGGACATGAGCCAGCAATGGGCCCTTGTGGTCAAGAAAGCCAGTGGCATCCTGGAGTAGATTAGAAGGGGAGTAGTTAGGAGCTTCTCCTTCCCCTCTGCTCTGCCCTGGTGAGACCACATCTGGAATCTTATGTCCAGTTCTGGGCCACTCAGTTCTCGAAGGACAGAGAACTGCTGGAGAGAGTCCACTGCAGAGCCACAAAGATGACGAAAGGAGTGGAACATCTCCCTGATGAGGAAGGGCTGAGAGAGCTGGGTCTCTTTGGCTCGGAGAAGAGGAGACTGAGGGGTGACACCATGAATGTTTATAAATATGGAAAGGGCAGGTGTGAGAAGGATGGAGCCAGGCTCTTCTCATCCAATGATAGGACAAGGGGCAACAGGTGTGAGCTGGAACATAGGAGATCTCAGGTCAATCTGAGAAGGAACTTTTTCACAGTGAGGGTGACAGAGCACTGGAACAGGCTTCCAGGGGGGTTGTGGAGTCTTCTTCTCTGGAGACATTTAAAACCTGCCTGGATGTGCTCCTGTGTGAGTTGATCTACGTGATCTGGCTGTGGTGGGGGAGGGTTGGACTTTTGAGGTCCCTTCCAATCCTTAATGTTCTGTGATTCTGTGAAATAGTTCACAACTTTTGTCTCCACAGTGTCTTTGTCTGTTGAAAGTAACTGCTTTATTTTTCTTCACAGGTCAGTAACAGTTCTGGAGAGACACTAGGAGCAGACAGTGACTTGAGTAGCAATGCTGGTGATGGCCCAAGTTTGGAAAATGGTGGCAGTTTGGCAGGATCCAGAGGCACTGTGTCAGACAGTGAAATTGAGACAAACTCTGCTACTAGTTCAATCTTTGTAAGGGCTTTGCAGATTTCCCATCTGAATGTTTCCTTTATAAAAATGAAATCTTGTACAGTAATCTTTTCAATATGTGTCTGTGTGTGGAAGAGGATCTCTGATTCTGTTCTAAGGGTTAATCAGCATTTAAAATAGTATTAGTGTTTAAGATGCTATTTAAAATACTATCTAAACTACTAAACTCTTACTCAAACTCTTATTAAAAATCTTAAAGGTAGTTTTGTATTGATTCATGTACTTGTCTTCATTTCCAATGCAATACTTGTTTCTTTGGTAATGGTAGATTCACATCTGCTCTACCACATTACAGGTTCTAGCAATACTTAATTCATCCTCGTTCAATATTTCTCTCAACCAAATGGGCATCTCTTTGCCATTCAGAAGCAAAACAACGTTGATAGGGCTTTTACAGGGCTTCTACTTCTAATTTTAAAGCACAGAAAATCATTGTGCCCAGGGAGGAGGTGGAGGCCCCATCCCTGGAGGTGTTTAAAAACCAAGAGGCTAGAGCACTTGAGGGCATGGTGTAGGGGTTAGGGAGCTGTTGGGATGAGGGCTGGACTTGATGATCCTGGAGGTCCTCTCCAGCCATGACGATTCTATGATTTCAGATTTCTTCCAAGAGCATGAAAACTGTGTAACCATGTCTGCTTGTTTAGTTGCAAGACACAGTGGTTTTCAAGCATGTTTTCTGTGTTTTTCTACTGGATTAATGAAACTAAATGGAATTTTAAGAACACTTGCAAGGTATTTAGAACAAATATGGTATCTACACATGATGTATGATGAAGCATCGCACTGTATACTTTACCTGGTCATAGAGAAATAGATGGGCAAGCTTTATCATCGCAGTTCCTGCTGGCTGGATAGCCCTAGCCCACAGTTCTTCAGATCAGATAGTAAAGTCCAGATAATATGTGAGAGTTCAAATAATCTTATTCTGCTTGTGAATATTAATTTTCATTGAGGTCCTAAAAAGTCTGTGGTTCTTCCTCCACTCCTCACAATCTGTATGACAGCGCTATTCAGCTAGTGCCTAAACATGTAAGCATGAAGTACAGAGGGTGACAGAAGAGGTTTAATTGTTTCCTTTAGTCTGGGATTTACATTTTTTGTTTGTTTTGCCTCAGTTTTCCTTCATGTCTTCTTGTTTCTTCTGTCTTTTGATTTCTTTGTCTGTCTCTGTTTTTACTTTGTCTGACTCTTGACCTTTAAGTTTTTTACTGTGCTCTTAGAACCCAGTAATGTGTTTAGTGTGTGAAGGTTTGTGATGGAAGTCTGAGAAGCAGAGCTTGCATCTATTAAGCACAACAGTGAACTGTGAGAAACAGACCTGCAGGGCACAGATTTGGCTTAACGCCTCTTGTATTATTTTTCAGGTGAAGTCTCACAACCTGAAGCAGAGCGTGAAGGATAACAAAGGCAGTACTCCAGGGAAAGGTCCAGAGGATAGGAACCAACGTGTCTATCTCTATGAAGGACTTCTGGGTAAACTATTCTTTCTGCAGGGAAAAGGGGTGTTTTAGACTAAGTTCAGGTGTACTCATGTGTAGGGCAGACTGGAGTTTTTACACTACCAGAAGCTGTTTTTAACCACTTGCTGTTCTCCATACTAGTAGAATAGGAGAGTGCATCAGGCCACTCAGAATAAAGTCAAAGATTTGCTGGGGAGATTAAGTAAGAAATGGGTGTGAGTGGTGTAGTTGGCATTAAAATTTAGTTTAAGTCTCTTGATGTTCAATACGAATTCCTTAAACTCTTGGAAAAAAGGGAGAAAAGATTTAACTTATCTGTGTGTGGAAGGCAAAAACATACCACTTGATCGTCTTAAGTCATTGAACAGAGGGCTGCTAAACTCAGAATGCTTAATGGCCTTGAATTAGGAATATATTGGCTCTTCTGAAATGCATTTCTTCTGGTCTTGCTGTTAATCGAGAGCTCTCTCTTCCTGTGTTTTTCATGTTTTCCATTTATCATTCCTACCTTCTTGGAATGGTGCAGGTAGAGATAAAGGATCTGTCTGGGACCAGTTAGAGGATGCTGCAATGGAAACGTTCTCTCTGAGTAATAATCTTTCTGCTTTTCTGTGTGTTTGCTGTGATCTGTGTTTGTGTGAGAGATTACTGTCTTCTTGTGTTCTCTGTTATGTGGTGTGGTTTTTTTAAATGTAGATTGTTTACGTGTTCGTTTCTGATCTTTTCAAGGAGGGGGAAGAAACAGGAATGAATCCTGAAGTATTTGACTGAAGTAAATAGAATAAGTGCTTGATTTTTGTATATTGCGTAGGCAAAGAGCGTTCAACGTTGTGGGACCAGATGCAGTTCTGGGAAGATGCTTTTTTGGATGCTGTGATGTTAGAAAGAGAAGGAATGGGAATGGACCAGGGACCCCAGGAGATGATTGACAGGTGAAGTTATTTAGTAGTTCCTTGTCTTCCTCATTGTTTCACCTGCAGCTGAAATAGTAAAAAACTTTTGTTGTTACTATTCCTGACTGTTACAAAGTGAGCTTCTTGTCTCTGTGCTGGCCAGTATCTCCTCTTGACACTAAAATACATATTCAGTTGTGACATTAATGTTTTTAACTCTTGTGGAGAGATGATCTTTCAGGAGAAGTGGCTGATGTAAGCACAATCCCCGTGTGACTTGATCTGGGTGGTCCTGCTCTGGCAGGGGGATTGGACTAGATGATCTTTTGAGCTCCCTTCCAATCCCTAACTTTCTGTGCTTCTGTGATTTTGTAATCACAGTATGAAGTGATGGAATAGATGAGATTAGTAGTAAATCAGGAGATTGCTGGGGCAGGATCACTATATTCTGGAATAAAGGAAGATATAAAAGACATAAAAAGATAGGGTGTTGACATAATGTTAAAGAATTTGTCTTCAGGAACTATCAGTTATAAATGTTGTCAGTTTACAATTTGTAGTTAAGCAACAAAAAAACCTACAAGGGAACCACTCTCTAGAAATATCTGTGTGGTT
Source organism: Phoeniculus purpureus (assembly GCA_028565055.1). NCBI lineage: Eukaryota > Metazoa > Chordata > Aves > Bucerotiformes > Phoeniculidae > Phoeniculus > Phoeniculus purpureus. Next base: position 15,833,579 of record JAOXOE010000441.1, on the reverse strand, counting down.
GTTTAAAACTGGACTACTTTTAGGATGTCAGTTCACTACCTACTTTCTTTTTTTAATCAACTCTGGTAGTAACTGATTGTTCTGTGCTCTGCCTACCCGCCTGCAGCTGTATCACCTACGCCAGTACTGTCCTGTAATAGGGCGTCTGGTAGCCAAAACAAGAGCTAGTTTGTAGGGTGCTAGTTTGAAAATGGGTTTTTTGCAAAAATTACCTACCTAACTGGAAAAAAGAGAGTGTCCATGTACTTCCTTCATCACTTTGCTTTTGTCTTGCAGCTGAATTTAAGCTCTAAATGCTGGCAGCTCTTGTACTCAGTTCTGTGTGCCTCTTGTGGCAGTTGTAATTGTCACGGAGGTGTGACTGCAGAAAAGAGGAAATGGGTAAGCCCAGCAGACCACTGAGAACTTTGCCACTGAGCAGATGTTATTTACTTCAACTAGTTAATAGAAATGTTTAATTAGTGCCTTACAAAAACCTGCCCCTTTGGCTTAGTGGGTTTGGACGTTTGGGTGTCCATGCACTTCACAAATAGTGCTCTGTCTTTTGTCAGTTCTTTAGTGAACTGGATGAAGAATGCTTGTTTCGTTTCCATCTCTTCTTGCAGGTATCTTTCCATGGGAGAACATGATCGAAAGCGTTTGGAGGATGATGAGGATCGCTTGTTGGCTACACTGCTGCATAATATGATTGCTTATATGCTTATGATAAAGGTGATGACTTCTCCTTTTTAATAGGTCACTGTTCAGATTTCAGTGGTTTCGTTGGTGTTCTCATCTCTGCTCACAGGACCTGGAACAGTGCAGTATAGAAGAATGTTATAAAAGGTCTCCTAATCTTAATGAAAACAGTTGCTGCAGTACCTGGAGATTCTTTGAAATACGCTGTCCGACTTAGTGCAGTTCTCTTACTTGGGTATGCTTGTACATCACAGAAATTGAATGCATTCTCAGGTGGCTACCAGCAGTATTTTATTTTTTTTGTCTAATTACTTTCTTAGATAGTCCACATCCTCATCCTCACTGGAAAGTCAATTAATAGTGTTGCCAGTAGGATTAGTGGGACTCCTAGAAGATACGGGTTTGAAAATTGTTGAAGAAGCTTAGGTTCACGATCAGGTTCAGGGTGTGGTTTTGGTGTGTGTTGTCTCGTTAGATAAGGGTTGCTTAGAGTGAATGCCAAGAGTTTGGGTTATGTAACCAGGGAGGAGGTGAGTTGTGATAATAGCATGATAAAGAATCATGCCGTTTGGGTTGGGTTTGGGTTTGGGTTGAGGGATGTCGTTAAGGAGGTGTGCAGTCCCTCTTTCTTTAGCTTAAAAGGCTAATGTTGGAACATAGCTTCTTAATGATCAGGATGATAGTAATGACAATCAGTTCTTGAAGGTAGTGAGTAGGATAGAATCTGCTGCAATTGGTATGTGGCTGTGATTGGCTCCACAAATCTCTGAGCACTGTCCATGGAAGATTCGGGTCCATGTGGTGCCGCGTGATGTTTGATTTAGTTGTCCTGGGATGAACTAAAATTGTGCTCATGTTTAGAACCAGCTTAGGTGCATGGTTTTACCCATAACAGGTTTGATGCTCTGTGCTATCCAGTGCCACAGCTGGACAGTAGCTGTACACAAGTGATAACATTCACTGGTTAAATTAGTTAGGTGAGACATCATTTCGTACATAACAAGTTTGTGGTACCCAACCAGTGGAATAAATGATTGTAAATAAACTATTTTTTTTGTGGGAAGGGTTTGGGGAGAGAGAAATAAGATGCTGATTTTTTTCCTGACATAAATGGAACATGAAGGTAAGTTTTAAGGTGGAAATTAGTTATATTTGGAATGAGTGTATTTCAGAAGAAGACTCTGGGATTTGGCAATTAAGACCTGCATTGCTGCTGTACTTCAGGTAGAAATAATGATAAACTTTCATCAAAGGAAACAAAAGAGCAGCGCAACTAATAGTTTCAAAAGGCTGTCTCATAACAGATGTTGATAGAGTTAGATCTGAGGGGAGTAGTGGCTTGGGAGCTAGAGCTCCTGAGTCATTAGCGATAGGACAAAGGGAAATTGTTGTGCCAGGGGAGATTTAAATTGGACATCAGGATTTTTTTTTTCACTGAAAGAGTGGTCAGGGATTGGAACAGGCTGCCCAGGGAAGGGAATGGAGTTGCTGGAGGTGTTCAAGAAACATGTAGATCTAGTGCTTGAAATCGTGGCTTAGCTGACACAGTGGCATTGGGTTTGTGGTTGGGTATGATCATCTTAGAGGTCTCTTCCAACCTTAATGTTATGATTTTTTTATTTTGGTCTGGTGAAAACAACCAGATCCCCAGGCATCACTCTGGGCCTGTTGGTTATAGATGAAAAGGGAATAGAGGGAATCAGCTGTGATACAAATATGGTTTCTTTCAGTGTGTTTCCAGAGATGCTCAAGAACAAGGATGGGATGAAGAACTGCGGTTGTGGGATGAAGAAGGGTTGTGGCTGCTGTGTTTGTTTTGTTTTGTTGTTGCTGTTGTTATGGTTACTTTTTTCCCTCCTGATTACCTAGGTTTTGGATAAAGGTGGTGGATCTAAAAGTTGGGATATATTATGTGCATATATTGGTTTTTTTCATAGAATCATCAAGGTTGGAAAAGACCTTAAAGATCATCAGGTTCAACTGTCGGCTCTACAACCCCAAACCACTAAACCATCTCCTGAAATGCTCTGTCTGCCTGGTTTTTGAACCCCTCCAGGGACAGTGCCAACACCCCCTTCCTGGGCAGCCTGTTCCAAGGGCTCCTCACTCTTTCTGGGAGGAAGTTTTCCCTAAGATACAATCTGAATCTCCCCTGGCACAACTTGACCCATTTCCTCTTGTCCTATCACTGGTCACTTGGGAGAAGAGGCCAACCCCTGCCTCACTTCAGCTTCCCTTCATGTAGTTATAGAAAGCAATGATGTCTCCCTCAGCCTTCTCTTCTCCAGGTTGAACAGCCCCAGCTCCATGAGCCTCTCCTCATCAGACCTGTTCTCCAGACCCTTAATCAGCCCAGCTGCTCTTCTCTGTCCTCTCTCCAGCACCTCAATGTCCTTCCTACACTGCCATGCCCATAACTGTCCCTAGTACTAAGGTGCAGCCTCACCAGGGCTGAGTATAGAACAAGTTCTCCATGGAACACCAATGTGTTCTTTTCGCCAAGAAGGCCAATGGAATCCAGAGTGTGTCCAGCAGATCAAGAGAGGTTCTTCTCCCTGTTTACTCTGCCCCAGTGAGACCACGTTTGGAATATTGTGTCCAGTTGTGGGCTCCCCAGTTCATAAGGAACAGAGATCTGATTGAGAAAGTTCAGCAAAGGGCCACGAGGATAATTAAGGGACTGGAGCACCTGCCTTATGAGGAGAGATTGAGAGATCTAGGACTCTTCTAGCTTGGAGAGGAGAAGTTGTGAGGGAACTTAATGGGTGTAAGTTGGAGCACAGGAAGTTCCACCTTAACTTGAAGAAGAACTTCTTTACTGTAAGGGTGACAGAACACCGGAGCTCCATACCCAGGGAGGGTATGGACTCTCCTCTGGATACTTTTAAGACTCTTCTGGATGCGTCCTGTGTGACCTGCTGTAGGTTTGTGGTTCTGCTTGAGCAAGGGGATTGGACTTAATGACCTTTGGAGGTCCCTTTTAACTCCTAATGATCTATGTACCTGTCTTTATATTTGCCTTGTAGGTGAACAAGAATGATATTAGGAAAAAGGTTCGTCGCCTAATGGGAAAATCACATATTGGATTGGTGCACAGCCAGCAAATAAATGATGTTCTAGACAGACTTGCCAATTTGGTAAGTAGAAATAGTGGTGAGTGATGTATCTGTGGGAGCTACAGTGGAGGAAAAGAATTGTTTGCAAATTCTTCTGTACATGCTCTGCAACAGTAATTTAAAAATATTTACAATAATTAAATAAAAACATTGAATAATGGTCAAGTTATTAAGTTCTTCCTTCACATCTGTGGAATAAACACCGATAGTATGACTGTGTTTACAATATTATAATGGTATGAAGGTACCAGTTAGAACTGCGGTACAAATACGTATAAACCGGAGACTTCTTAATACTGCCTTTGTGGGCAGGAACCTTTATTCCTACTGTGACTGTAACAACTGTTTAGTTTTCCATCATTTTCAGTCATTGTAAGATTTCTGTCTTTATTAATGGCCTTGATGATGGGATAGTGTGTTTCCTCAGCAAGTTTGCTGGTGACACTAAGCTGTGAGGTCTTGCCGATTCACCTGGTGGCTGGACATCCATTCAGGAAAACTTGTACAGGCTGGAGGGATGGGCTAAGAGGAATTTAATGAGGTTCAACAAGAGTAAATGCAGACTCCTTCACCTGGGAAGAAGTATGAGAAGCATCAATACAGGCTGTGGGGTCATCTGTTGGAGAGCACCTATGTGGACAGGGATCTTGGAGTTCTTGTGAACAACAAGTTCTCCATGGAACACCAATGTGCTCTTTTGGCCAAGAAGGTCAATGGAATCCTGGGATGGATCAAGAAGAGTGTGTCTAGCAGATCAAGAGAGATTTTTCTCTCTCTCTACTCTGCCCTAGTGAGGCCATGTCTGGAATATTGTGTTCAATTCTGGGCTTCCCAGTTCAAGAGGGAGAGAGACTTGATTGAGAGAGTTCAGCGGAGGGCCACAAGGATGATTAGGGGACTGGAGTACCTGCCTTATGAGGAGAGATTGAGAGATCTGGGACTGTTCTAGCTTGGAGGGGAGAAGGTTGTGAGGGGACTTAATAACTGTCTATAAATCCATGAGGGCTGGGTGTCAAGAAAAAAGAGGCAATCTCCTTTCACTTGCACCCTGTGACAGGAGAAGGAGCAGTGAGTGTTAAGATGGAGCACAGGAAGTTCCACCTCCACGTGAGAAAATACTTCTTTACTGTAAGGGTGACAGAGCACTGGAGCAGGGAGGTTGTGGAGTCTCCTCTTCTGGAGACTTTCAAGACCATCTGGATGCGTTCCTGTGTGACCTGCCCTAGGTTCTGTGGTCCTGCTTGAGCAAGGAGATTGGATTCGATTACCCTTGGAGGTCCCTTCCAACCCCTAATGATCTGTGTATCTGAGTATCTATCAATCACTTTCATTGCAAAACTGTTTCAACTATCTGCTGCCATGCAGAATAAACGTCATGTCTTGTAATGCTCATTAGGAATCTAGGCTAACTGAAGCTAATTAAACTAGCCACCTTTTAATAGTATATGTAATTTAGGCCCTTTGAATGCTAGTTTTTCAAAGTAGTTTTACATTTAGAAGCGAGTTTTGTACGTAGAAAGGACCTAAAATCATCTTGCAGTTACCTGGGGAGAAAGCAGACTGGTTTACTGCAGTGTTACTGGAACCCAGCCACCTCATAACCCATAGCAAGTACGGTACCAATGTCGATGTTGTTGTATGTGTAACTCTCATAGTCAGACTCACTGAAATTAAACTTACTAGAGGATCTTGCTTAAGAATTTGTCCAAAATTGCCTCTAACCAGCTGAGTTACTTCTTGTTTCTTTGATTTGTTGAAATGCTTGTGATGCTACCCAATGGACTTTTTTTCAATAGATCAGGAGAAATTGGTTTCAAAGTTAATGATTGCCTTTTTTTTTCCTAGAATGGAAGGGAACTCCCTGTGAGACCCAGTGGCAGCCGCCACATCAAGAAGCAGACTTTTGTAGTACATTCTGGGACAGACACAACAGGAGACATATTTTTCATGGAGGTAGAGGGAACAGTAGTATGAGTGCAACCGGTAGCGTTCCATACGTGCTGTTAGAAATCTGATGTAACGTTTTGCGCTCCTAGGTATGCGATGATTGCATTGTGCTCAGGAGCAACATCGGAACTGTGTACGAACGATGGTGGTATGAGAAACTCATCAATATGACTTACTGTCCCAAAACAAAAGTGCTGTGCCTCTGGCGGAGGAATGGTCAGGAGACGCAGCTGAACAAGTTCTACACAAAGAAGGTGTGTGTTTGGTTTAGTGCTCACAATACTGAGGGGAAACTGCGTAGAGCAAGCGAATCCTTTGTGCCCTAGTCTATGTTTGGTTAAAAAAAGTAGTGTTCTGTTAGCTCTGAGCTGCAAAGGCTGTTCAGCAGCACTGGCATCTGCAGGTGGCTTTGTGCTGTGTCGTTTACCTGAAGACAGCAGTACAGCAGGATGTAATTTAAGAAATCACACGTGTGGCTTTTACTTGGGTTTTTTTGGTTAAAAGAAGGAAAGCAGCATCATTGCTAAGTATTGTGTGAGCTTATAAAAATAATACAAATATCGTGTCAGGTTCATGGGGAAAAAGGTAAATAAAACTGTGTCTTAGTAGCTGAGTTAATGGTTTTGTTGTTAGTGGCAAACTCAAACTGTTGAAACAGATACAAATATTCCTTCATGGGCCTTTCTAATAAGCTTTGATTATTATTTCGTATCTGCCTACACTCCCCAGTGATACTAATTCTCCTTATGATGAACTACAAATCTAAGGAAATAGCTTTGTATCGTCTAGCTGGGGTTGATCTGCTGGAGGCGTTTTGGTATGATGTGCTGCACGGGGATTGTTCTTTCTGTGGAATCCTGGAGTCTCGCTGTTCTTCGCCCTTAGTAATTTGGAAACATTATGTTGTGTTTTCTTTCTTTTCTGTGTTAGTGTCGGGAATTATACTACTGCGTGAAAGACAGTATGGAGCGGGCAGCGGCAAGACAGCAAAGCATTAAACCAGGTACAAGATTTTGATTGATGGGAGCGTTTGTTGTTGAATCTGCAATCAGTGATTTATTTTTTTTCTATTAATAACTTCTTTTCTACGTGATCTCCTTCTACTTGGAAATCTTGGGGTAGTTTTGCACATCTGTGTCTTCAGAGCACACTTAATGTTATCATTAGTTTGCCCCCACATATCTCACTTTACATACAAACAACAACAAAACACCTGTGTAATAAAAGAGTTGCCCGTAAGGAGGGCTAGCTGCCAGTAAAATGGTAACTAGAAGAGACTATGACACTTACACTTTGCTTTCTCCTGAGGCTAGCCACTCCTCATGTTTGTGCTTGAAACATACAACTACACTGTCTACTTTGTGTTGAGAATGGAGACTAACAAATGTGTTTATATGAATGATTCTATAGTCATGAATCTGCAGCTTTCTACAAACTTTCAATCACAGAGTCATTATGGCTGGAAAGGACCTCCAGGATCAGCAAGTCCAGCCTGCATCCAAACATCTCCCTAACCCCTAGGCCATGCCCTCAAGTGCTCTAGCTACTTGGTTTTTAAGCACCTCTAGGGATGGGGACTCCACCACCTCCCTGTGCAGCCTGTTCCAGTGTCCAGCCACCCTCAAGAAAGAACTGCTTCCTAAGATCCAGTCTAAACCTCCCCTGACACAACTTGAGGCCATTTCCTCTTGGCCTATCATTAATAATTTGGAAGAAGAGACCAGAACCAGTACAAACATTGCCAGGTTGTGAGGGGACTTAATCACTGTCTATAAATCCATGAGGGCTGGGTATCAAGAAGAAAGAGACAATCTCTCTTCACTTGCACCCTGTGATAGGACAAGGGGCAATGGGTGATAGGACAAGGGGCAATGGGTGTAAGTTGAAGCACAGGAAGTTACACCTCAACATGAGGAAGAACTTCTTTACTGTAAGGGTGACAGAGCACTGAAAGAGGCTCCGCAAGGACGTTGTGGAGTCTCCTTCTCTGGAAACTTTCAAACCCTGTCTGGATGCATTCCTGTGTGATCTGTGTTATGTTCTGTGGTCCTGCTTGAGCAAGCAAGTTGGACAGGGAGTTGGATTCAATGTCCTCTGGAGTTCCCTTCCAACCCCTAAGGATTCTGTGTAACTGCTGGACTTTGGAAGATCTACCATTTTCTTTTGGTTTTTAATTTGAGGAGGGGGAGGATGGACTGTATTTTCTTCAGGGGAAGAGGCAGCACAAAAAGAGTCTTTGTAACCCAATTTAAGAATTGGGCAATAAGTAGCATTCACAATGTGTTTCAAAGCCATTCTCCAGGATTCAGGGAGTCCGAGATCAGTTCTACACAGGTCACATTTCTATAGTTTTAAAAATTCATTATAAAAAATTGTTGAACTGAATGATGGATGAGGAACTAGATGAAAATATCTAAATGGTAATCTATTAATGTACTCTATTAAATTATCACTGTTGTAACCATGTTGGCTTTTGCATTGCTGAAAGCATGAAAGAGTGCTGTGCAAAATCATCCAGCTCACAAATGCAAGCCCAGCTTGTGTTTGCTTAAGTGTTTGTACAGACTGTCTCTGGTTGATGGAATTTCTTACCAAGCAGAAATGAAGCATGGCATTGTCAAGTGTAAGAAGCTGCAGGGTAGCTGCGGGAGGCACTCCTGTCAAGTCACTAGGTTCAGTATAGACCACTTGCCTTCTAGACTCCTACAAGAGGCAGCTAGGTGGGGCGAGATGCAGTCCTAGGCCCAGAACTTGGTTGACAGTTTCTGTTCAATGGGTTACGTGTGTAGCCACTTACCAGTCAACCTTTGCCTGTTTCAGTTTTGTCAAGAACTTTCATTGAGACAGTTTTGCAAAGTCAAAAAATAGATGGTGTATTTAAGTGACAGGTGTGATTGGTTCATAACTGCTGTTGACAATCACCTTTGCTGCATTAGCACTGATTATCCTAAGACTAGCCACCACCTGTTATGCTATGAGAGCAATTCACCCAAGTATCTGCATCATAGCAGAGGTGCAATTTCTTACTGAAAGAGGTGTCCCAGCTAACAGGGTGGGAAATGTGTCACATATTTCCATTGATCCAGCCAGTTTCTCCTCTCAACAAGTTGTTGGCAGGGGACCAGATTTATGCCCTTAATAAGGTAGAACTCAGTGACCGGTTGACAACCGGGTGAACATGAGCCAGCAGGATGCCCAGGTGGCTTGGAAGGCTGATGGCATCTTGGCTTGTATCAGCAATAGTGTGGCCAGCAGGACAAGGGACATAATTCTCCCCCCTGTACTGAGCACTGGTGAGGCTTCCCCTTGGGTACTGGGGGAAGTTTGGGCTCCTCAATTCAAGAGAAAGATTGAGGGGCTGGAGTGGGTCCAGAGGAGCAACAAGGCTGGGGAAGGGACTGGAGGGAAAGTCTGATGAGGAGAGGCTGA
>JAOXOE010000441.1:15807648-15824309 GCA_028565055.1 Phoeniculus purpureus | reverse complement strand
GGGACCAGAAGGGACCCACCCAAGGCTATTATAGGAGCTTGCAGAGGTGCTCACCAAGCCACTCTCCATTATTTAACCAACAGTCCTGGCTAATTGGGGAGATGCCAGTTGACTGGAAACTAGCAAATATGAAACTCATCTACAAGAAGGGCTGAAAGGTTGATCTTGGGAACTCCAGGCCTGTCAGTCTGACCTCAGTGCCAGGGAAGGTTACGGAGCAGTGCCATCACAAGACACAGACAGGACAACCAGGTGGTCAGGCCCAGTCAGCAGGAGTGTATGAAAGGCAGGTCCTACCTGGCTAACGTGATGTCCTCCTACAACAAGGTGCCCTGTGTAGTGGATGAAGGAAGAGCTGTGAACGCTGTCTGCCTGCACTTTAGTAAGGCCTTTGACACTACCTCCCACAGCATCTCCTTCGGGAACCTATGGTACAAGATATATTTACAAATACACTCTGCACTGGATAAAAACTGGCTGCGTGTCTGGGCTGAAGGGGTGGTGGTGAACAGAGCTAAATGTGGCTGGTGTGTGGTCACCAGCGGTTCCCCTGGGTCAGTACTGGGGCCTGTTCTCTTCCGTATCTTTTGTAATGACCTGGATGAGGGGATTGAGTGCACCCTCAGAAAATTTGCTGGTGACACCAAGCTGGGAGGATGCGTTGATCTGCCAGAGGATAGGGGGAAGCTTTACAGTGGGACCTGGACAGGTTAGATCAATGGGCCAAGGTTAATTGTAGGAGATTCAACGAGTCCAGGTGCCAGGTCCTGCACTTGGGTCATAACAACCCCATGGTAAGCTACAGCCTTAGGGATGTGTGGTTGGGAAGCTGCAAGTCGACTAAATATGAGCCTCAGGAGTGTGTGCAGGTGGCCAAGAAAGCCAGTGGCATCCTGGCTGATGTTAGAAACACTGTGTCCAGCAGGACTAGGGAGGTGATCATCCCCCTGTACTGGGCACTGGTGAGGCTGCACCTCAAATAATTGTGTTCAGTTGTGGGGCTGTCGTGACAAGAAGGACATAGAGGTGCTGGAGTGTGTCCAGAAAAGGGCAGTGGGACTGGTGAAGGGCCTAGAGCACAAGTCCTGTGAGGAGTGGCTGGGGTTGTTTAATCTGGAGAAGAGGAGGCTGAGAGGAAACCTTCTTGCTCTCTTATAGCTACCTACCTGAAAGGAGGTTGGAGTGAGGAGAGGGATTGGCTCTTCTCCCTGGTGGGGAGTGACAGGACTAAAGGAAATGAAGGCAGGCTGTGCCAGGGCAGGTTTAGGCTGGATATTAGGAAACACTTTTCATGGAAAGGGCAATCAAACACTAGAACAGCTTGCCCAGGGCAGCGGTGGAGTCCCCATTCCTGGAGATGTTTAAATGACGTGTGTGACCCTGGCACTTAGGACAGGGTTTAGTGGTGGGCTTGCAGTGTTGGGTCAGAGGTTGGACTGGAAGATCTTGAAGGTCTCTTCCAACCAAAGACATTCTGAGATTCTCTTTCAAACTGTATCCTTGCAGTTCTCTGTAGAGAGGGATTTACAGCATGCGTACAGAGCTAGTCTGCAGTCGCTGATGGGTACAGATATGTTCTTCCCTTTTTTTTTTTTTGCAGACACAGACAGTTCAAAATAATTCCTTGTGCTGTCCTTTTGCACTGTTTTGCACAACTTGCACTTTCATGGTTTCTCCCTCTTACTGACGTTCTGACATTGTTTTTCATCATGAGTTTTCATAGGCAATAGTACTTCGTTGCCAAAATGACAGATTTACATGGGATTCTTTTTCTGCCCTGAAAGGTAGAAGTATCTTATACAGCTTTTTCCTGATTGAAACCTGTTACGTGTTGACTTGTGCCCTGCTCAGAGACCTGCTAGCTGCTTTGACATTTCTTGAGAAATATGATGGTGCAGGAAAAAGGAAGAGGAATGAGCCAATTTGAGCTGGAAGTAACTTTTGTTTCTTTGAGCTACAAAGTAGTACAAAGTTCCTTGGGGAGGTTTGTGAAAATGCACTAGCTGCTACACCAGAGGTGGTATAGGAAGAGTATTAGGCACAAAATACTGTGTACTTTGTGTGAAAGGATTGATCGGAATGGTGGGATCTTCTAACGGATTTAGTCCTGTGCTGGTGCCATAGGATCCTGTGAAATCTCACTACAGCAGGTTTTTTTCTTGGCTGTTTAGATCTGCAGACAACTTTTGGAATTGAGATAGCATCACTCACTGTGTGAGTTGTGCATTTAGATTTCAGCAGAGACCCTTATACACTGTTGTGTGATCAGCTTTCAGAGGTAGATGCAGATTGGGTTATTGACACTTGTGTCACATGTAAAAACACATTTAGAAGCCAAAATGCAATTATTTCTTAGCTTTTAGGTACCTCTGAAAGATAACTGTCAGACAGATGCATTTGTTCACCAACAGCCTGTTAGGCCTAGTCTTGTTGACATACAGCTGTGTGATGCGTGAGCGGGGTCATGTTCACACATGAATACGAATGTGAGGACTCTTCTGCTGATCTGACATGCTGTGCAATGCTGCTTGTGATTCATTACAGAACTGAAACATAACCAGACATTTTCTCTTGGCACTAAGCTATGGGATTTTGTAACTTACTGAGCCAGAGCTCTGACTGATAAATACTATTTTGAAAGATCCCAGGCACTTGCATAAGCTTCCTAAAAAGCTACTCTTTCTTTTGAACATCCAGCATTTGAAGGTAAAGGGGTCCTTGTGCTATTCCTCTGATACAGTAGTTTCTTCAGAAAGGTATTTGCATCTGATCCAGTTGCAGATATTTACACTTCTCCCAAAAAGTACCAAACAAGGAATACCAGGGAGCAGACAGACCTGGTTTCCGGAAGAGTTATGTCTTGCTTTATCTGTTTGGTTTATGTGCTGCTCAGTGCTTTCTTATTTGCTCGCAGTGATTGTGAGATAGAAGTTAGCTTTGTTCTATAGCTTTTTGTCCAGTGATGACAGGTCACACTAAAGACTTAAGAGTGCCTAAGTGCTTCAGTTTGGCTTAGAAGAGGACTAAGCTGAGTGAGTGGGATGAGATGAGACCATTGCTGGAGGAAGTGATGACATTTCTGATACTTAAAATGACGTGGAAGAGCCAGTTCTGCAACCTCTAGTCTCTGCTAACAGTGCTTTCTGTTGCAAGAATGCTGATCTTGAGACCATTAGTATGAGTTCTTCTGTTACCTCAGGAAGGAAGGGGAGAGAAGAAATGGAGTAGGGTGAAGTTGGTGGTGATACATTTTAGAAGCGTTTAGTATCTGATTTGAGACATGAGTGGCGAAGGCTGGCAGAAAATTTTCATCTCTATGTGTGGATTACGTCTGCTCGTGAGGTTCCTTGGTTCTAGTGCTTTAAACTGGATTTGAAGGATGATAGGATGGGAGACAGTAATCTGTGCTGCAGCAAAGACGCCACAAGGGTTAGTGGTACGCTGGTAACTGTGGAAAAACTGGCTGCTCACAGCTTGGGCCAGTGTGTGCTCTGCTGGGTTAAATGCTGGCTGGACTTTGGACCCGAAGAGTTGTGAACGCTGTTAAATCCAGTTGGTGGCCAGGTACAAGTGGTTCCCCAGGTCTCAACATTATGGCCCCTCCTGTTTAATATATGTGTTGATCATTTGGATGAGGGGACTGAGAGCACTGTCTGTAAGTTTGTAGATGACACAAAGTTAGGCAGGTGTGTTGATCTGCTTGTGGGTAGAAAGGTCCTACGTAGAGATCTGAACAGGCTGGATTGATGAGTTTAAGACAGTTGTATGAGCTTCAACAAGGCCAAGTGCTGGGTCACAACAACCCAATGCAACGCTATAGGCTTAGGACAGATAGAAGGAGACTTGGGGTTATTGATTGACAGTCAGCTAAGTATGAGCTAGCAGTGAGCTAAGGTGGCCAAGAAGGCCATTGGCATCCTGGTATCGAGCAGGAGTAAGTTAGTTGTTTGTCCTCCTGTGTTTCATACTTGTGAGGCCACACTGTGCGTACGGTGTTCAGTTTTGAGCAGCACAATATGAGAGATGTTGAGCTGCATGTTGAATGAAGGGCAACAGGGTGGGTGAATAAGCGTTATGAGGATTGTCTGAGGGATCTGAGGCTCTGTAGTCTGAAGATGAGCGGGCAGAGGAAAGACCATGTTGCTGTCTACAATTACCAAGAAGGAGGTTGTAGAGAGGTGCGTGTTGGTCTCTTCTTGCAAATAACAAGTGATAGGACAAGAGGAAATAGCCTCAAGTGGCACTAGGGAAAGTTTAGGTTGGGCATTAGGAAAAACTTAATTGAAGGGGTTGTCAGACCCAGGAGGGTTGAAGGGGCTGCCCAGAGAGGTAGTTGAATTATCATCCCTGGGCATGTTGAAAAGTCATGTAGACCTTAGAGACATGGTTTATAGATAGGCTTGCTGCAGTTACGTTAATGGTTGGACTCCTTCTTAATGGTCTTTTCCTAAGCTAAACAATTCTGTGATTAGAAGTGATTGTCTCTCTTTTTGTCACTTGGCCAGTCCTGATTTCCAAAAGTGACAGAGTTGAGAACAGTGAGAAGTAGGTTATGTCAAGCAGGCAGTGATCCCTCTTGCAGTTATGGCTTGAATACCTTTCTACACTTGTAGTTGAAGTGGTGGTACAAATGAGGAGATCTGAACCTCTAATAACACAACTCTTAGCACAGAACTCATCAAGCTCTTTAGTAATTTGAAAGCAATCTTAATATATTTCTGTGAAAACTAACTCTCTGGCCTGGTCATGCAGCCTCTTGTGTGCCTACAGGGACATTGCTAGTTTGGGTTACTTCACTTATCACCAGAAGGCTCCTGTTCCTAGTGAGGTCACTTTTCTACAACCTGTGTCTATTACTGGCATACAGAACTGTAAACATACTGTGTTGTAGGAGCAGAGCACACAGGAGGCCTGTTCTGTTTTGGGCAGGCGGGGATGCTAGCACATGAAGTAGGAATGTATGGGTTGGTTTTACAGCATAAAGATGTGGCTGGTAGGCTTTACTTCTCTCCCTCTTCACAGCTACAGACTTCTCAGATACTGCTGGGAGTCTGCAGTCTCTTAGACACTCTGCTTTGGGCTTCGGCTGTCCTGCTGACAGCAAGGTTTGCTCTTGCAATGTCAGTCATAGTTGTGTGGATGATAAGGTTTTCAAATCCCATCAGGCTGTACCTCCCTTTTGCTTTCGGGAATACACCCTGGTTGGGATGCAGGAAGACTGGCTCACTGAACTGAAGTGGGGCCTGAACACTGTCATTCAGTCCCTTAGCTAGGGGTTCAAACTTTCAAAAATTCCTGCAATACTGCTGCTGGTGACTCATTCTGCAAAATAATTCCTGTTTGAGTGAGTCTTTTGTGTGGCTTAAAGGAACATGGAAATGCGCTGAGGCAGTACGCTTACCTTTCTTATTTTGTGCCCAAACATGTCCAGAAATACCAGTAAGGAATTTTTATGGCACTGTGGATGCAGGTTGGGTTTGGATTTTGTTTCAGTGAAGCTCCTACCTCTATCTGATGCTTTGTGCCTCTCCACAACTTTTTCAGTTGGTGCAAGATTTACTATGGAGGCTTTTATTAAAAGGTTGTTCATAGTGGCCACGTTGTTCGAAGATTGAGTGTCTTTGAATCGATTGCAAATTAAATTGGCTTGGTGATAGTCAGCCATGATAGGATTGCTTCCTCTCTATAGCTTTGAGGTTTGTGTTTGCTGCCACTACTTTGATCCTTGATAGTCTCTTTCTCTTGGAAGTCTTCATAGTCTATTTCCTTGATAGTAATTCAGTGGCTGTGTGCAGCAAAGTGGAGGAAGCTCTGACCTTCTTATACAGTATGAGGCTGTAGTGATGAAGGACATGAGAATTAATATGCCCTGTGTTTTTAACACCTGCATCTGCCACAGTGTAATGGGAGATGGCAGATCAACAGGCTTGACAGTGTGACTGGTTTTATGCTTAATGACTATTTGAGATTACTTTGAGCGGGGTGGTGTGTGGAAGTCTTGCTTTCATCTTTGCCTTTGGCATTCTAAGGAAGAAGGAACTGGGGACCATGGTCCTCTGCCTCTTCTCGGTCAGGACTGCAGTGTGTGAGGCGTGCCCTTGCTTACCTAATGCTTTTGTATGTGGGCTCCAGCACAGCTTCTTGTCATCTCCTGACTTTCAGAAAGTGTCAGGCTTCCAGTCCTGAACTCAGTCCCTCAACGTAAACTGGTACCTTTTAATGCAGCTGCTTTTAAAATAAGTTAATCTCTTTAGTTTTCACTGGTGCATGACTGAGTTGAGACTGACTGACCAAACACATGTTGAATCAGTAGGAGTGTTTGCATTAGCAGTTTGTATCAACCCCCTTCTGTGCAGGTAGAAAAAGTTATTAGATTTCACAGAATCACAGAACATTAGGAATTGGAAGGGACCTCAAAAGATTATCCAGTCCAATCCCCCTGCCAGAGCAGGATTACCTACACCAAGTCATACAGGAACATATCCGGGTGGGTTTAAAATGTCTCCAGAGAAGGAGACTCTTTGTAGTCCAGTTTATGTGATACAATAAAGATGCTTTTCACTATGGTTTCCAGGTTCCAGAAAAAGGTACCATCAGAAGATTGGTGGTGTTGTGTAATAATTTCCCACAGGTATGTTGCTTGTTGTAGATGAGGATTTGTCAGAGAGGAACCTGGCAGTACTGGTTGACAATTGGCTGAACAGGAGCCAGCAGGGTGCCCAGGCAACCCAGAAGGCCAATGGCATCCTGGCTTGTATAAGCAATAGTGTGGGCAACAGAACTAGGGACATAATTCTCCCCTTGTACTGGACACTGGTGAGGCCTCCCCTTGAGTACTGGGGACAGTTCTGGGCCCCTCACTTGAAGAAGGAGATTGAGGGGCTGGAGCTGGTCCAGAGGAGAGCAATGAGGCTGGGGAAGGAGCTGGAGGGAAAGTCTGATGATAAGAGGCTGAGGGAGCTGGGGTTGTTTAGCCTGGAGAAGAGGAGTTTTGTGGGGGACCTTCTCTCTCTCTCCAACTCCTTGAAGGGAGATTGTAGTCAGGTGGGAGTCAGGCTCTTCTCTCAGGCAATGTGGCCAAGAGGGCAGGTCCTGAAGCTGCTGGAGGAGGGTTAGGTTGGATATTAGGAAGCCCTTGCTCGCAGAAGGGTGATCAGAGCCTGGAATGGACTGCCCAGGGCAGTGGTGGAAGTCTCCATCCCTGGAGGTATTAAAGGACAGACTGTCTGTGGCCCTTAATGCCCTGGTCTGGCTGATTGTGGTGATGTTAGGTCATGGTCTGGGCTTTTGATGATCTTGATTCTATGATCCTCATCTTCAATGCATCATTGATCTTTGACTACTGATAGTAACAGGGAAATTTGGAGGTTTGTGAAACTTTCAGAGTTTTCTTGTGTGCTTTGTAGTAATAGGCCACAAAGTCCAGGGCAGCTGGCAGCAGTGAGCTATTTGCTGCTAGAAGCTTTAACAAACATCACTGGTATTAAGCTCTGGAATTTCCCTCTTAACACACTTGGAGAGGTCAGAGCTGAAGTCCCCAGGTGGTGTTAGCAGTAATGAAGACTTGGTCAGCTTCGATAAATAGTTTGGCAATGAAAAGACAGTTTTGTGACTGCATGTGCTAATCTTGTAGCTTTTAACACAGTTTCTAAAAATTCTGTTTTTCAAGAGAATAAACATTGCTAAAACAAAGTTAATTGTTTCTAATAAAGAAGGAAACATCTTGAAGCTTGCTTGTGATTCAGATTGTAACAGATTTTGAGAGTTAATAGCTTCATGGTTGAACTTTTGCCTCTTTCATCTGTTGTTTCCACAGGTACTGCTTTCTGACCTTCAGCAGCAGAGAGAAACTGAAGACCTTAAAGATAGATACCAGTGGCCCAGTAGCAATGCTGCAATGATGAGATTATAATGAGCTTATTGTTTGTGGTCTCCATGGGTCCCACTCAACTCAGTACACAGGATGATGGAAAACGGGTGGCAAATGTATTCAAGATGGAGGAGGAAGGGCTTTCTCTTTTCCCTGGCTCAGAGAACCCTACTGACCATGCAGGTATGGAAAAACTCTTGCTGAATCCCTGAAAGCTGAAGGCTATTGGCTCTTTGAGCTGCAAGCAGAATTGATACTTGTCAAATCTTAGGGTGAGCTCTGCTGTGGTTGAGGCACTTGATATCTAAGAACAGATTAAGGTATTGATAGTTGAAAATGATTGGGTTTGTCCAGGTGATAAAAGGTCATTACTTTTCACATTTGGTATTCTAGAAGCTGTGTCTGTGAATTTCTTTTTATTATCAAAAGCTTCTAACAATAAAGCTTTACAGCAGAGGATTTCTCTACACATTTCTGAGGTTATCTGAGGTGAAAAGGGTATCAGGAAATAGAATTTTCAGTAATAAAAGATTTAGCTAGAATAGATTTTTCTGTAATAATGCTTGCAGACTTGGCACACATATTCTTACACTTTTAATCTGAACAGTGTGACAATGAGAAGTTATCTGAACATTGACTTGAGAACTTATCGGGAGAGTGAAATAGTTGTTGAAATGTGAAGAGATATTACCCAATAAAAGTCCTTAAAGTGGATTTGAGGACAGTAAAAGAAAATATTTGATAGATGCCCTACTAAAAATGCAAGGAAAAAAAGCTGTAAAATTTTGAAAGAAATCATTAAATAAGGGGTTTACCAAAGGAGGAGGACCTTAATGAGAGCTGAAAATGCAGAGATGAGATTCGCACTTGATACGTTTAGAATAATTTGTTATATTTGGCTGCAGGAGGTTACGATAAGTTTTATAACTGAAATGGTTAGTATCCAGAAATGGGAAAGAATTTTTATAGATAACAGAATAAATCTATCTGTCTCAATAAAACAGTCAGTGGATTGGTAATCAGATGTGTATGTGATGTTTTGAAGACAGCTAAGAAATCAATGAGACTAACAGATCCCTTTTGTGGAAGTCATCAGAAGACATCATTTGAGCCTTCTGTAAAGCCATTGTACCAGTTAAAATATATGCAGTGGCAGAGCAAGTAATTTCAAATACCTGTAGGCATTGCATAGTTTCCCCATGGTGTTAGATTCCGTGAGGAAAAATGCAGTAGTCCAGGAGAGAATATCAGAGACTTAACCTTTCTGATTACATTTTCCTGCTATCCAATGTGCAGTGAGAAATGCTGGCCAAAAAGAGTGACCTCCAGACCTCTGTAAAGTCAATGGGATTGAAAATCAACAACAAAAGTAGTTGACTGACAAACCAGTATTTGGTGACCAACCCTGGTGATAGCTTCTGACTAAAACTGTTTACTGTTCACTGTGTCAGGAACTTGAGCAGAATAAAGGAGTGTAACTGAGAGTAAGGATAGGATCTTAGAACCATATGTAAGAAAATGAGACATGCCGTTGTAAATATGATGCTGATCAGGAAATGCAGCAGCTTTTTCCACCAAACCAATCCCTAAGAATTAGCTCCAGTATAAAGGCTTTCCCAGACATATTCAAATATTATCTGGATATTTATCAAGACACACCCTTCATAATCTTTATGAGCAGCTTTCATAGAAGAATCCATAGGATTTGCCATGCAGAAAATGACTTGCACTATTGCTATGCAGAAGGACATGTCTGATGTCACTGTGGCTAGAATTAAATCAAATGAAAGCAGAGATGACTAATAGGGAAGGAATACAAAAATGACCTTGGCAGGCATTTGGATGAGGTGTGTTGATCAGAATCAAAGACGTTTTCAGAATACACAGCCAGTGACATTAACATCTGCCAGAGTAACGTGGGAAGAACTGAAATGCGAGGCAGTAGTGGAGGCTCTGTGTTTCAGATAGAATAACCAAGTTCAGTAAATGAACAGTGTGAGTCTTAAGGTTTAGGAGTGGGAAGCACTCTTCTTGAAGAAACGATCACTTTGAGGTTCCACGGGTTTACAGAGCTTATACAGTGTGCTGCATGCTTGCTTATTGTACATACCCTCACAAAGCGGTTGTCTTTGGTCTTGATAGTTGACCTCAGTGTTCCATCAGAGAGATTGCCTACACTGTCTGCTTTTTGTACAGTCACAGTTCCAGCACTGATTTTCTGAGATTGTTTGACTCATGAACCATTTTTCCTCTTCCTTGTGCATGAGCACAGCAGACAGTACCAGTAAGATAACTGGAAGTGAATTCTGAAGACAGTTACTTTCTGCACAGTCTTTTCTGTACAGAACTTACAGATCAATTTTTTTGCAGCTTTCTCACATTAGTTGCTTTATTGTAACTCCTGGTGATGAAAAGTGAAGAACATTTGGCCTGAGCATGTTTTAGCTCGTTAACCCTCTTTTGGAGGGGATCAAGTGTGAAGCTATGTCTGCTTATATAGTTCAAGTGAAACTGTTTGGATTATGTTGAGGAAATTCATGTCCAGAAGGGATGTCTGTGAATGGGCACAATTGATCTTTTAATCTGTGTGTTTGGGAGACAATGGTTTTTTAAGCGAGGATATAAACTATTGTAAGGAGTGGGGCAGTCAGCTGCAGTAACTGTGCTTGCATTATTCATATGGGTGTTTTTTTTCTTTCCCCCCCCTACCCCGCCTTGGAACTATTCATTTTGGTAGAAAATCCTCCCCTGAAGAGGAAGAAGGGCCCAGCCCCCAAGATGCTGGGAAATGAAGTGTGCAGCGTGTGTGGGGACAAGGCCTCTGGCTTCCACTACAACGTGCTGAGCTGTGAAGGCTGCAAGGGCTTCTTCCGCCGCAGTGTCATCAAGGGTGCGCAGTACGTCTGCAAGAATGGTGGCAAATGTGAGATGGACATGTACATGCGTCGCAAGTGTCAGGAGTGCCGGCTGCGCAAGTGCCAGGAGGCAGGCATGCGGGAGCAGTGTGAGTGCAGGAAATGGTGCTGACCAGAGCTTTGTGGTGGGTTGGGAGATTGTCTGGGGTGGGCTGGGGGCTAATGGGTATAAAAGGAAAGGGGCACTGTGAATGCTTTGTGGGGGTCACATGTGAGCTATGAAAGCTGCATGCAGAATGTTTGGGGTAAGTCACTGAGAGCTTAGCAGGGATGACATGGAGAGGTGAGGCTGTTAGTGGCACAACAGAGGGATGCAGAGAGCCCCAGCTTTGCTGTATTCCTTAACCATTCTACTTTGTAAGAACTTAGGGAATATGACATCAGAAGCAAGATCAGAAACAAAGATCGAAGTTGTTCACTGTGCTGTCATCTGTATCAGTTCACTTAGGCTTCTATCTATTTTTGTGATCAGGACTGCATCAGGCACTTTCTTTTGCCTCATACTGTGATCTTGTGACAAAGGTAAAGGGTAGTACCACAGTATTGCATCTGGTTTTGTGCAGATCTGATCTGGTTGCTCCCTTTAAAGAACTCTGCTGTTTTTCTGGCACAAACTGTAAGGCTGTAGTTTCTGAGTATTTAGCAATATATCTGTTCATGTATCAGGAACAGCCCCCCTCTTCCAAGGCATCAAACTTTCATCCCATTGTTGGCCAAGGCTGACTGAAAGGATGCATAGTTGATGCTGCATCTGTGTGAAGTCTCCTTGTTTGATATCCAGCAACCAGAACAGCGAGGAACAGAGGGTATTTTGGAAACACATTATAAAAATGTATTTGCTAACAGTTAAGTGCCACTTAGCTGCACCAAGGAGACATGCTGTTTGGTTTTTTCAGTGTGAAACACAGCACACCTAACATGTAACCAGTATCTTGTTTATGCTGATTTGTATCAGCATTGCATATGCTTTCTTTGCTTTATTTATTTGAAAAGCTGTGTATCAAGGCTGCCTGACCACCTTGCTACTCTCTGTGGTGGGTAGATGCTAGAGAGCCTCCACATGTTTCTCTGTTATCCCATTGTCTTATGCTGAAGACAGCTCAAGAAAACTATCTAGAAGAAATGTTTGGGCTGTTACCAAAGTAGGAATTTGTCAGTGCTGTAGTCCTGGCTTCAAATTTGCCTTATTAATCTTGACAGAAACAGAGCTTTTTCTTCCAGCTATTTCACTTGGAAAGTCATTCCAGAATTTCCCTCTTAATCTTGGAAGAATTCTTTTGATTTTCAGACTGAAGTTATTAATGGCAGGTTTATTGTTCTTCAGACAGGGTGAACCATTGCTGTGAATGTAGCATGGTGGAGGAGCTTGCACATATGAGAAATCTTCAAGATTCAGTAATAGCTAGTAAATTGTGATTTGTCTATAGATCCTTTGTGTATGTGAGTCCCAAGATGAGGGAATGTGATTGCCTGGATCAAATACTTTGATTCCTAATCTAACGCTGTGATTAGCATTCTCCAATCTTACAGACCACCCCCCCTTAGTTTGGTTGCATTGAATGTCTTGGCTGTTAGAATTGTAATTCTTGTGCATGTGTGCACATATCTTCCCTGTTGGAAGTCAGGGCTAAAGATAGCTCTTGGCTTGAACGTGCTATGTTCTTTGTTTTTCCCTCCAATCTGATGGACTGCCCATTTCACAGTGCTCCCACGCAGTAGTTCTCCATTTCTTCATGTTTAACGTGATTCTTCTGAGAAATATTTGTTCATTTTTGGGGCCTACCTTCATGTGTGGCAGACACACTTCATTCTTACCTGTGCCTAAAAAATAGCCCTTTGTCCATATTTTAGCGCTTCTAAAATCTTGTTTGAAAAGTCAGGCAACCTTTGCTCCTGAAGATAGGGTTTCTTTTCCTATTGGTCCCTTTTCTGCTGTCTGTTCATCACCAACTCTCAGAATGATTCTCTTGAAGATAATCATCAAATCCATGAATGCCTGGTAGATTTATTTTTTATTTGGGATTCAACTTGCAGATAGTTTTTGCAGTCTTTACTCAAAGAAGCAATGAACCTTCTTTATGTTCACATCAGTGTATACTTCATTTAACTTAGTTATAGGCTGTTATTAGTTAATGTAAACATAAAAAACTGTTAAGTTGATCCAATAGGATTTTTCACAACATGCATCTGAGTTGCTCTGTTCCTTACAACATTATATCTAAGTGGCATATCCATTGACTCCATGGCAGAAGGCTCACTTCTGGAAGGATTTCCTACTCTGGAAGGACTTCAGTAGTACCTTTAAGACAATGTTATTCTGGCATTACTCATCTTACGGTATGTTACTGCTTCGTAGTCTGATGCAGACAGACAAGCTATGTGGAAAATTGTCCTTTCACCCTTGAATTCCATTTGGTAGTGAACTCTGTCCTCTGAAGAGGAACATTAAATGACACAAGCTGTTAATTTAGCACTAGTGGAAAAAGACACCGCAGCAGGACAATACAAAACACACTGTGGCAGGTGAAGAGAGTGCCTGTTGGAATCGCTTACAACACTTTGGGGAATTGCTCAATGAGAAAGTTGCTGTTGTCTTCTGAGATCCATAGAAGCTTCCGTTATGATGCCTTGTCCTTTGTGAGCATTTTGCATGACAGTGTGATGAAAAGAAAAGCAAGGGAACAATTTAAAGTGGGGAAAAGAGGAAGAAACGAATTATAAGTATCACTGTCTGCTATAGGTGTTACATATGCTCTGATATACCAGAGGGAGGCAGCTGTGATCTCTGCCTCTCCATCCGCAGCATGTTATCCTGTGTTTTCTGTGGTTTCCAGTGTATTTCTGTGTTGTAACTGATCTCTGCCTATTCCTGCTTTAGATGTTCTGTCTGAAGAACAGATCAAACTGAAGAAACTGAAGAAGCAGGAAGACAGTCAGGCTCGGACAGTTGTGGTGCATCCAAACACTCTGAATCCACCAAGCTCTTCCCACAAACTGACACCTGAACAATTAAGCATGATAAAAAAGCTTGTGGCCGCTCAGCAGCAATGCAACCAGCGCTCATTCACAGACAGGCTCAAAGTAACGGTAAGAATTATACCATGTCCCAAATCTAAGAGAAAGTGACATTTTGGAAGTCAGAGTTGTGGGTAACTACTTGGGAGAATATCCATGAGCTTAAGTTGTGTAAAGAGTAACAAAGGATGCTGTTACAGTATGTTTTGTTTTCTGTCTCTGTTGACTTAATCTTCTCTTTCTTCCCTGGCTCCATCTTTCACATATGTACTCTGTCTCTTCCCATGCCAACAGCCATGGCCCCAGGTTCCTGACCCTAACAACCGTGAAGCAAGGCAGCAGCGTTTTGCTCACTTTACAGAACTTGCAATAATCTCTGTGCAAGAGATTGTGGACTTTGCCAAGCAACTACCTGGCTTCTTGGAGCTCACAAGGGAAGACCAGATTGCATTGTTGAAGACATCTACCATAGAGGTGAGAGTTTGGTTCCACCACAGTACATAGTAGGCGTTAAAGAATTTGGGTTATGCTGGTTCCACCCTGTTTTTGGGGATAGCAGGCTGAAGGACTTCAGATATGGAACCATTTTATTGCAGTGCCAGACTACACTGGCAAAGAGCCATGGAGGAGAATGAGGCAAGGTGGGTATTTCCCAGAAGTAGATGCCACAAAGGATGCAGTAAAAATGTACTTGGGTGTTTTGAAGCACTCTGAAACTGCTTGGAGGACTTTTGTTTTGTTTGGGTTTGATGTTGTGATTTATTTTTTTTTGTTACTATGTTTTTTAGTAATTTTTTTTTTCTTCTCCTAAGATGCTCTAACACTTAGATCAAGTCCAGCCTATAATAATTTGCTAAGAGTTCTTTTCCAGCCTCAATAATTCTGTGATTCTGTGATTGATGTTGTAACATTGGTGTTTTCAGATGAAGTATATCTGTGTTTTTGCTTTCAGGTGATGTTATTGGAGACATCTCGACGCTATAATCCAGAGATTGAGAGCATCACCTTTCTTAAGGACTTGAGCTATAATCGGGATGACTTTGCCAAAGCAGGTGGTGCCTTAGTCAGATGATTCTTCCTTCCCTGTGTCACGTTCTTTGACCTTTTCCTTTTTAATGTGGGCTGTTTGAAACAGTATGTAGAGCCTTAAAACTGAAGTCAGGTGAGAGATTAACAGGACCAGACCAATAGCCCCATAAATCTTGTTTTGCCTGTAACTTGCAGCACTAATTCAGTTCACATCCTTTTTAATGTGTACAAATCACCCTGAAAATTTGTACTCAACAGCATGAAAACATTATTGTTAATGTGTGCCTGAGACTGGGAGCTGCTGTGAATGTCCTTGCCTTGACTTCAGTATGATTCCATTGCAATTGATACAGAGTCTACACTGAAGATCCCTGCTAAGTGCTTTAGGCATGTCATCAGCTCAGTATACAACGATCTGTGGTGATGTGGTTTCTTGGAGCTCTATTTTTCCAGTAGCAATGAGTGTAATATCTGATGAAGTAACAGGAAGTGTGTGTATCTTTCATATTTCTGAAAATGAGACTGACTGTCCTTCATGTAACACTTGCATTCCTTGGGTAGCTATTTTAAGCCATTGAACTTGAGATGGCTTTTATACACAGTATTGCTTTTTGATGATCTTCCTGGCAACTATTTATGCAGGTTATTAGGAAGGCAAAAAGCAGGCAGTCAGAAAAGATTCCCTCCATCTTACTCATCCTTCTCTGATGCAGTTGTAATTCAGGATTTAGAAATTTGGATGCCTTTTAGGGGGGAAATTCCCAAAGTTTACAGCATGATTATATGGCACATAGCACCAAGCTGAATTGACAGTGGCCTCTATATGTTATGACAAATATCCATGCATTTTTGCCTGTCTGCCTTTATTACGGGAGGTGATTGGAAGCCTAAGTCAGACTCTGCCTCAGTTCTTCCAGCTTTTTGCAATGAAGGAAATGGCAGTTCAGACTTAACTACAGATTTTCGGCTCAGACTTGATATGAATCTGGAGCATGGGATTAAACTTCCTTTCAAAGAAAGAGCGCTGCTAGGTTTGAAGGAGGTGATGGTGTGAGTGTGGAAAGTGTAAGCATTGCATTTGTGGGCTTGTGACTTCATGGAGCTATTTGATAGTTGATGTTGTGTTCCTTTAGCTGTTGCCTAGTAATGTGCTGTGGTGCATTGAAGGCTCTAAGAAAACTTAGACATAAGATAATTTTGCCATTGGTCAGGTACCTCAGTCACTGTTGCTGGTGCTCATCAGTAGTGGTAGGATGTAAAAGGAGGTTTCAGCTACACTTTAAACATAATGTAAGGTTTTTCCCTGCTCACCTGTCTTACTTGGCATACTGTGAGTTTTTGTCAGCTTGTTCTGGGAGGGGGGAAAGAGCAGACAGTTACTGTTGCCTCACCTTGTTCCTTTTTGTGTGTTGCAGGTCTACAGTTTGAGTTTATTAACCCCATCTTTGAGTTCTCAAAGGGAATGAATGAGCTACAGCTCAATGATGCTGAATATGCACTTTTAATTGCCATCAGCATTTTCTCTGCAGGTAAAAAGCCGGTGAATCAGAGGACATAGAAAGTAGAGTTAAGATCATAAGCTGAAGAGGAGTCATAAAGAGTGTATTAGGGTCTAGTGATAAAGGAAGTGTTTTACTACATCTGCTTAGAATCACAGAATTTAAGGGATTAGAAAGGACCTTGAAAGATCATCCAGTCCAAAACCCCCTGCCACAGCAGGATCCCCTAGATCAAGTCACACAAGAACATGTCCAAGCAGGTTTTAAACATCTCCAGAGAAGGAGACTCCACAAACTCCCTGGGCAGCCCCTTCCAGTGCTCTGTCACCCTCA
>JAOXOE010000441.1:15784497-15807548 GCA_028565055.1 Phoeniculus purpureus | reverse complement strand
AGTGAAGTGATCCTGCTGTGGCAGGGGGGTTGGACTAGATGATCTTTTGGGGTCCCTTCCAATCCCTAATGATTCTATGATTCTATAAACATCTCACTTGTTTTCAGGTGATGGGAAAGAGCTTCAAAGCAGAAGGTGTAGTGAAGGAAGCCCTCGCTAAAGATTGCAGAAAAGGATTTTTTCCTGTGAGAAACTGTGAACCCCAGCACAGATGAAAGAGAACCTCTATGAATACGCTCACCACTGGTTATGTCTAATTCATTCCCTGAGCTTACTGAAGCTGCACCCAGCACGCCAGATGAGCCTCAGCAGTGCTGAGTGGAGGGGAGGGATCATGTCCTTCCTTGCTCTGCCAAAACACAGCCCAGGATGCTCTTTGCTGCATTGCAGTCACCTTGAAGCCCATCAGGACCACAGGTCTTTTTTCTGCAAAGCTGAAGTCCAGTCAGTCAGCCCCAGCACGTACTGGTGCAAAGGGGTTATTTCTGCCCGAGTGCAGGACTTTGCGTTTCCCTACAATAAGATCTTTCTTGTTGCAGACTTTCCTACTAGTCCCAGGGATCTCAAATTTGTCAGACCTTCATTTTGTTAGGTTTCCTGTATCACTCTCAAGATTTCTTGAGAACATTATTAGTAACTCAGCGCTGTTCTCTGACAGGGGAGGTTAAAGGAGTCTTTGTAAATATCTGCATTAAGTCTTTAGATCTCTGTGTCTTCTCTGATGGATGTCGAAACACACCTGTGTGACTGTATAGGACAGAAAAGGAAGCTGGGTGTACAGAAAAGGTTTTGGTGCTGTGGTAGTGCCACTGTATTCTCTGAACATACCTCCTCTCAGATGTGCCATACAGAACATTTTAATATCTGTCCCTCACCTTCCCTTCCCAAAGCGGAACGATCCCAGCACTCTGCCTGTCCTCACCTCCTATCTGCTTCAGCACCCACCACAGTTTCAGTGGCCCTCCACCACTGCCTGGAGAGAAACATGGGAGGGAGTTTCCAGTAAGTTTCTTCTCTATGAAAGGCTGAAGGGAAAGCGCTCAAGGCAGTGAAAGAGCCGTGCGGGAGCTTGACAGCAATGTGCAAGGAGGCAGTGCAAGAGGAATCTAGGACACCTCCTTTCATGTACAGTACAGAGCCATTTTAATAATTTTGAATATGAATGAGAGCAATGTGGCAGTGTCCCCAAGCTGCACTACAACCCAGAGAGAAAGAGCTTTTATGAATGGCTGAGTAACCCACTACAGAGAAAGGATCGTCTTTTCTTGAGCACAGGGAAATATTGTGGCATACAAATGAGCCTGCTGAGCAGTGGGCTCCACTTAAAAGATGAAGGAAGGTGCCTGACTGACACTTAGAAACTCTAGGGTATGGAGGAACAAGATCTGTGGGATTATGCAGCTATTAAAGATTAAGTCCTTCAAATATGCCTTGAAAAATTAAAGGTGGGGAAAAGAAAGAGGAGTCACAGACGCAAGGCATCATACACACAGCTGACTGCCATTACCCACGTGATTGTACAGTGTGATCCCAGTATTTGGTTTCAAATGGAAATGTGAGTGTGGGGTTCCTTGTGATGGAAGTGATAATGTGCAGAATGATGTTACAACACTGTAAGAATGGTGTTGAATTGTAAATAAGAGCTGACACTGGTCCAAAACCTTAACAGGAGAAGAGTCTCTTTAGTAGGTCATGTCTATACGTTTCAAGATGAGACTGCAAAAGACCCAGTGTTTAACAGTAATGATAAAATCCTCACTCAACATCCCTTCACAAGGAAAGGAAAATGCAAACACAGTCCGTCAAGATGTAACTTCAGACAACATGAATAATTTTAAAGCGAGGGAGGCAGTTAAAGTCAATGACAGACAAAAGCAAAAAGATAAAATGAGACATCACAGAAGGGGCTTAAAATAGAACTGAAAGAGGCCAGTGACCACTCTGTAGAAGCACAGCTTTCATTTCTCTGTGGTGGCAGGATTTTAGGGAGATGAATTAAAAACACAGTGTTTCAGAATTTCTCATAACTTGTATGTAGTGGGGATGCTTGACACCAGCAAGTGTTGTTCCACCCCTCTGGCTACATCACCGTTTAATAAGATAGTTACTACTAGTTTCATAAGAGAGTTACTACTAGATGCAATCACAACTATTCAGCCTTGTTCTTGCTATTTATTACTAAGACCTATAAAATGTCCCCCTTTCTGTTTCTGGTCCACTACAATGAAAAGCAGTGTCCAATCCAGAGTTGCATACGAAGAATAAGCATTTTAAAAGTATCTACTAACAGAATCACAGAATCACTCTGGTTGGAAAAGACCCTTGGGATCATCGAGTCCAACCATCTACCCTACCTTACAAGTTTACCCCTAAACCAGATTCCTCAACATCTCATCCAAATGATCTTTAAACATATCCAGGGGTGGCTACAGAACCACCTCCCTGGGCAGCCCATTCCAGGGCCTGACCACCTTTTCTGTGAAAATTTTTTCCCTAATACAAGTCTAACTCCCTGAACATCAAAAATTACTAAGGAATAAAACAACACTGTCCTGTGATAAAGAGTTGATCAGTTAATTTAGCATGTTATCAGATAATGAGATGTATTCTAGTAGTTCTGGTGTCCCGGAACAGGAGAGAGGAAATTGTAATACTGCAGCACTGTTCAATTTAAAGAGCATTTTTGCTCGGCTGCATACAAGTTCCAGCTGATCCCTGTAAACACATTTGCAGTAAATGGGCTAGTTTTCAGGAATTAAAATGATTTGGAAGCAGAACAGCTGCACGCATGAGCACGCAGCTCCCGAACACAAAGCCAGGCTTGTATTTATCTCCAGAATGTATTTTAGCAGAAGTCTGATTGCAATGAAACCGCTGCACTTCTCAGCGATTGGTTCCAATGGAAGTGACTGAAGCCTGACAGGGTTGGCAGAGGCCTTTCCATCTGGTTACAGCCTTTTGCCCATCATGGATGGCATTAGTAAGAAAAAGTAATGAAGTGGCTTCTCCCGTGCACATAATACATGGGGTATCCGTAGTATTTTAACAGCAAAAGCTTCCTCTTCAGGGAATGTGACCGCCCGGTGTATTCGGTAGCAGCACATGACCTATTTGTCTCTTACAGAGAAAGCTCCTGCTTTGCCGTTGATTAATGTCTCCAGGCAAAGTGGAAATCAGAAGAATGTGGGCTGCCTGGCTCTCTCCAGAAGCAAAGAACTGCCAGCCATCTTTGCACTGGCCCTGGAAGCATTTTACCTTAGAGAAAGCAGTAGATTCACACTGACTCTGCTTTATCTCTGCTCCAGTTTTGGTTGGTCAGTTTATGGAAACACGGTTGTACCAACCACAGGGTCAACCTGGAGGTCCTCTGACTCCAGCTCTTCTGTAACACAGCATAACACAAGCCCTCCCTCCCAGCTTAGGGGGATATGAAGACCTTTTAAGAACAATGGCGCAGATTTAGCTGTAAGGGAACCTTAACAGCTGTGATCCTTCCCCAACCTGCAGGATTTTCTGCACGTGCCTGAATCACATCTATCAATAGCAAAGCTTTTGCAGGCTTTAAATACATTCTCTGGGCTGCAGATAAGATTTTATAATATCAGCTTGAAATATTACCCGCTTTCTTTGTAATCCTAAGCTAAATCCATGTCTTCAATCGAACTTTTGCTTTAGCCACTTTATTTCTGTTACAGGACGAGCTGCTACGTAGCATCAAGGAACTGTTGGAAATTGGTCCCAAACCCATTGGTGTCAAGACTCCTACCATCAAAGTTTCCCAGTACCTAAACATGTGAACACTGCTTCAGTGTTAGGACAGAGAACAAGTCCATAACTGTGCAAAGGAGATGAGAAGAACAGTCAGATGGCTTTTCCTTTTGTAGATCAGCCAGAGTGTTGGGCTCTCCCAGCTAGCATTTCCCACCTTTGATTTTACTGCTGGGAAACAAAAGCAGTGACTTAGAAAATCAGGTGGAAAAAAATAAGTCTACCCTCAGTAAAACTTAGAATCATCAAATTTACAACTCTAGAGCAAAAATTCAGTGAATGGTGATTGACAGAACTTACTGGAGAGCAGGTTTCTATAATTTCCTACCTTAAAATAAAATAAAAACCAGCGTGGAGGGAAAGGTGAACAATTACAGTTCCTTTGAAAATAGAATGTTCCTAAGAACCACACGCAGGCCGGAGCACCTTACAGACACATTTTATGAGACAGAATTGATTGAAACCAAACACCCAGTGCATGATGTGAAGCAAATTATCACCTTAAAAGCTGAAAGAGACATAATGTGGTTATTGTCTTCCCACTGTCCTCAAGGTCAGACTCCTGAAGAAACCTGTTTAACATGATTACAGAAAGTTAGTAAGAATTAGTATGCAATTATTTTTAAGAGCTCTGAACACAAACAGACTTATGAATTGTTCTCTGGAAGATCCACCAGCATTGTAGTGTGAGGAAGTAACTGATGCCTGAACAGCTGACTCTGCTTTCTGAGGCCAACAAGTGAAACTCTACAATAAACAGTTAGAAAGCTCCCAATATCCCTCTGGTGGTTTATGTGCAGGGAAGTCATTAACAGTCTGATAACAAGACAAACATTTTAAGTTTAATTATGTTTTCCAGTGCCTCGTTCTCCCCAGTTCTGGTTCCTGCTACCTTAGGAACCTTCCTAAAAAAAATTCTCAAGATTAAAAATCTTCTCAAGATTTTAATCTCTTACTTTTTTGCTTCAATTGTTCAAAAAACGAAGACATTGTGCAGAGAAATCTGAACCCACATGGCTGTTGCCAGCGTCAGGACTCAAGACAATAATAAGCTATTTCAAATCTTATGTTCTGTACGGGAGAACTTGGTAATGGAAATGACTTTCACCTTTCCATAACCCCCTTGGCAGCACCAAGTTGTGAAGTGAGCAGGCACCATCCCACTGCTGCTTTACCCATTGTAAAGAAACTGATGGCCCTGCTGGAGGGTGGTGAAGTGTTAATTGGCAAATTAAGACAGTTTCTGCACTGAAGCTTTTGAGGATAAATTGCTGCACTGAATATGCATTCTCGGGGCTTATGGGGAAATTGAGTGGAAGATGTAGAAAAAGCAGCTAGATGTACTGCTGGGGAGATGGGAGTTACCCCATTTGTTTTCTGGTGTGTCTACTGCGCTCTCCTAGCTCCTAGCAAGCAATTTGTTCTGTCAGGGATATCGTTTAATTAAAGAAGAAACTTCGACTGTGCAAAGGTTATCTAATGCTTCAGCTAAATTTCCCCCACAAAACCGTTGAGTCAGGGCTGGGCAGAACAACCAGGATTAGGTACTAAACATTGCTTAAGTTGAGGGCCATTTACACTGCTGACTCTGTGCAGAATACCAATTATAAGAATTAGACTAACAATGAAGACTCTTGTCTAAGACCTAAATAAAGCCCAAGCTCCGTGTTCACCCCCTGTCCTGCAGAACTCAGCATTCACCAGAGTCCTAGCTGGGCTAGGAAATATTTCATTTGCATTGTATTCTGGCACTTGCGGTGACTCAAGCATCCTTATTCACAATCAGGAAAGTTTCCAGGCACAGCAGTCCAACTGTCATCACTGCCTGTGTTGTTTAACACTAGACTGCATGGCATTGCACTACTCCTGAAGAAACACTACGCATTTGCTTACGCAGACATGACAAGTCTGGGCTGCTGGAGTTTTCCACCCATCCTCAGTTCACTGGTGCAAGAGCTGTGCAAGATTTCAGCTGAACACCTAACTTTTGAAACTGCTGTTTTAAAACTCTAATTTATGTGGACATCAGAATCCAGTAAAGAGCAAGCTGCAGCTTAAGGTTGTGTAGGAGATGTGCATAATCGTATGAAGAAGAAGGCTGCTGGTTAGAAAAAGCATCAAATGGTTATTTTCATGGAATCATAGAACGGCCAGTGTTGGAAGAGACTTCAGAGATAATCTAGTTCCAGCCACCTTGCACAGGCAGAGACACCTTCACTAGAGCAGGGTACTCAGGGCCCCAGCCAACCTAGCCTTCAACACTTCCAGGGATGGAGCAGCCACAACCTCCCTGGTTAGCCTGTTCCCGCATCTCAGCACCCTCACAGCAAAGAATTTGTTCCTCATGTCCAACCTCAATCTCCCCTCTTCAAGTCTGGAACCCTTTCCCCTTGTCCTCTCACTGTCACCTATGTCAAAAGCCCTCCCTCAGCTTTCTTGTAGCCCCCTTCAGCTATTGGAAAGCTGCTAGAAGGTCACCTGGGAGTCTCTTCCAGGCTGAACAACCTCAACTTGCTCAGCCTGTCCTCAGAGGGGAGGTGCTCTACAGCCCTCTGATTATCTTTGAGCCCCTTCTCTGGGCTTGCTCCAACAGTTCCATGTCCTGCTTGTATTGGGACTCCAGAACTGGACACAGCACTGCAGGTAGGGTCTCACAAATGCAGAGCAGAGGGGAAGAATCATCTCCCTCAATCAACTGCCACTGCTTCTTTTGATGCAGTCCAGGACACAGTTTGCTTTCTGGGCTGCAAGGGCACACTGATGGCTCTTGGGAAACTTCTGCTCAGCCACCACCCCAAAGTCCTTCTCCTCAGGGCTCTCCTCAATCCTTTCTCCTCCCAATCCGTATTCGTGCATGGGATTGCCTTGACCCAGGTGCAGAACCTTGCACTTGCTTTTGTTGAACTTCATGCAGTTTGCACAGTCCACTTTTCAAGCCTGGCAAGGTTCCTCTGGATGGCTTCCCTTCCCTCCAGTGTGGTGCCTTCACCATACAGTTTGTTGCTGTCAGCAAATATATAACAATATTATATATATATGTATAATTTCTATTGTATAACAACACATCTTATTACACACCATAAACTTAGAGGGTTCTTCAAATATTTGACCTAAAACACAGGTAGTTTCATATTAATAACACTCAGGTTTAGCTATCTGTTGCTTAGACTTTTAGTTGCTTTTTGGGAATACTTTCTTTTTCTTGAGAAATTCTTTACTAACAAAATGCTTTAGCCTTGTTCTCCTGCCATTCAGGAAGAACAACGCTAGGGATACTCTGAACAAGATCTTTCAACAGCTGATGCATTTCTGTGGTCTCAAAAGCACTAAACAGCATTAAGCTTGAATCTCTTTGTTTATGGCAGAGTATATTTCAAGGCATCCAGTGTGCTGTAAAGTTTTATTTCTGCTTTGTCTGGAAGGCAGGCAACAAGATGTTTATACTTCATTTTCTTATAACAGCGTTTGGATCTGTCTATCTCCACCTCCTTTTCAGCTTACACTTGTTAAAAATCCATTTTAGTTTCTGGGTCACTAGCTGTTCTTAATAGTCTGCTGTCACTTAATCCAAGCACTCACCTGTGACTTTAGGCTACCTAACCTGTATCACCCCTCTTCTAAACAGCTTTGAAACCTTGTATGGCTAGTGGAGGCTTCCCTGAACTGGAGCCTGACTTGAACCAAGTTCCTCACATTTGCTAACCCAGAATAAGAATTTCACTACAGAAGTCTACATCAAACACACACTGCATCTCAACAGTTTCAAGCAGATGCAGTGAGTAAACTACTTTTAATCTACTGTTTGTTTTTGCCTATTTTTGCCTATTCAAAAATGGTAGCTTTTCCTTTTTTGTTCCCTCAAGCCCTTGGGCTTATCCTGTACAGAACATGTCCATCAGTCCTTGTTTGATTATGTAGAGCACTAGGATCAGTACCCCACTTCATCTCAGCAGCCTGAGGTGTTTTCAAGGTCAGAAATACAGGATTTTGTTAGGTTCTCCCTGCTGAACGGCACTTAACAAGCGGGCATAAATCCAACTGCAGCAATTCAGGAGCAGAAGAGCTATCTCTGTAGCTGATGTGGTACCAGCCAGCAGGTAGATACCCTTCTTCACAGTGTAGTGGTCTTTGGTAAAGCAGGGAGTGCATTTCTAGCGTGCATGCCTAAGTCAAGAGTAGGTAGAAGGAACAAATTCTTTGCTGTGCACTGAGTGTTCATAAAAAAAGGGAAAGCCAGAGTGAGCTAGAAGCACTAGAAGCCTCATACTAGTGCATTTAGTGATGCTAAGCAGGAAAGCACTGGCATGTGCCTACTTTTTCATTAATACCAGCCTTTGCTCTGCGTCCAGGCCCATTGTGAGAGCTCAGGGAATGTTCAGGCATCTCTGAATTGCTGTCAGGCAGTTCTGTGTACAACTTGTTAGCCTGAACAACCTCTTCATGCTGTTCTACTACTCTATCAATACTATCATTTAATTCCTAGTGCTAATCAAAGAAATCTGAAGGTATGTGGGAGGGTATATTGAGGCCATTGAAGCTGTATCTATTACATTCACCAACTGCCTCAGCAGGGCAATCAGCAAGCCTGCATGTGATGTATACAAAAGACTTCTTCCACATCTTTCAGATTTCTCCCTGACAGCTTCCTTGAGCCAAAAAGGGGAAGCAGATAGAAGGAAGTTCCCTATTACTCTGCACATACAAAGTTTCTTGAACTTAGGGGCATGTGCAGACCCCACTATCTGAGGGATGCAAAAGCACTGAAGCCAAAGAAATCTGTTTCTCTGTTTTGAAAAGCTGTGTGTCACTTATCTTCTTTCACCAAATGCAAGTCAAGATTATCTGTTCCCATCTTCACTCCTGTTGTGCTCAGAGAAGCCTTTACTCATCCTTTGTGTTTATTAGAAAATTCCTACAGGTCTAGGCATGTAAAATAAAGCATTAGTTACAGGAAATACATGCTCTCAAAGTCCAGAAGTTGTTGGATACACTGAAAAGGTGGTGTGGGGCCAGCAGTACCCCAGTAACCTCTGTAGGAGATGCTAGTGTGACTGTGAACAGGACAGCAGCAATCAGGATCCAACCTTCTCAACATAGTTAGCAGGATAGAGTCCAACTTGGCCAGTGAGAAGTCGACCCTTGCACCAGCCCTGCTCATCTTCTTCGCTAATCTTCATTAGTTCTTCACCTAAAAAGCAAGAACAGTCTTTAGGAAGCAGCGGCAGCAGGGCATTTTCATCCCCTAGATGAACCTGCTTACAAGCTGGAGAGATCAGAACAATCTCTGATTTCTTTTAGTATCTCCTCTGTGGCAGTTGGGAAGGGTATGCAAGAGTTTAGCCTCTTACTGTTTGGACTCAAAATGACTATTCCATGTTGGGAGTGTCTTGTTTGGCCAGCAAGGCATGGACTCAACTAATTTCTCACACTATGACCAGGAAAGGCTTTTAACCTTCCCTCATCTACTTTGGGAGAAGGCAGAAAGGTCCCTTTCTCCACCAGTAGCAGGCCATACTTCTGCCAGAATGACTACATCACTAGGCATTTCCCACACTGGCAGAGGCTCAGCAAAAGCCAGCTGCTGTTAAGCCCCAGTGACGCATGCTGCTCAGAGCAGATTCAAAAATGGAATGACTGCAGCTAACCAGTCATTCCTCTTTGCTCTCTCTTTCCACCCAGCAGATGCAAAGAGTCATGTTCTAGAGGACCCGTATTGTAAGATATTTTAAAGCAACAAGTTAGCATTATGAAGTTTACTAGTATGGAAATGCTGTCACATAGATACTTGCTTCAGGCACAAACCCCCTGCTGCTGAAGGACTTCAGTCCTTCTTTAAAACAGGTGTATTTTGGAGAGAGGGAGAGCAGAGACACCAAATAGGACTGAAAACAGGATTAGATACACTCTCAAGATCAAGAGGTCCTCTTGGAAATGGCACATACAAACTAAATTTAGCTGAAGGAAGCAAAATAAAAGGGTCAATGTACTCCATCATTCTGTCACTCAATCCTCTGCTGTGAGCCAGCATCTCCATTCTGAAGATATCCACGTTGAGCAACAGTTTGCATAGCTAGTTTTTTACTATTGAACTCAGCCTTCAGTAGTGCACGTTGGTCAGCTGAATTTTCTCCCAAAACATCTATCTTCTGATTTCCACAAAGGTCCTGTGTGGTTTGACCACCTATTTCATTTTTATACTGATGGCACAAGGGAGGAGTGTTTAATGAAGTCTTAAGATACAGTGTAGGATAAATGCTTTAAGAGGAGTCAGGAAGGATCTGTTTTACCACTTGGAGTCTGCTTTCTTTACACTGTAACCAAGACCTCAGTCTCTTTCAATGTGGCCTCACTGTTCTTAGTATAAATAGAACAGGTTGGACTACCTAGTGCCTCATCCACCTCAGAGAAGATGGCACTAGGTCATACCAGGGGAAGAAGTTTTCAAGGGGACCTCCAGTTCTTAAAAGTGTGTTTCAATCAGTCAGTCAGAGTGAGGACAGAAAAAGATTAGTAAGCTTAGTACTTCTGTACCTGCTTTAAAGCTCAGCTCATCTGCTTCCTGTCCTGTGTAATCATACAGCGCTCGTACCCGTACACCTGGTACCTTTATATCCTCCTTGTCCCCATTGGCATCCAGGTACTTCTTGGGAGTGTCCTCATCTGACCACTCCGAAATCTCTTTCTTCCCTCCGCTTTGTATGTGGAAGGAGAGAGGAGACAGGATGGTTGTTAGTAGACTCATCTCTTACCCACCTCCTCCTGAATCAGTCAGCACCATACCTCCCCCTCAGACTGCTGTGCTACAGAACAAGGAGCAAGTGGCCCAAGAGCCAAGCAACAGTGAACAGTGAGAACAGATCCCAAGAAGTTGAAAAAAAAATAGAATCACAGAATGGCCAGGGTTGGAAGGGACCTTAAAGACCATCCAGTTCCACCTCCCCTGCACAGGCAGGGTCACCTTCACTAGAGCAGGTTACTCAGTACCCCAGCCAACCTGGCCCACTGCCTCCGCCCCCAAAAAAAAAAAACACCCAAGAAAACCAGCATTGCAGCCTTGAGGATCATGAGGTTAATTCATTCTCACAGTACTTTCACACATGCACACTCTTCTTGACCACATTCAACTCTAGCAGACCCTCTCACAGAAGAAAGCCAGTCTTAACTGGAGAACCCAGAGTCATTCCACCCATTGATAAGGAAAAGCCATGTCTTCCATCCCAAACATATACCTGAAATGCTGTTTTTCAAGTCAGGAATAAGAGCAGAGAGGAACAGCAGTGGAAGACAGGCACCTGGAACCCAAAAAACCCTGAAGAAGCTACACTCCACGCTAACTTCACATAAGCAAATGCCTTCAGGCTGTCAGAAGAGGCTGTTCTGCTCCTCTTGACAGGAAAACCTGCAGACTGGCAAACAGTACCCCTGAATCTAACAGACTGCAAAATACAGTGATGGCCTCGAGACACCTCTATATCTCCATTCCTTTCTGCCCAGTTCACATAGACCAGAGTTCACATTTTAAAGCAGGATGGCTACTGCAACTTGTAGAACCTAAGCCTCCTCAGTCTCTCCCTAATCTCCAGTTTGCTTTCTGGCAAGGGAAGCAGCTCTAGCCAGGTTTGCCTGCAGTTAGGCAATAGTACAGCTAACTGGCACAGCTGTCATTTCCCACCTTTCCTCACTCTGGAAGAATAATCGGGGAAATGAGTACTAGAATATCACACAGCTTTAGTCTGACCAGGCCACATCTCATCACTAGAAGGATCTCTACAAGGAAGGAAAAAACCCCAAAAAAACCCAAAATCCCACCTCACACCTGCAGCTACCCTAAACCCTCTTTTCTACCCTGTTTTTTCCACAGTGGCCCAAGCACAGCCATGGACAACCCTTGGCAGAACTGTACATTTCCTAACCTGATGTATCCCAGATTACAGCCCTTACCTTTGTCTTATCTGCAGAGGAGTCTGAGACACACTACCATCCTGTGTAGGCAAAATGCTGGTCAGCCGGACGTCATCAGCTGTCTTGCCACTCCGCCTCTTGGTGATTGGTCGCTGAGTTTCAAGGGACCATTCCTGTTCACAGAAAAGCAATATCATGAGGCTGCTCAGATACAAAAGTTCTGTGGATCTTTTCTGACCAATGCAGAATGTCAGAACACTAGGTCATGCTTCAGGTAGGGCTCAGCTGGTCAGCCAGACTGCCTTGCAGCAGTCCTATTGAATCCCAAAGTGCAAGAAGAGGGTCTTTGAGAAAATTATAACAGAAACTTGTCCCAGGGCTCTGAGCACCAACTCCTGTTCTTTGACCTTGCAACTGGATGGCCGGAGTATTTGCAGTTTGGCAGGGTTGCACGTGTCCTTTTGAGCACCAGAGAGCTTGGAACACAACACTTTTAGAAGAGCCCAGCGTCCTGAGCCTACAGAGCAAAGACATGGTCTTTCCAACACAAGACTAGCAATCCATCAATTTCAGTAAAGCAGCTAAATGTTTGAAAATAGAAACAGTAGTAATACACTGCGAAGTGCTACCTCACCTCAAACTGAGGCCAGTTCATTGCCATGCCTGGTCCATGAGTGTTGCGCCACCACTTCAGGTCCTCCTGATTGTCCGCAGCCATGATGACTTGGTGGAGATCTTGATACAATGCATGAAAGCTATGACCAGGAACAGACAGAACCACCAGTAACCAAGTCCCTCAGCAGTCTCCCAAAAAACAAGTACGAAGAAAGAACATAACCTCAAGCACATTTATACAACATCTAAAGTCTCACAGGATGAAGGATGCTAGAACAGCACTATTTTGCCCCTGGGAAAACAAAGCCACCCTTACAGAAGCATCAGCGTGGCAAACAGGACAGGCTTGTATGGTGTGGCAGGGGCTAACATCTGCCAGCTCTCAGCATATCTCACCAAGAGAGTGTCAGAAAGGCATAGCACACTCTTGCACACAGAGAGGTGTGTTAGAACTGTGGCCTCTACCTTTTAGCGTAGAAACATTGAAGATTTTTGACTGCACCTACTTCTCCCACATAGCTCCTACTTAAGGACATGTGGGCTTATGGTCATCATCCTCTCACAAAAGGTCTCTTTACTCAGGGAAGAATGGGCTCTAGATACTAGAAAATAGAGCTGCGCCCCTCAGAATTGGATGGAGCAAACATGGAGGTATTTCATAGACTAGAAACACACCCACAGGACAGTACTGGGTAGTAGTGGAAACCTTCAGAGGCAGAAAGAATCCTTACTGGGGACCCTATCACTACCCAAGATCAAACACACAAGCACTGGTCATTCCAAAGGGACCAAATGCCAGTTCTAAGACACACTTGAAGGGGAAGGAACAAGACCTGACAGATGCAGGCAGGCAGCTGCCTTTCAGAGATACCTGAATTGGCACCCCTCACCAGACTTTATGGCACTCCAGGCTAGCAGAATTCTTTCCTTTGTCAGGCATAGTACCTTTCGCTGGTGGAGAGGTTGAGATGCTGGTGCAGATTCAGGAACATCTCCTTAAAGAAGCACAATCGCTTGCGCTCTGCTTCCTGACAACCCTCGAACACTTGCTCCATGTCCTCCATGTAGCGAGGATTGTAACGGTTCAACTCTTCCAGCATCTTCTCATATTGATCCTTGCACTGTATCAATTCAGGAGGACAGTGATCGTGAGATGTGTGGCCTTGATGTCAAATCATTGATGCTTCCCCTGCTCTGGCTTGGAGCAGAGAAGTACTTTTCCCTCTGCACAGCTGAGCAAATACATCACACAAAGAACAAAAATATCCTAGAGCTGATAGCCCAATATTGTCCTTGTATTCTTCCGAGTTCCTAGCC
The DNA here is from genome assembly GCA_028565055.1 of Phoeniculus purpureus. Classification (NCBI taxonomy): domain Eukaryota; kingdom Metazoa; phylum Chordata; class Aves; order Bucerotiformes; family Phoeniculidae; genus Phoeniculus; species Phoeniculus purpureus. The sequence goes on along the minus strand of JAOXOE010000441.1, from coordinate 15,793,946 downwards.
ACAATCTACTATAAAGAGGGCTTTCCATACTTTCACTTTTGCAGGCAGGCAAACCAGCTGCTTTAGGTAGCCAAGTCTTCAGCTCTGCAGCTCCTACCCTCCCTGCATCAAATCCCATACATTTTTTTAATTTACTTACAAATTACATTTTACCCAGCACCAAAGACAAAGAAACCTTAGTTACTGAAGTCTTAGTCTAACTTGCTAAAACATCCAACAGTGGGATCTCACCTTCTTACACACTTCAGTAGGAGCCATTTCACTAAGTGACATTTCAAGCAGTGCTTTTTTCCCCCCCCCCACAAGAGGAGGATTCAAGGATTCTTGTGATTCGTATCCATACAACACACACTCACCTTCTCAGCCTCCTGAGAACATTTCTCTACACGCTCCTGCAACTTGCGCAGCTGTTCCTGAGAGACAGAGGAGTCTGCCTTTGCATGGTTCTCCCTTGTATGGGCCGTTTTCTCCTCCTTCCGGGCTGCATGATAGTTTTTCTTAGAAGTTTCCACCTGCAGGAAGAGGTTGCAGAGAAAGCCATGTCCTGACCACACTGATCCTCCATTTTCATTATTTAGAGAGGGCATGTTAACATTTGTTACAGTCAGCAGCAATTGTTTCAGGACAACCTAACACGAATACCACTTTGTATTCAGAAAATTATGCTCCAAAGGGAAGAGGTACCTCAAAATGACCTTTTTTTTTAGAGCTGACCTGCTGTGCAGGAATGTAGAGCCTATTACCAAAGTCTTCCCACATGGGAACGAAGCAACAACAGAACATCATTGCCCTTTCTGGCATTCTCTGCTACATTGGTCTCTTCTCCCAAATTACTAATGGTAGGATGAGAGGAAGTGGCCTCAAGTTGTGTCAGGAAAGGTTTAGATTGGATCTTAGGAAGAAGTTCTTTCCTGAGAGAGTGGTTGGGGCATTGGAACAGGCTGCCCAGGGAGGTGGTAGAGTCACCACCCCAGAGGTGTTTAAAAAGTGAGCAGGTAGAGCAAGTGAGGCCATGTTCTAGGAGTTAGGGAGATGTTGGGATGAGTGCTGGACTTGATGATCCTGGAGGTCCTTTCCAGCTATGATGATTCTATGACTGGCTAAACCCAGTTAGTTCGCCAAGCAGCTCTTACAGTCAGGCAACCAGCTCAAATGCTCTTATCCCTCCTTTCCCATTCACACTTTACTCACATCTTTCATCTTCTTCACCCAGGGTTTCTGGGCCTTGCGAAACCCATCCTCTGCCTCCTTTGTCTCTTTGAAGCCTCCAATCATCTGCCTGTGGTAGGCATCCTTCTGCCAAGCCTTGATCTTATCCGAGTCTTCACCAGCCAGATGGTTCCGGACAGCTAAGTGAATTTCACTCAGTTTGTCTGCAGCTGTCAGAAAGGCATGCCAGGCCTTCTCTAGAGTACCATACTGTGGACCTGCAGGAACAACAGCCACAGGGGCTCTTACTCCTCCTGCTCACAGAAGGGAACACAGATTCTTTTCCCCACACACATTTATCACTCTGTATTTGCTTCCTCTCCCCCAGAAGTCAGCACTGACTGGTCTCCACACAGTCCTAATGGGCAGTATCTAGACTGGGTGTTACAACTGGCAGAGACAGGCATTTCTTCTGGGGAGCCTTAGTAATTACAGATGATGCCTACTAGAAGGTTTCTGCAGAAATTTCTTTTCACAAATCTGGCCTCAACTTCAGGACAAATAGCAACACTAGTTTATGACTGAGGCTAAACTCATGCTTCACAGACCAGTGGATCCTTTGAGACACCTGTCCCACTGTTTCCCGTTACTTTGTGAGATGGTATCAGTTTAAGCCCACTGCCACTGAATCACAGCATTAGCAGTTATTCTCTGAATAGAAGGAGGGACAGCCAAGACATCTTTAAATTAAGCTGTAGACCTTCCCTTTTAAGACTTAGGCTGCCCAAGGACTTGCCAAACTAAACACCTGACACACCTCTTCTAGTGAATTAGAAGAGCAGCTACAAAAACACCTACAGGAAAAGACACCCAAGAAAGTCACCCTCTTCCTGGTGAGCGGAAGCCTGTTCCCTAAGCAAAAAACATTGCCTCAGTAAAAGACAGTACTGAGGGAAGAGTGCAATCACTATGTTCTGTTCCTAGCCCAGCCCACCTGCTTTACCTTTCTCCACATTGGTCCTCCACTTACGGGACCACTCTGTTAGCTGCTGAGCATAGTTCTTCTCTATCTTGGCTCGCTCCTGGAAGCAGGAAATTAAATCATTGCAGAGTTGGTACCCATCATCTACACGCTTCACTGTCCGCCTGTAGTTTCCAGCCTGAAATTTCACACAATAACATCATCATTTATACTGAATGGCTCTCATGTTCCTTCAGAACAGAGCAGGGACAATAACTGCATGGGGAGAGAGAACACAGGCACTTCTGAAAGCAGTAGGTGGAGTACCTCCTCTGGTACTTCCAGGCAGGCATAGCAGCTTTGCTTGCCTATGTCACAGCTCAGACCAGTATCAGCTGAAAACAGAACTCATTCCACTGCATCTGTAAGGAAAAAAGGTCACCTCCTAATGAACTTCCCCAAAGTTTCTCCCTTTCACCTCCCAAGAGCAACACGTCACCCAGGAACCTGAAACTCCACACCTTAATTCACTGGTGGAGGTAAGAATGCCACCCTACCTCTCCCACACTCCAATTATCCTTTCCTTACCTCCCAGAAACTGCCCCCAGGAGCCTCCCCTCCAGCATCATCTTCTGATGACATCACACCCGTTTTCTTGCAGCAGAGAATTTTTGCAGATTTCAGTTAAGCTGAGAAGAGAGAAAACTGGTTTATAACACAGAAAAGTGATTTCTAACACAGCACATAGGGTGTCTTTGCAGAGAGCACAGTTCTCCATGACTCTTGGAGCTGAAGAAACCCAGCTAACTGCCCTAGAGGCGAGTACTGGCATCACTGCACCTCTAGCAGCAAACGGCTAGATCCAACAGAGATGCCCAGGACTGAACCTGTTTTCTCCCTCTTTGGAGAGAGATGACCTCCCTTCTTGGCAGGCCTGTAGCACACTGGGAAGGGATATTGTAGAAGACAGTCTTGCCTCATCTGTACCAGTATTTGCAATGCTAGTGAATCCAACACATTTTGGTAGCAGAAATCTCTAGAGACTCCTTTCTTAACCAAAGGAAAGCTACATAAACAGATGTAGCTGAAGTTACTTGAAATCTTCCTTGAAAGACTTGAAGTAAGTCTTTTGTCAATGGTGACGATGCCAACTGCCCAGTACAACTCAGGATGACAGTATGTGACTGGGGAAAAACAAGGTTGAGCAGGCACATCTTGAATGGGGAGGAGCCCTCTAAACTGCCTGTAATCTGACCTGGGCTTGAGCAGTACTAGAGAACCAGACTGGGGCATACCCATACAAACGGCACTGCAGAGCATGTGCTGGTTACTCAGCAGCACTGCTTCCCTAGAAACATCCTTGTAGAGCTGGTGTTTTCATTACAATCAACTCTCACTGCATTAGGCTTAAAATATAGGAGAGAAAGAGATTCATATGCTGTCGCAGAATTTTTCCTATTCCCCAGTGCTTGCCTATACTGCCAGTTTGTTCCCGAGATGGTGCACCACTATTAACTCCTATGGAATAGGTTCTGGGTGGTTCTTGTCCAGGAACAAGATCAGGGAATGATGGAAAAAGGCCCAAGCCCAGTCACTCACATACACTCTAGGGAAGCCTGGGTTAATGCAACGTAGATGCCCTTTGCTGCCACTTGTCTTGCACATTCTGAGTTATAAAAAGATTTCCTCACACCCCAGAGAGATATCTGCTCATTCTGCCAGCCCACAGAACACACAGCAGAGATCCACAACATCAGGTCAAGACTCCACATCTCCCACTCCTGCAAATCCTTTTCAGGGGTTTAAGCCACAATGTGAAGCACCCAACACGGACTGCAGGAATTACCTACATTTCTTCTAGAAACAGTTTGCTCTGTTTCATCCCATGAGAGTGTCCGAAGTACAATAATGCTGTTCCTCTGGGTTTCTCCAGAAGGCTGAAAGTGCAAGTTTTTAAATGGGATGCAAAACTCAGGTGCATGAACCTTGATGCCTGAAAAATACCTCCACACATACCACAGCTGTCCCTGTCCTCCCTCCCCAGCATTTGGCAGGAGACTTCAGTGTGTCCTAGGGCATGCACTTCTACTCTTGCTCTCAGTAAAGGCCTAACTAAAAGCTGAAAGCAAGATGCTGCAACGCAGCTGGCAACTGTGTCCCAAGCTCTTCCAACTCTGTGAAAAAGACTGCAAAAGACAAAAGATGAGCAGACTGCTACACCTTTGCAGGGATGCTGCCTGTTCCAGTGCATCACAATGCTAGTGGTGCCCATCTTCTGCCAGCTACTAGGATGGACACCCTCTGATACAACAGCTGCAGCCACTATGTGTCTTGAAATGCCACATTCCAGCACGTGGGAAAGATGCCAAATCCTTCTGTCACAAGATCTAGCCCCAGAGAGAGTTAAAATAGAAACATTGTGATGGCATGACAGCACTGCTGCAGGAAAGCTGAGCAAAGGGAACAGCTTAGGATAGAAAGACCTAAAAATATGCACCCTCCCCAGCACCATACATGGAGTCTGGTGCCCCCTCACTGTACAGTGTCCAGTTCAGCAAACCCCACCGCTTGCAGGCACTGCTGTGCCCTTTTACACATAGCTGGCTTTGAGAGAAAAAAGGGAAAAACACATGCATGCATTTTCTACAGTCCCTTTTTACTACAGATGAGGAGTCTTTAGTAAAAGAGGAATAACAATCTTTTCCCAAATTATTGATAGGACAAGAGAAAATGGCCTCAAGTTGTGTTAGGGGAGGTTTAGATTGGATCTTAGGAAGAAGTTCTTTCCTGAGAGAGTGGTTGGGCATTGGAACAGGCTGCCCAGAGAGGTGATGGAGTCCTCATCCCTGGAGATGTTTAAAAATCAAGTAGCTAGAGCACCTCAAGCCATGGTCTAGGACTTAGGGAGATGCTGGGATGAAGGCTGGACTTGATGATTCTGGAGGTCCTTTCCAGCCATAATGATTCTATGATTTATATACAAGGCAAAGGACTTGATAACTACATTTGAAAAACAAGCCACCAAACAACTGAAATTCACCAGACTATCCTGGTTGAGAGGCCCAGATTCCTTTTAGGAGCAGAGCACCTAGCACTGCCCTGCCAGACAATGGATTTCTAGCAGAAGAGCTTTTTTGTTCCTTGGTTCTGTAGGCTGTCCCCATTACATTCTCAGAAATAGTTTATTTTGCCATTTCCATACAGGTAACTGTCACTGACTTTCCACTGAGGAAAGGGAAGTAAAAGGTCTGCAAAGACTAAGGGAAGTATAGGCAGAAAAAAAATGCCTGTTTACCTCACATGTACTTCCCTGAGGATTTACTTCAGTTAAATAGACTTTTAAGTAAATCTTAAGTATTTAGAAAGACTGACAAGAAGCTTTTGTTCCTTGTCTATCACCAATATCCACTGGCCTGAGGCTGGAAGGTTAAGACAACTGAGTTGAGACAGCTGAAAGCATAAACCGCAAAACCAGGCAGCGGGAGTTTTAGCCAGACACTAAGACAATTTTGGAGAAAGAGGGAAAGAAGGTAAGGAAAGAAGAGGAAGGAAATGAACTAGTGACCTTTGGTGAGGAAGGGGTATGGGGAAGAGTTGGGACACTTTTGTACAACGAGGTCACTGGATAAGAGGTTATATCTGATCATAAATCTTCAAAGACCTTGCAGTCTCAGTAAAACCAGACAACACATTCCTGAAATTGCTAGGATTAAAAATACTTCATGAACTGTCGCATAAACGTATACTTTAAACTACACCAAACCCTTCCCTTCCTTCTTTGCGCTGATGAAGGCCTAGATCAATTAGCTACGACACATTAATTGTGACACATCACTTTTTCCACACCATAACCCCAGCCCCACTTTCAGGAAGCAGTGAAGCACAAACATGCCTTCCATCTCTGGTTTCCAACTCATGCTGATTGTAGAGTGCTAGACTTTGGAGGTAAATACGGAAAAGAGTTGTATGTCAGAGTATGCTTAATCTTTTGAGGGACAGCCACACAGAAAACAACCACTCTTGAATCCCTTCCTTCTGCAGTTTCCACGTTATCATTTAAGCCATACCTACTTATTTTCTCAGGAGTTACAAACCCAAATAACTGGGTTTATTGTTACCAAGATCAACAAGCTTCAAAATTTAAGAATAGCTATGCTAGATCAGATTACAGGTTCTCATAGCCTCTATTGACAGCAGCCAAAAGCAGGTAACTTCCCTCACCTGGAGCACAAGCATTCCTCCCCTGCATGCTCTCCAAGCCTCTAACCACTTGTTGACCAAACTTCCTGAGCTGGATGTGGCAGCTATGGATTTAGTAATGCTCCGTGATTTTCTCTTCCATTAATTTATCTGCTTTTGTACTCACATGAATTTTCATCATACACAGCACAGTATCATGTGGCATGGGAAGCCACAGCTGAAGGCTATGCTGTAGTCATTGGCACAGTCACTCAATGGGAGAACACAATAAAGCAGTATAATACTGCTGCAGGCTAACGCCTGTGATCTAAATAGCAGACACCCGACTATACATTGCCATAGCAGCCGAACAGACTTCACAGAAGTTCAGAAAGATCTAGCCTGATAGAAACAAAAAGGTCAAAGAATAAGTAGGTCCCATTTCTTCTGCCAGGCTCTGCTTTTTATGAATTTTACATAGTCCACGATTCCATGTCAGTCAGCAGATCAAACTGAATCTGTGTGCAGACACGAGGAAGATACTCAGTACTGCACACAGGGGCTGAACAACAGCTGCTGCTGTGACCATGAGCCCTAGAAAAGCAAATTGATTGCCACTCCACCCCTTCAAGCCTAGTTATTCACAAAACACTGCAGGTGCCAGCAGAAGTCAACACAGGATTCAGGAGGGCTGGCAGAACCTATACAGTTTAAGCAATATACCTAGAGTTATATTGAGTCAAAGTTATATGTGGGTCAGCACCACATACAATAGTCCTTGTGATAGCACTGCCACCTCTGCTAGGATTTGATCTAGCAAGGCATATTTGCAGGGCAAAGGAATGTTCCTGCATTCTTAAGCTCTGACAGGTAAAAGTTACTGGAGACCTCAGTGAACCTCCTGTGAGACAAGTTCTGTGAAGGAGGGAGAGTGTGACAGTATCTGCATCAAAAGCAGCATTGTCAGTCAGTCCAAGGAGGCAATTCTCCCCCTCTACTCTGCACTCATGAGAGTAGAGTGTCCAGAGTGTCCACCCTGGGGTCCTGTGTCCTGTTCTGGAGTCCCCAGCATCAGAAGGACACAGAGCTCCTGGAACATATCCACAGGAGAGCAAACTTGAATGATCAGAGGGCTGGAGCAGCTCTCCTGTGAGGACAGGCTGAGCAAGCTGGGGTTGTTCAGCCTGGAGAAGAGGAGGCTCCCAGGTGGCCTTCAAGCAGCTTTCTAATAGCTGAAATGGGCTACAAGAAATCTGGGGTAGGGCTTTTGACACGGGTGCATAGCAAGAGGACAACGGGAAAGGGTTCCAGACTTGAAGACGTGAGATTGAGGTTGGACATGAGGAACAAATTCTTTGCTGTGAGGGTGCTGCGATGCTGGAACAGGTTGCCCAAGGAAGTTGTGGCTGCCCCATTCCTGGCAGTGTTGAAGGCCAGGTTGGCTGAGGCCCTGAGTAACCTGCTCTAGTGAAGGTGTCTCTGCCTGTGCAGGGGGGTTGGAACTAGATGAACTTTAAGGTCCCTTCCAACCCTGGCCATTCTGTGATTCTCTCTCTACTCACTTCACTCCTCCACGGAATTCTTGATGAGGATACCACTGCAAACAGCAATATCAAGTAGACAAATTGAATCCTACTAATTATATTTCTGCAGAGCTACAACCCTTTTTCTGCTAGTAGTGTTAGAAAACATATTTCTCTCCTTTCCCAAACACCTGTCCCCACTTAGGAACAACACACCTGTTAGGTCACACTTGCTATTGACTCCCCATTAAGCTACCAAAAATGGCTCTTTGGTGTTTAGCTGCAGAAAGGTGAAATGGCTCATGAGTGCTGCATTGGCACTGAGCTCCACTCAAGGAAATCATATAATCACTAGGGATCAGAAGGGACGTCGAAAGATCATCTAGTCCAATCCTCCTGCCACAGCAGGATCACCTACACCAAGTCACACAGGAACACATCCAGGCGAGTCTTAAACGTCTCCAGTGAATGAGACTCCGCAACTCCCCTGGACAGCCTGTTCCACTGCTCTGTCACCCTCACTATGAAGAAGTTCCTTCTGCTATTTATATGGAACCTCAAAGGACTTGTCATAGCAGAGCTGTTTCCACTTTTAATCGTGTGGTTAACCTGCTTCAGTCAGTCCCACACCTCAAACCACAAATTCCTGCTCTCAGTCTAAGGTGTCAGACTAAAACCTTCCCTTTCAAAACAAAAGTCTGTAACATACTACAGGGCATAGCTTTTCTCCTCATGTTTGCACAACATGAGTACAACAAGGTCCTGATCAACAATTAAAGCTTTTAGACTAAACAAGAATAGCCACTCTTCTCCACTTCAGAAATCTTTCCCTAAGGCAGATAAACCAGAGCTCCTCTTCCCTCCACACCACACTCCACTATTTCCAGCCTCCAAACGCCCAGGGCGTCACTTCTTGCATTGCTTGACTGACTCCTGGTGAGCAATTGGTTTCCAAAGTTTGCCAAGAAGAAGCCTCCAAACTCTACAGTTGCTCAAAGGGCTCATGTATGCAGCCCTGCAGGAAATCATACACAGACACAGCACGAATCCACAGTACCAAACAAGGCCTTCTGTTCAATTCTTCTCCTCCTTCCCAAGTGCACTGAGGCTTTAATGGAGGCACATTTTTCTTGTGGAACAATCTCTATATAGGTGTTTGTCACTGGTTGGCCACGCTGGCCAGCCCCAGGACAGACAAACACCCTCCCCTCCCCAAGTCCCTGTCACCCAAGTGGACAAGGCAGCCAATGGCATCCTAGCCTGGATCAGGAATGGTGTAACTAGCACGAGTAGGGAGGTGATGCTGCCTCTGCCACTTGTCAGACCACACCGTGAGTACTGGGTCCAGTTGTGAGTGCCATAGTGTTAGAAGGACATCGAGCTGCTAGAGCAGGGCCAGAGAAGGGCAGTGAGGCTGGGGAGAGGGCTGGAAAACAGGCCCTACAAAGAGCAGTAGAGGGAACTAGGGTTATTTAATCTAGAGAAGAAGAGGCTGAGAAGAGACATTATTGCTCTCTACAGCTACCTAGAATCATAGAATCATTAGGGATTGGAAGGGATCCCGAAAGATCATCTAGTCCAAGCCCCCTGCCACAGCAGGATCACTTCACTGGAGAAGTTATACAATCAGAATCACT
>JAOXOE010000441.1:15772544-15784397 GCA_028565055.1 Phoeniculus purpureus | reverse complement strand
CGTATTTATAGAAACACTTCTTGTTATCTGTAATGGTGCTGGCCAGGTTAAGTTCTAGCTGAGCTTTCACCTTTCTGTTTTTCTCTCTACATATCCTTACAACAAATTTGCGCTCCTCCTGAGTTGCCTACCCCTTCTTCTATAGCCAGGAGACTCTTTTTCTTCCTAAGTTCTACCTAAACCTCTCTGTTTGACCAGGCCAGTCTTCTACCGTGTTGGCTCATTTTACAGCATGTTAACAGTTAGTTCTTGTGTCTTGAAGGTTTCCCTCTTCAGGAATGTCCAGCTTTGCCAGACTCCTTTGTCGTTGAGCACTGCCTCGCAAGGGACACTATTGACCAATCTTCTAAACGCTCAAAGAGTGCCCTCTAGAAGTTCCAGGAGGTGGTTCTGTTGACCTCCCTCCTTACTTCCCTAAGAATTGAAAACTCCACCATCTCATGGTCACTTTGCCCAAGATGGCCACCAACCTTCATATTTCCCACTAGTCCTTCTCTGTTCACAAACAGCAGGTTTAGTAGATATCCTTCCTTAGTTGCTCAGTCACCAGCTGTATCAGGAAGTTATCGTTAACACACTCCAGGAACCTCTGGGACTGTTCCTTCTGTGCTGTGTTGTATTTCCAGCAGGCATCCAGGAGGTTGAAGTCCCCCATGAGAACAAGGGCACGTGATCGTGAAACTTCACCCAGCCGCCTGCAGAATGTTTTTTCTATCTCTCTATCCTGACTGGGAGGTCTATAAGAGACCCCCACCACAACATCAGCCCTGTTGGCCTTCCTTCTGATTCTGAGCCGTAGGCATTCAACTCTACCATCACTGTAATTAAGTTCCAGACATTCATAGCAGTCCCTAATATACAAGGCCACCCTACTGCCTCTCCTTCCCTGCCTATCCCTCCTGAAGAGCTTGTAGCTGTTGATTGCAGCACTCCTGTCACGTGAGGCATCCCACCACATTTCTGTGATAGCTGCTATATCTTAGTTTTCCTGATTCAGCACAGCTTGTAGCTCCTGCCTTTTATTGCCTGTGCTACATGCACTGGTGTAGATGCATTTCATCTGGGCTAATGATCCTGCCACTGTTTTGGGGGAGAAGCCCTAATTCCTGTCTGACCATTCTCTACTGCTTCCGTGGTTACTAACCTAACAACGAGTCCAGTGTTTTTGCTGCTGCTGTGTGGGTTGTCATTGCCCACCCCCACTGAGGCAGCAGTCTGAGAGACCAGAACATTGTCCCACAAGCACTGGCATGCCTCACCCAGTCTCCTCTCTAGTAGATCCAGTTTCATCCCCATCCCCCTTCAAATCTAGTTTAAAGTGTTTTGATGAACTCTGCTATAGCAATTTCTGTCTGAGGATCCTTTTCCCTTTGTGACAAGTTTACTCCATCTCTTGCCAGGAGATGTGTCTCAAAGACCAGCTCATGGTTGAAGAACCCAAAGTCCTACCAGTAACATCAGGCTTGAAGCCAGGAATTCATTTAGTGGTTCTTCCCGTCTAAACCCTTGTGCTCCTGATCCCTTAACCAGCTGCCCCAAGGCCCTGAAGTCTCTCTTCATTGCCCTTAAACTTTATTTAAGTGCGTCACTGCCTACTTGAAAAATCATGAGTAGTCTGGGGTCAGAACTAGGGTAGGGAGTTTTCTCTATGTCCCTGACCCTGTCCCCAGGTAGAGAGCAGACTTCCCTAAAACGTGGGTCCGGTCTGCAAACAGGGTCTTCCACTCCCTTTAAAAGTGAGTCCCCTACAACAGGGACACGTTGGTTTTTTCTTTACTGGAGCTGTTGTGGTGTGAGGTGTAGTTTGACTTAGCCTCAGTGACACCTCTTCTCATTGTTATTTGACTCTCCCTGCAGAGCAGCAGATTTGTTTCTCGAGGGCACCTGGGGAGATGATGAAGACACGTGCATGTGTGAAAGGGAGCTTGTTGGGGTTGCCATGTGGCTTCTGGCAACAGTTTTCAGCTGTGTTGCTACCATGACTGGGTCCTTTTCTGGAAGGCAATGATGGCTGGTTAGTTTCTCCACTCAGAGCAGAAGAGGGACCACTTAGAGCAGCTGGGTGTGCCTTGTACACTAGCAGAGTCTCAGCACCCTGCCCTGGGACCTTCAGACAGTGGCAGCACCTGCTGAGGGATGTGCACTGACTGTTTGTCCACGTTGGACTCTGTGGGCAGTGGGATGTTGCTGCCATCCCTGAGACTTCTTGTAGTCTGCGGGTGGGGTCACTGGTTTTTGACCATTTAAATCACCCGCCTCTGCTCTGGCAATGCCCCCAGCTCATGAACAGCTCCCTCAGGGACTGCCTGGGTTTATTGAGTCCTGCCTCTTGCCTGGAATTTTTCCTGGTAAAAGGGGAGCTCTGATCCTTCACATCCACCAAGATCTGTTGCTCTAGTTCAGGCCAGGCCAGCTCCAAAGCTGCTGCTCTCAACGACTTTTCAATTCACCAGCCCAGGTAAGAAGTTGAATTTTGTCAGCATGGGGCCTTTTGAGTGCTAGATCTGGTACAAGATGTGGTGAAGAACCAGCTGGTAAGGTTTTAGATTGGCTTACCTGATGGACTTCACTGTCAGTAAGGCAAATCACGCAGAATCACAGAACGTTAGGAACTGGAAGGGGCCCCAAAAGATCATCCAGTCCAATCCCCCTTCCAGAGCAGATGTAATGCATAGAGCTATTACAACTAAGAGAATTAAATCACTCGGGTAATCTCTAAGGAGATTGCAACAGATGTCGCATCATCTTTTAAAGCCACTTATGTCCAAGACTCCAAGTGAAGCTCAGATACTTATGTTGATTTGTGAAACAGATTTGACCATTACCCTCTTCAAATTATTCATTAGAAAACTTCCCTTTAATGCGTTAAATTGGTTTTGAGCTGGCAGAAATCTCTGGCTTTTACTGCCTTTCTCTGGTTCTTAGAGGTAACAAGTGGATTTATCTGTTTTCTCCTGATTTTCCTATACTGTTAGGACTGTTTTCTAATTCTGGGAGGCATTTAAGAGGAGAATGAGTTCTGCTGTACAAGACTTACATGAGCATGCTTGTGCAACTTAAGGGAGAAGTGTGTTAGTGCTTATTCCTCGTTGTTTACTTTAACTTTATTTAACATTCCATCTCAAATTATGGGGATAATTACGTGATCTTCTGGTTTGCTTTTTGTTTGTTTGAAAAACAAGAAAAGTAAATTCTTCAAATTAGACAAATACACATTCTGGATCTGGTTTGTGTTTATTTTATAGCTCTTCTTGTCAGTGGAAAAAGCAAATTACTCAAAGAAATACCCTTGAATGTTTTAACTTTGTTTCAAATTTTCATTTAAACAACATTTTCTCAAGTAACAGGAACAGATCTTTTTCATGATAGGTTACAAAATGTCTCATTGCAAAGTCTTATCAAATAAAAGGGAAAATGTGATTATGTCTTTACTACAAAGTGTTAGGAGGAAGTCCCTAGGTTTTTACACATCTGTGGATCACTGTTCAGGAATTAACTTGCCTAGAATTCTTGGGTTTCTGTTTGCTTTTAGCAGTAGGTATGTGGAGGAGATTAGTCTGTAGGTATTGACGCACTGAGAGACTCAATAACCAAAGTTATTAAGCAGGCGTTCTTAATTTGCAGTGGCACCAGGCATGCAGGCGGTATCTCCACCAAAAATTATGCATGCTGATTGCAAGTAAGGTCTAGGATTATATTGCAGTGATGCATACACATTCACTATCAACTGAAGTAATTGTTTTACATATTCAGTACTTTTCTGAGAACTCATTATCATAGGTAGACACCCTCAGTGCATGCGCTGTTGAGGTCCTCCTTCAGTGGTCGCAAGGGAGGTGCTGGTGGTCTTCTCGATGAAGGCCTGTAGCCTGTCTTGTCTCACTGGAATGCTGCTGTTTTAGTTTGATCAGGCCTTGTTAGTTTCTTATCTCCTTCAGGTCATTTGAAATGGTGCTAAGCTGTCTTGGTTTTTGCAGGCTCTGCTGTCTCAGCAGCTCATCTCACGCTCAACAGCTCCACACGTTCTTGTTCCCCCTCTTTTCTATGTTAGTTTCTATGTTCCCCCACTTTTCTAGGTTAGTTTTCATGTTAGTTTTCCCATATCAGTATCTTGTGAGCAGAGCATGTAGACAGTGAGATCAGTAGGGAAGAGGCAAGATTTTGGTAGTGGACCAGTAGCAGCCAGTACAGTCTGGGAAGAAGTTTGAACACCAGTACAGTAAAAATTATGACTGAACAGTTATGACTTGCTGTACAACTCTAGCCATACCACTGTCCTCTTATGTACTTATTCCACTAAGCCTTCCAGCTCCTTCTCTGCTGTTTTAAAATCACTTTGGAATTTGTTATTAGCTGTTTGCAGCAGAAAGGCAAAGTCCTACGTTCAGCTGTAAATAAACACAGTTAGAATGCAGAGAGCAATCTCTCTGCATCCAGAGGCACATGGTATGAGCAAGTTTGTTCCACTGCAGGAGCACAGTAGCATGCACCCTGCCACTGCTCTGTGCGGTCAGATTTAAACTTTCTGTGATCTTCATTTGTTACTGGAATTTGCGATGCAGTAATTTGTGGTAGCAACCAAAGTAGCAGTTGTGGATTCCTGTTTTCACTCATTCTGCCTGGTACCTTCCTTCTTTTCTTTTCTTTCTTCATCATGCAGTGTTGAATACTATTTACCCAGTTGTGGCCTGGAGACAGGAAGGAGCAATGTGGTCATGGACCAAAGCTGCCCTCTTTCTTTTCCAGCCAGCTCTTGGCAGACAGTAGCGTACATGGACAAATCTAATTTTCTGCATGGTTTTCACTGACCTTGTTGTAAGGAACAGGAAAACAGTCATCACAGAAAACTGTGGAAACCTCCTAAGCTTTGTGGTTGTTCCCCTTCCTGTGTAATAGGGACCCATCTCTAGTGTGAGAAACTGATAGGAATTCTTGGTCAGCCTGACTCGCAGGCTGATTTGTGTTATGGTCTACAAGAGACTGCCTGCAGCCTTCAGTGATTAATTTGATGCCATTTCTCCAGATATAAGAAACAAATCGCTTCTTTCTTTAGTGAAGGAACTGTGCAGCTTCCATCTAAATAGACTATTTACTCAAAGACTGAAACTGTAATTGATTCCACGTTTACTGACAATGGTCTTCATCCTCTGATGTGCTGGCTGGAGAGGATCTCTCCTTAGACAGGAGAGGATCTCTTTCTCAAAAGTCTTTTTCAACAAACTTCTGCTTTTGCTCTGTGTTGTTCTGTGATGGAGGAGGAAGAATAATGCTGCAACTTAGTATGATGAGGGAGAAGAAAAGCACAAATGGTTTTAAAGGTTTGTAAGTATGTTATTTCCAGCAAGTGAGAGATCTCTGTGCCTCAAAACTAATGCTTGCTTAGGGGCCAGTTACCCTCTCAAGCTGCTTTAGTCTAGCAACCTGACAGGAACTGCAAAAAAGTGGCAGGTTTTTCAGGAAACCTCAGCCTTCAAAATAATCTTGAGCTCTTTCACCTGCAGGGGAAGAAAAGATAAGTCTAAGATTCAGAATGAGTGAAAAATGGCTTTCCTGGTGAAAGCAGGGAGATTATCATCCTAGAGTCAGTCTGTTCTGAATGTATGAGGGATGGTTTGTGCATTGCTGGACACCCACCCCACTGTGAAACTCTTAAAGGCTCAGACAGGTGAACACTTCACTGGGTTAAAAACTGGCTGGATGACTGAGCCCAGATAGTTGTGGTGAATGAGGTTAAATCCGGTTGGCGACTGGTCACAAGCAGTATCCCTCAGGGCTCAGTTTTGGGACCAGTCTTGTTTATCAGTGACCTGGATGAGTGGATCGAATGCACCCTCAGCAAATTTGCTGATGACACAAAATGAAGTGGGAGTGTCCATTTGCTTGAGGGTAGGGAGGTGCTACAGAGAAATCTGGACAGGCTGGAGTGATGGGCTGAGACGAACAGGATGAGATTTAACAAAGCCAAGTGCCGAGTTCATGCACTTTGGTCACAACAACCCCTAGAAGCTACAGGCTGGGGGAAGAGTGACTAAAGAGCTGCCTGGCAGAAAAGGACCTGGGGTTGTTGGTTGACAGCTGGCTAAACAGGAGCCAGCAGGGTGCCCAGGTGGCCAAGAAGGCCACTGGCGTCCTGGCCTGGATCAGGAATGGTGTAACCAGTAGGAGTGGGGAGGTGATGTGTTTAGTAAGAAATGGCAATAGAAGAAAGCTGTAGTGCCCTCCGTATTCTCCCAAACACCTGGTATTTCAGTGCAATCACCGAAGTTTCATTCAGCTCAGCGTTCAAGTTTTGGAAGAATATTGTGCTGTATTTATCCTTACTAGGATAAGTAGTAGGTTGCACAAATCCATGCATTTGTATTATAATTCTGCACAGGCTGTGACTTCCTGATGTTATAGCAGTCAGTTCTTCCAGCAAAGTCACTAACTACATGTCCTGAAACCTGAGGTTCTTCATTAGACAGAAACTCCTCCCAACAGCACTGCAAAATGTAGTACTCTAGGCAACATCTATCATGGATATCAGAGCCTGATAACAATGTTTTTCAGCTATGGGGATTTGTGAGCTGAAGAGAAAAACAGTAGCTCTCTGCTTTCTTTCTTCTGTTTCCTTAGCTAGTAACAATAATAAAGTACTGTCTGCTTGCCTCTTTAAACACCTCCCTTTCTTTCTGTTTTCTCAAACTGCCGGTCTGAGGGGTTTTGGAGATAGGGAGAAGTTGTAGCTATCATGTAGGATGAGGCTGATTATTTGGATGGAAGGCTAAGATGTGTCTGTGGTACACTTTGTACTTAATGCTTGTGCCCTTTGGGTCACCTTCATGACTACTGCTTGGCTCTACTTCCACCTCTGGCTCTCTCTTCCATGCTTTGCATTCTTCTCTGTATGGAAGTACTGTAAAATTGCTGCTTTTCTGCTACTCTTCTCCTTAACTCCAATCCACAGCATTTTGGACTATGAACATACAATTATGTAGGACTTTTTAACATTGGTATGTATTCATTCCCTTGGGATCCTATAAGCTTCCCTAAGAGTCTCCTGTTTTAGACTTATGCTGACCCACAGAGCCCAGTCTTTAACCAAGCTGATCTCTGAAACATGACATTTAATTGGTTTTATTGTGTTTTTTAGATCTTCATTTTGTGCTTCCAATAGTAGTGACCAGATTTGTACACATTCCAAAAGAGACCATCCAGTAACCTTAATAAATGCCAAAGTCATAACATCTGTTGTTTACACTCCGTAGCCTTTTATACACAATCCTAAAACCTTGTCTGCCTTTGTTACTGCTGCCAGATGTTCAGTGGGTGGTTCTCAGGCATATCCTGGTGCCTTTGAATCTTAGCAAATTGAAGCAAGTTTGCAAATACTCCTTTCCCTGCATGGTGATATTCCAGTCGCAACAAACTGCGCTCTCACTTGAAACTTTCCCGCTTTGGTTACCTCTTTTTTACACTGAATCTGTTACCTTTTTCTCTGTGTGAGCCTCTTTGGCAGTTTTCCCCCTGTATCAGGCTTCTTTATGATTGTGTTTGCTGGAAACTCCAGCTGAAGAGCCAGGGTCTGGGGAGCAGTTATACTGTCATTAGTGCTCAGTCTATTTGAATTGAGAATAGAAGAAACGTGAGGGGTATTTTTCTTAGACAGGAAGAGGAGAGAATAGACTTAACAATGTTCTTACCTCTTTTCCTGCAGATTTGCTGACAGCACAGGAATACCACTGCTTGCTGCAGTTGCTCTGCCCTGACTTCCCAATGGAACTCACTCAGAAAGCTGCAAGGTGAGTACTGACACTCTCTTGAAGGAAGATCAGTCCTACAAATAGAGACTTAGGAACTAGATTTGTGGGCCATTTACATATGGACAAGCATCTTCGGCTTTTAAGGGACTGGTGAAAAGAGATGCTATGTTTTGAGGTTAGAATACTGTGCTTTTCTAGCAACGTAAAAGAGTCTATAGTTAAAGTATAGAGGGAAAGAAGTATCGGTGCAGAACGCTGATGCTGTTTGTACATTCAGAAAATTGAGCGTATATAAAACAATGTTGGCCAATGTGTTTTTAACTTACATGATTTTAAACTCTCTTTTGAATAACATTGACCACATTTAAAATGCGTTCCCCCCTTGCGCTGGCTTCCTATGTTTGATCACATTTTAAAAGTCCTTACTTCTGCCAGTGTTTTAAAGTACGTTAGCTGAGAGCATAGCAGCTAATGTGTTTGAAATTGAATTTTAATCTAGACAAGGCCTAAATGAGGTACATGGCTCAGGGCACTGATAATGGGATATGGTTTTTTTTTACTAATAGTGCTTGTTGCTTCCAGTTCAGCCCAGGCAGTTGATTATCTGATAGTGAAAATGTAGTATATTATATGAATCTGTTGGGGTGAGGCTCAGTTCAGACCTCAGTAGGAGTGCATGCATACTTAACACATACATCACCACAGTAAGGGGATCATTTCTAGTCATCTCAGTGGAGGGAGCACAGAAATTCCACTTGATTCGAGAACCTAGACAGAACATTTGAAAACAGGATCCAGTCACTTGATCAGGATGTTAGCTGCTGCCTATGTTGTTTATAGCCTAAATAATGAAAAGCTTTTCATTGTCTATGTCATTCCATTATCTTTCTTTAACATCAGGGTGCTACAAAAATTATATTCAAAAAGAAAAATGAAAAAGAGAAGCGTTACCCTTCTGCTAGTACTTCCACTTGGTTGATTCTTTGGATTGTTCCCTAGCCGGCTACCCAAACTGAGCTGCACTTAAGACTGTGTTGGTTCAGTTAAAGTTAATTTGTGCACTGTATTTCCTTCCTCATCAGTGAGGCTCCACAGAATACAGTTGCATGGCCTGCAGTGCCTGACTAAGGAGCAATGCTAACCCTATAGCAGGTATACATCTGTTGCTTCCTTTCGTGGAAAAGCATTATCCCTGGAGGTGTTTAAAAACAAGTAGATTTAGCACTTGAGGCCATGGTCTAGGGTTTAGGGAGATGTTGGGATGAAGGTTGGACTTGATGATCCTAGAGGTCCTTTCCAGCCTTGATGGTTTTATGATTCTATGGAGGTACGCAAGCATCAGTCCTACGCCCTGGTGTGTATCTCATGGAGTTCCAGCTAACCGGGAATTTGTGATGATGCATGCAAAGACATTTCAGCTATCTACATGTTATGAAGTTTGAAGTTTGTTGTCAAGTAATTTAATCCATAAGGCTGTGTAAACTAGAGGCCTCATTCATGGCCCTGCTGCACTGGTGTGTGTGTGCTGTAGAGACAGACAAGCCAGCTTTGGAAGCAGGGGTTGGAGAGATACGAGACCTTTGTCAGAGGCACCCAAGCTCAGGTGAGAATGACCTCACTCCTACTTTTGATTTGCTGTGATTTTATTTATGCATTGCTGTTATTCTGTTAGAAGTTAATCCAGTTGAACAATCTAAATAAAACTGTCCATGTTTCTAACTGTCTTTCTTTTGTCCTTCCCACTGTTGCTTGCTCTCTTGTCTGTTTTCTAGTCTACACTTCCCATTGTCCTCCTTGGTCTCTGCCAGTTAGAAAGGGAAACTCTGCAGGCTGTCTTCTGCGCCATCTGATTGCAAAAGTGTAGTGTCACATGCAAAGCTACTGATGTTGTTCCTCCAGTCTGCACACCCCCAACACCCCATGTGTTGCTAATTTACATAGGAAGGTAATTAAATAAAATAGTGGTGGAGTAGCCACAGCATTCACTGATCATTCAGGGATCATCCAGGACTTCTGTAATTATTGTCATTCTTGGGAAGACAGCAGTTGTAACTGTAGTGAGATGATCTCAGAGCATGGTGGGTGCACTCTGCTGGTCCAGGAGCTGTTGCTGTGGTAACAAACACTGGGAGTAAGATCAGGAAATGTCAGAGCAGAAGAGGAGAGGCTACAACAGTATGTTTTATTCAGATGACATCAGAGAACTCCATTTTTCTCTTCCTGGTGCCATACCCAAAAAAGAACCAAGCTATTTGTGTCTGCGAGATGTTTTTTTCTTCAAAAGGTTTAGCCATTAGCAGATCAAGGACTCTCATCTACGGAGATACCTTTGATCTTCAGAGATACATTTTGGCTTTCTGGATCTTGAAGTCACAGGACAGCACAACAGAAAATTAAGGGATTGGTCTGTTTTAATGATTTCAAGGTCTGTACCTGAGTGCTGACTTTTCTTTTGTAATAGAATCACAAGGAACTTGCTGCCCACTTGAGTAGCAAGAGCCGAGTAGTTCACAGCTCCAGTACTGGTTTATGTCTTATGGGAGCTCATGTTGCACTTGTTAGTACTAATGGAAGTGGGGCTTGCACGTCTGTACCTGTTGCTAAAAGACTGAGAGTGCAGATCTTGCCCTTTTGAATGTTCTGCTTATTTTTGCCTACATGTAACAGTAAACAAACCAAATCCTTAAAGAATCATTTGAACCAACCTGTCCTTAAGACAGATCCTGTCAGTTAGCCTTTAATGGTAGCAGAGAATCCTAAAAGTAATTTCAGCATGCCTGGTCTAGAGTTTGTCCTAGAGGCATCTTGTTTAGTCTGGATTTCTGAGCTTTTAACTGCAATCAGTAGGTCATAAGGTTTTCCAGTTGGCACAGTAGCAAGGTTTTCCTACCAGCCGACTCCATGTGAACACTGAAAGACCATTACACCCTTTACCAGAGTCCCTCAAATGTAGGCACCTTTCTCCGGTATTTTCCGAAGCTGCCTACTGATTTAATTATTCATCAAGTGCCAGCCACTAACTTTCTGAATACATCTGTGCCCCTAACAGCTTGAATTCTAATTTGGACATGAAAGACAGGATCATAGATTCGCAGAACATCAGGGATTGGAAGGGACCTTGAAAGATCATCTGGTCCAATATCCCAGCCACAGCAGGATCACCTAGATCAATTTGCACGGGAGCATATCCAGGCGGGTTTTAAACATCTCCAGAGAAGGAGATTCCACAACCCCCGTGGGCAGCCTGTTCCAGTGCTCTGTCAGCCTACCCAGGAAGAACTTCCTTCTCATATTGATACGGAACCTCCTATGTTTCAGCTTACACCCATTGCCCATTGTCCTATCATTAGATGACACTGAGAAGAGCCTGGCTCCTCGTGACACCCACCCTTCACATATTTATAAACATTAATGGGGTCTCTGTCTAATGCTTTACTGAAGTCAAGATAGACCACATCCACCGCTCTGCCATCATCCATCCACCTGGTTGTGCCCTCATAAAAGGCTATCAGGTTGGCCAAGCATGACTTCCCCTTGGTGAAGCCATGCTGGCTGTCCCTAATGACCCTCCTGTCCTTGGTGTGCCTGGAGACAGCATCAAGGATAAGTTGTTCCATCACCTTTCCTGGGATGGAGGTGAAGCTGACCGGTCTATAGTTACCTGGGTCCTCCTTCGTACCCTTTTTGAAGATTGGAGTGAGAATTGCTATCTTCCAGTCCCCAGGCACCTTTGCTGATCCCCATGACTTAGCAAAAATGATAGAGAGTGGCCTAGCAATGACTTCTGCTGTCTCCCTTAGCACTCACGGGTGCATCCCATCAGGGCCCATGGATTTGTGTGCATCCAGTTTGCACAACTTATCCCTAACCAAGTCCTCATCAACCAAGACAAGCTCCTCTTTAGTCTCAACTACCTCTGGGGCCTCAGCAGTCTGGGGCTTGATATCAGGACAGCTTCCAGAAGTGTAGACAGAGGGAAAGAAGGTGTTCAGTATCTCTGCTTTCTCTGTATCCTCTGTCTGCAGGGCATTCAGCTCATTCAGCAGGGGGCCTACATTGCCTCTAGGTTTAGTTTTACCTGCAGTGTATTTGAAGAAGCCCTTTCTGTTGC
>JAOXOE010000441.1:15740690-15762544 GCA_028565055.1 Phoeniculus purpureus | reverse complement strand
CCCCCCTCCCCCCCGCCTCTTCCTGGGAAGGGGGGTTCAGGGAATGTCTTTATGGTTGAATTCTTTATTCTTGTTAAGTCACCTGGACTCTTAAGGTTGAGAATGCTGTTTCTTGTCTCGAAATCTCAGTTAGTTAGTGCTGGTAGGTAAGCTCTCTGTGTCCACTTTAATTAGTTAGCTGATAAGCTCGCTGCTCAGAGAGTGCAGCATCTCATAAATTTTTGTAGAGAGGACTGTTCAATATATGACTAGTACTGTTGTCCTATCAGCTCTTCTTGTTAAGCAGCCAGAAAAAGGGCCTTTTGCCACATTGCAACATTGAAAAACCAATTCGGCTGCCTCACAAATAGAGAAACAATGTGGACTCAATAACCAATAGATTCAGTTACAATGAACAGATTTAGTCACCAACTCCTGTATGTGTACAAGTGCTTTAGCATGAGTTCAGAAGGGGTGGATGCAAATGCAAATCTACTACTATTAAATGAAGTGGTTGCCCTGATAATGAAAGGCACCTGGAACAGGAAAGGGGCCTGAGGACTCTAGGAAGTGTCCTCCAGTCTTCAAAAAGGGCAAGAAGGAGGACCTAAGTAACTACATAATAGTCAGACTCACCTCCATCTCTTGAAAGGTTGTGGAAGTGTTTGTTCTGGTACCATCTCAGAGCACATCAAGGAAATGAGGGTTATCAAGAGTTGTCAACATGGATTCATCAAGGGGAAGTCCTACTTGACCAATATGGTAGGTTTTTACGATAGCATAGCATAGCTGAAGAATAGATGAGGGGAGCAGAGTGGGTTTGACCTACTTTGACTTCAGCAAAGCTTTTAACACCATTGCCTATGGTATCCTCACAGCCAAACTTAAAAAGTGTGGTTTATATAATTATATAGTGAGGTAGATTGGGAGCTGGCTGAAAGACAGAACTCAGAGTGTTGTGGTCAGTGGGGCAGAGTCCAGTTGGTGGCTTATGTCGAGTGATGTTCCTCAGGGGGTCAGTACTGGGTCCAATCTTATTCAATATATTCATTAGTGACCCGGATGAGGTGACAGAGTGTAACCTCAGCAAGTTTGCTGATGATACAAAGCTGTGAGAAGTGGCTGACATGCTAGAGGGCTGTGCTGCCATCCAGTATGGCCTGGTCTTGTGGGTCCTTGTCTGGATCCCCATGTGTCCCACATGGAGTTGCCATTAATATTGTGGGTTAGAGACCCCAACTATATTTTAACCAAGAACTTTTATCTGAAGTTTCAGACACAAAGGGAGGATTTAATAAAACCACTTATGAATTTTCAGGCAGTGAAACAACTTACTCAATTTGGGTAAAAAGGCCCCAAGACATTTTAATTCATCTCCCCCCAGCACACATCAGGAGAAACCCCACATAAGACTGAGTCACAGACATACAGTGTTTCATCACAATGCTTGTACACTGAACTGAGATAACATAGCCAGAATGTCCATTTGAAGACAGTTCCTGCTTATCTCTGAAATTAGTGGTCATCCACCTTCAGCCTTGATCCTTGTAAATCTTCAAAGTTGTCTCTTCAGGTCCAGGTGAATCTTTCCACTAGCCATAAATTTTGTTCAACTTCAGAAGCAATAACATTTTCTCTCACCAGCAGTGATGTAGCTCCAAACAGAGATCAAGATGGAGAGAAGTGAAGAAGACAATGGAAGTTGCTGAGGAGGGGGGAATAGGGATGCTAAGGGGACAGAAACTGTTATTTTCAACTTTTCAAACCCAAACTTTTCTGCAGAACTTCTTCTGTTTAGCTTTTAAAGTGTAACACCTGGATAGGCTGGAGAGTTGGGTGGGGAGAAACTTAATGAAATCAACAAGGGCAAGTGTAGAGTGCTGCATCTGGGGAAGAACAACCCCAAGTATCAGTACATGATGGGTACTCACCTGCTTGAGAGCAGC
Source organism: Phoeniculus purpureus (assembly GCA_028565055.1). Lineage (NCBI taxonomy): Eukaryota > Metazoa > Chordata > Aves > Bucerotiformes > Phoeniculidae > Phoeniculus > Phoeniculus purpureus. The sequence continues at coordinate 15,760,619 of JAOXOE010000441.1, read as the reverse complement.
TCTGGAGAAAAGGACCTAGGGGTGCTGGTAGACCACAGGCTAACCATGAGCCAGCAATGTGCCCTTGTGGCCAAATGGCCAGTGGTCTCCTGAAGTGTATTAAGAAGAGTATGGAGAGCAGGTCAAGACAAGTTTTTCCTACCTCTTTGCCCTGGTGAGGCCACATCTAGAATATTGCACCCAATTTTGGGCTCCCCAGTTCAAGAAGAAAAAGATGTTACCGGAGACAGTCCAGCACAAAGTAACTAAGATAATCCAGGAGCTGGAGTATATTGAGGCGAGGCTGAGAAAATTTGGTTGTTTAGCCTGGGGAGAAGGAGAATGAGGGAGGCTCTCCGAGTTTACAAATATCTAAAGAGTGAGTGTCAGGATGATGGGAGCAGACAGGTAAGGGACACCAGTCACAAATTGGATTATAGGAGGTTCAATGTGAACATAAGAAAAACTCCTTTACTCTGAGGGTAACAGAGCACTGGAACAGGCTGCCCAAAGAGGTTTGAGGTCTCCCTCTCTGGTGATACTCAAACCCCACCTGGACATGTTCCCCTGTGATCAGCCACAGGTGATCCTGTTCCAGCAGAGGGATCTAGGTAATTTTCATACATTCCATTTAATCCCTATCATTCTGTGGTTCCATGAAAGTTGTCTGTGCAATTATTGATGTAAGGAGATACCTGTTTTAGAAAAGGTGAAAAAATGTGTAGATGTAAGGGGAAGAGTAGTATTAATTTGGTCATATTCACTAGTATCTATATTAACAGATTTCAGAGATTTCCAAACCTTGAACTGCAAATCAGTTTAATGCCCAAAGCCTTAGCTTTTGGTTTCTCAGCCCACAACATCCATTGTTAGATCTGAGGGCTATTAGCAGCTTCCAGTTTGGTTAGTGCCTTCCATTCTTGATTAAAAAAAAAAAGTAGCAATGACCACAATGAAAAAATAACTTAAAAAAAATGCCAACAGAACAAATGGAGCAAATAGAAATGGGCAAATAATTACAAAGATTGAATATCGCAGTGACATCAAGTGATGAAATACTAGCCTTCATGCTGTGGTTTCAAAGTTACATATCTGTCTTGACACCTCCTATTTGGCCTTTTCATCTCCTCCCATGCAAGTCAGTGTCAGTATCACCATTTATTTGTATTTTACTTATCAGAATATTGCTTTTTCTACAGAAAGCAGGAATAGAACTCTGCTTCACCCCCTCCAATTCAAATTAATTTGAGTAAAAGAAAAACAAAGGTTTAACATTTTATACTCTAATGGGTTCCCTTGTGTTGTGATCCAGTTTGGATGCGATCTGTGGGAAGTTCAGTCATAAAGAGATATCACTGAATGTACGGGATGTGACAAACATGCTTGAGAAATATGCTTCAATAAATCGATAGCAGAGCAGAATTGGGGCAAAAATATATCAAGGTAGGTTTATTTAAGGAGTGAGAGTTTGGAAAAGAGAGAGGAAAAAAGCAAGGAAGACAAGAGATAGGTAAGAAAAGGTTAGAATTAAATTACCACAATCAGAGTTCTGTGTCTGTTGTCTCTTTCTTTTTCTTGGCGTCCTTAGTGGAGCTTCCATGGTGTCTTGTGTGTCCTTTGGGTGCAGTGTGGGGAGATCTCCAGAAATCAGGGCTCTGTAGGGCCACTTTTATCTCCCTCTGTGTCCCTCCTTTTCTGGAAGGGTAAAGTCCAGGTGACTCAGACAGAGTGCTTGTGTGTCACTGTGAGAGGTCGAGAAGTGATAAGATGCTTATATATTTTCCCAGACATCTTAAGCTGAATGCCAATTTCTAGTATTGTCCTCTCTGCTAGAGGAGGCAGAGTGCTGATTTCTGGCTGATTTCTGGCATTCCCTTCCTTGGGACATGTTAGGACATGTGAAAAAAAGAGCGAAAAAAAGACAAAGCTTTTCTTAGTGCTGTCATGAGATACATAATATTTGATTGCATGGTACTATTATTTTGTTGTTATTACTATTCTAACTTCACAACTTTTTATTCACATTTGTGAGATAATTTTTTCCTCACTTTGCATTGCAGTACCTGTGTCAAACAGCACATGGCTTCATTAAAAAAAAACCACTCTGGATTATAGGACTTAATTTGGAGTGATTCGGGAATTTATTTGCAATTAGTAACAACACTGACACAGGTTTTCACTCTAAAAAGCAAACTTAAAGTACACAGTTGCGATTACTCAGATGCTAATTGAGAAAAGCAATTAGGACTAATTTATTTTGATGTGGGCAAAGTGAAACACTTTCTGTCCTTAAGCAAAGAGGATATTTATACCTTTATTTGTTTTGACTTGGAAAGGACTATGGAGTATGACAGGATGAAGCCATGGTGAAACTACAACTGACAGGTTGTAGTCTATTCCCAGACACTGGTGAGAGCAAGCCCAACTGTCCTCTTAGAGATGTGTGGCTACAAGACATTCCTCTTCCTGGAACTGGTGGGGTGGAGCTGCATCCTCCTCAGTAACTTGACAGAAACCTCGACAACTCCCTTCTTAATCTGCTTCTCCCCAGGCTCTGTGTGTCAGAACTCAGCTCCCTCAGAGCAAGGTTGCACATTACTTGTGCTGGGCAGCACTGTGGAGGGTTAGGTGGTGATTAGGTAGTGATTCATGTCACACAGGATGAATCTGATGGTAAGGGATTAGAGAAGATTTCCCAGCCCAGGTGTTTTACTTAATCTCACCAAGCCCCGCAGGAAGGTTGGTGTTGCAAGATCTAAGATCTCAAGAAGAACTGACTGACGTTTCACTGTACTTTGAGAACCTTTGATTAAAGACAGCATTAAAAGTATCAGATAGTAAAATCAAAATCATTCATATTGCTTGCGTGCTGTGTTTGCATTTTATTAATGTATGTGGACATGATTTCTCTAGGAAAAAGTAACTGATTAGTTGGTTAAACAGTGATGTATTTTTATTTTGCACTTAAGGAATTTTAAAAAGTTGCTTTAGATACTCATTGAGTTTTGCATCTGATTTTGATACTTTGCTTGGAAAAAATCAAATAAGCTTTAATCTATTTCTAAAATTACTGATTTTTTTTTCCCCATAAAATAAAACTTGGAATTCAGTACCTTGTATGTTATAATGGAATCAGAACATTTTGTTTTAAAATTCTAGAAAGAAGGTTTATAGAGAGCCACAGAAGACACTGCAGATATTCTTTTGCTACAGAAGTCTCTAACTTAGGAAAATCTGTATGACAACAGCAAAATCAACAGCAAAAAAAGTTGTCATAGGGAGATACCTGGTATCTTACAGGTGGTAGTAAAATAGTTGAAAAATACTATTGCAGAAGATACAGATGAGAGTAGTTTTGTGCATGCACACTCTATTTTGTCCTTGCAGGAGTAGTGGCCAAAGCTATGGTGTGAAACTGTGGAGAAGCCTGTGGTCATTCTCTGAAATTGATACAAAGAACAGACACCACCTGCGCAGCTTCTAAGAATCCAGTTACTGTTATAAGGGGACTGATGGGTTGGAGCTCTAGGCCCAAGGGTTTGGCTTTGCTAAAGAGATGTGCTATGAAAGTTAGTTTTGCTTACTGGGGAAATGTATTACAAGGAATGTGGATGTGCTTTGAGACTTGCTGAGAAGAATGTGGAAGAGTAGTAAAACAAAAGTGTCTAGGAGAAGGGATAAGTAAGTATTGTCAGCCTTGAAGTAGTTGTTTGAAGAGCATACAGATAAGAAGGAGAGAGGAGAACAATTGACCTTCAAGCAGTGGAGCCAGATGAATAAGAAGATGTTCAAGGTGATTTTCCCAGCCTTGGGACTGATGGCCTGTAATGGCTTGGCATTCTCGACAAAGGTGCCTAGTTTACTGTGACAAAGGTCTTCAGTGTCAGTCAAGATACCCCACCCAAGACCCCTAGTACCAACTGCAGACCCAACAGGAGGAGTCAAGGGAAGGGTTTGTGATAACGATTAATTGTAATATCCCCTCCTGTTTATGCATATTTATGAGAAGACTGTATATAACCTGATGAAATTCACGCTTTGGTGCACATGATTTGGAGGATTTTCCCTGTGTGCCCAGCGCTGCAATAAAGCATACCTGCTCGTAACTCGCTGTGAGTTGGAGTTTGTTTCCACGTGTCATTACTAAGGTGGGCCCACGTCAGGGCACATGCTGACGTGAGGAGCACAAAAGAATAGCACAGGTTGAGAGACTGGTTGCTTGTACACCAGGGCCCCCTTGCAGCCTATTGCAACCATCATACTTGTGGGGAGGATAGAATCCACAGCAAGCTAAGGGCAACTACTGAGTCCAGGGAATTAACAGAAGTTTTGTCTGAAAAGCATATTTGTCATAACCTGGAGATGGAATTTGGATTAAGATAATTTCTCATGTTGGCAAAGGGAAACGTCTACATCTGTATTCCTCAGGAAAGATTCTACTTACTTCAAAGTAAGTATGCTGAAAATATGATGTTCTCCACAAATCAATCAAGTAGTAATCAAAACTGTGCTCAAAGCTTCAGTCCAATCTGGAAAAGGCAAAAAAAATCATTGGAATAATCGATAATGGAAAAAAAATATGTGCTCTCATTAGCAGAACACATCTGAACAAGATGCCATCATTTAGCACAGATGAGTTTCTAACTGCTTATGTTGCCTTATAAAGTAACGTCTCCTACTCACCGTTTTCTTTTCATTAGTGGAAGAACAATACAGTTGTAATAGCTGATGTTGTTGTGGGGCTCAAAGTGTGCCGGGGAGGCTCCCTTATTTCAGCTTTAGTTTGACCTTGCTTGATGAGCAGTCTTCTGCTATTGATGGGCTCATAAATTTGGAAGACAGCCAAGAAAGTTTGCATTTTTGTTTGTGGTGTCTTTAAGCAGTAAATTTGTACTCTGCTGAGATCTGTCATACTCAGTGTGCCAGAGTCTGAAGGACTTGTATTTTGGGATGGAAGAAAAGAAAAAAGTCAATCCATTCCTGTTGTATAGCTTCAAACAGATTATCAGGTTAATATTTCACCCAAGAAATTACAAGTTTTTTGTGTTGCCACACTGGCTGGTCTCAGGGTAGATTCTTCCTAATTAGCAAAATGCTTGGAGCCAAGCCAAGATAACAAGGAGGGCTCATTTACCACATGGTCATAGGCAAAAGATGTGCTTGACTTGGGGAAACAAAACAAGTTTAATTTAAACAACAAACCCCCATCTCCCACAACAAAGAGAGAGAGCCTCACCCCAAAACCTAGCCCTGGTGAGTTCTTTCCCTCAGTGGGGAAAATGGCAGCAGTCCTCACAGGTGGCAACATGGTATCTCCCTCTCTGCACTGAGGCAATCCTTCAGTCCCTGTCCCAAACAGTGTGTGTGTGGGCTACTGCAGGCTGCAAGCTGGCCATCTTCTGTGGTGTTGGACTACTCAAAGTCAGGACTGTCCTGCTGTGGTGTGCCAACATTCACAAGCTGCAGACAGGGCTGCATCTGCAGTCAGTCCACCATTGACTCCACTATGTGTCAAGGCAAGGATAGCTCTGAAGTGCTTTCCCTTCTTCCTTAAGGTTTGCCACAGCCTATCTGTGTTCTCCTCATAATCCCTTTTCCCCCCAAAAAAAAAACAACCAACCAAAAATGGGAGCTCCCGAAAAACCGGAACACCAAAGGAAAAAACCCAAACACATCAAAGCCTAAAAGCCGTCTAGAAACGTATTTTCTCTTCCAAATACATTCATTTGCGGAGGTGCTGGTTGGCGGAGCCAGAAATGGGTTCTTCCTACTGTTTGTGAATGGAGAAGGAATTGTGGGTGATGTGAGATTGAATGTCATCTTAGGCAAAGGGGTCATGAAATGGTAGAATTCTTGGAAAAATAAGGAGTAGGATCATTAGAACTGCCAGCTTGGACTTCCAGAGGGCAGACATAGACCTAATTAGGAGAATGGTTGACAGTGTCCCTCAGAAAGCAGTCCTGAAGGACAAAGGAATTTAGGAAAGCTAGATGCTCTTTAAGATAGAAATCTATAAGGCACAAGAGCAGGCTGTCCTGGTGTGCTCTAAAATGAGCTGGTAGGGAAGAAGACTGGCATGGTTGAATAGAGTGCTTTGGCTAGAACTTGGGAAGAAAAGGCTATAGAAGAAGGATCAGGCCACTATGGAAGACAGAAAAGATCTTGCGAGGCTGTGCAGATTGAAAGTTAGACGAGCCAAAGCCCAACTAGAACTTACAGTGGCTATACCCATAAAAACCAAATTAAACTATTTCTAGAAATACATTAAAAAAATTGAGAGCCAAAAAAATTGAGAGCCATCCTTGATTGGATGCAGGTGGAAATACAGTCTTTGGAGCCAAGTAACATCCACCCAAGGTTACTGAGAGAGCTGGAGGTAGTGCTTACCAAGCCACTTTATGTCATTTATCAGCAGTCCAACTTGCTAGGGAGGTCAGTCAACTAGAGGTTAATAATATGATACCTAATTATACCTACAAGGAGGATCTGGGGAACTACCAGCCTGTAAGTTCTGACCTTGGAGCCAGGAGATTTTACAGAGCAGATCATGTTGAGTGCCATCACCTGGCACGTACAGGACAAGCAGGTGATCAGGCTCAGTCAGCATGAGTTTATGGAAAGCAGGTTCTGCTTCTTGAACCTGATCTCCTTCCATGACAAAGTGTGACCCACTTACTAGATGATGAAAGGGCTGTAGATGTTTTCCACCTAGAATTAGTAAGGCCTTTGACACTGTTTCCCACAGCATTGTCCTGAAGAAGCTGGCTGCTCACAGTGTGGAGGAGTATATGCTTCAGTGGATAAAAACTGACTGGATTGCTGGGCCCAAACTGTGTTGGTGAACACAGACAAATCCTGTTGGTGGTCAGTGATAAATGGTCCTCCTCAGGCACCACTTGCTTTTTTTCAATGGTCTGGACAAGGAGATTGAGTGCAAGCTCAGTATGTTTGTGAACAACACACAACTGGGTAGGAATACTGCTTGAAGGTGTGGAGGCTCTACGGAGGGATCTGGACAGGCTGAATAGATGGGCCAGGGCCAGTGATACAAGGTTCAACAAGATCAAGTACTGGGTCCTGCACTAAGGTCACAAGAACCCGAAAGCTGCATATTGGAAAAGCCACCTGTAGCTATTTGTCAACAGCTGGCTGAATATGAGCCAACAGTGTGCCCAGGTAGCCAAGAAGGCAAAGAGTGTCCTGGCTTGTGTTAGAAATAGTATGGCCAGCAGGAGCAGGAAAGTGATTGCTTCCTGTACTTGGCACTAGTGAGGCCACACCTCATTTAATTAAATTTTGGGGTCCTCACTACAAGAAGATATTGAAATGGTGGAGCATGTCCAAAGAAAGGCAATGAAACTGGTGAAGTGTCTAATACACAAGTTCTGTGAGGAGCAGCGCAGGGAACTAGGTTTGTTTGGCTTGGAGAAAAGGATGATGAAGGGAGATGTTAACACATTTTACAACTACCTGAAAAGAGGTTGCAGTGAGGTGAGTGTTGGTCTGTTTTCTCAAGTAACAAATGACACGATAAGAGGAAAGGCCCTGAGACTGCACTAAGAGAAGAAAGATTTCCTCAGCAAAAGAGTTGTCAAGTACTGGACCAGGTTGCCCAGGGCAGTGGTGAAGGCACCATCTGTGGAGACGTTCAAAAGCCATATACATGTGATGGTTAGGGACAAGGATTAGTGGTGACCTGGCAGTGCTGGATCAATAGCTGGACTCCATGATCTTGAATGTCTGTTTCAATCAAGACAATTGTGTGATTTTGTAAATCCTGCAGTGCACAATTGTGGAAAGGATGAAGAAAAGATCTAAAGATTTTTTGCTTTAAAAAAATACAGTTACTAGTGGCCCACTGTCGCAAAATTTCATCATTCACCAACCCCATTGCTTGACAGTGATAAGGACTAGAGCTGTAGTTAGGCATATTCACATAGGATTTACTATACCAGGGGATGCTGTCACCCTGATTATTTATCCCTTTGGGCTGAGGGTGTGCAATCTCTTTTATTAGACACTAAAAACAACTTCAGTACTTTTTATTTGTTTTTGTGCTGAGTGGCATATTCATTTAGCGGCAAAGCTTGTAGCTTCTTACAGCACTGAGTGCTGTTGGTTTCTGTTGATGCCTAATTCACAGGAGGTGTTCAGCACCATGCTGAGATTGGAACTAAAGGAATTACAGTTTGTTGCTGCAGTTCAGCAGGTAATTAAGGTATTTTCAGTGGAGGAAGTGGTCACTTGCAGGCAGACATCATCCATTTGACCAGCATGTGATCCAAGTTGGCATTTCTTCTCCCAAAGGGACAAGCAAACACCCCAAGTCAACAGAACAAAGTTACACTGCAGCACTGTAGCTGAGAGGGATAATCTTTCTCAAGCTGTTTGCCTTGAGACATCCAGTCAGGTTGCCCTTCCTTCAAACCCTAGCTCAAAACTGGGCTGAGAAAGAACAACTTCAAAAGAAAATATCCCTCCATCATCTTCCTGGTATGTGATTTGTTAAGTCAAACTTGCTATCCTGTCTGATGTGCACAGCTGCTCTAATATTTTAAGACTAAGCTAGAGAAATAACCTGGCTAGAGGTGATGGGTGAAATAGGAAGAATCTCCTGAGCATTATGTTTATTATAATTATTTTAAAATCCAGTTGATCTGTGAGACAGTCTTACACTGCTTATCCTGTCCCACTACTATAGTGACAAGCTGCTAGTGGGCTGCTCTCAAACCATGTCCATTATAGCATGAAAAGCAGCTGTGTCATGGTGGGCCTCCAGGTGGCAAATGGCAGGCACCAGCCAAGCTCTCAGCATCTGCATGCAAATGACACCTTTTCCCCTCATGTCTTGCTTTTAGTACAGACCCATTCAAAAAGCTACTCTAAACAATAATTTTAATGGTTTTAGTCTCAGCCTTGGATGTTGCAAATCAAGCTCATGTACACCCTGTTGAAGAAGGATCTAGCAATTTTTCTGCAAAAATGGTGTTCAGCTATTGATTTCTTCACTCAATATCCTGTTGAAAGGTGAAGTGTGATTTACAGTGGAACTACAGAGAGGGAACTCCCTGAAATATCTCAGAACAAGAATCCAGTGAATCTCAAGGATGGTTGTTTTACTATAAAATAGCCTGGAACAGAGTGCATGCCAGTGATTGGTGTGCTAGAGCTGGGATTAAAGGCACTGCACCACTGAAAGTGATCAGGTGTGGGACCACCTGAGGAGCCCTAGTGAGACCCGCCAGGCTCTGGAGTTGATGAAGAGACCTAGCATAGGCAGAAGAGGCAGTTTCTCCCAGCAGGTGGGAATTAACTTCCTTAGTTTGGCATCTCTCAGTTTTTATTCCTTTGAAGACAGTACACCCCCAAAATACATATGGTTTTAGGAAGAGAAGATGACCACAACTGCTGCAGAACCATCAGTAAATCACTGTTGTCTCTGAAAACTAGCAAGATTTTTAATGAGTGAAAGAGATTTGTTGATATATTTAAATTTTATGTCACTGACCATCTAAAATCACAGTCAGTTCAAACCACGGGCTTTTTAAAATGCAGGATTCAGTATGCTGCAGAAGACATACTACTCCCCTGTTGTTAGTACTGTCATTTACTGTGTGGTTTGGTACTAGAGCAAAGTATGCAACCAAAGTACTGTGCTCTGCAAGGCTTTTATGTAAATGAAATGGTTATAATGTTATATATATTTTATAATTGTTATAAAATTGTTATAATTAAAACTGAATTACACTGAGAAACTGAAATAATACACTCATTGGAAGTTGCTGCTACATAGAAGAAAAAGAAAATTACACTATCACTCTTTTAATCTTTTTTGCAGGTAGGAGAAAGGGATCTTTTCAGAATCCCAGAGTGTTCAGAATGGCCATTCAAAAGCATAGTTATACTCATTTCAAAATAAAATCACAGAATCACAGAACATTAGGGATTGGAAGGGACCTCGAAAGATCATCTAGTCCAATCCCCCTGCCACAGCAGGATCACCTAGACCAGATCACACAGGAACATATCCAGGCAGGTTTTAAACGTCTCCAGAGAAGGAGGCTCCACAGCCTCCTTGGGCAGCCCATTCCAGTGCTCTGTCACCCTCACTGTGAAGAAGTTCCTTCTCATATTTATACAGAACCTCCTATGTTCCAGCTTACACCCATTGCCTCTTGTCCTACCACTGGATGACATTGAGAAGAGCCTGGCTCCATCATAATAACACCCATCCTTCATATATTTATAAACATTAATGAAGTCACCTCTCAGCCTTCTTTTCTCCACGCTAAAGAGACCCAGCTCCCTCAGGCTTTCCTCATAAGGGAGATGCTTTCCTCCTTCATCATGTTCATAGCTCTGCGCTGGACTCTCTCCAGCAGTTCTGTGTCCTTCTTGAGCTGAGGGGCCCAGAACTGGACACAGTATTCCAGATGCGGTCTCACCACTGCAGAGTAAATTCCCTGACTGAATCACTAGTAGTGGTTCTTCTAACTGGTAGAAAAAGACAGCTGTGAGTACGTGGTCAGTAGACATACTCGAGGAAATAATGGGAGAAAAGAACGGCATGACCAGCCACAGATCTTTTGGTGCAGGCACTTTTTACCCCACTAGGGGGCGCTCATGCACCGCGTTCGTCTCCCAGCGAACAGCTGTTGAAATACGGTTCTGTCTGCTGTCTTTTCCTTCCCTTACACCAATCCTCAGAAATATAACAGATGTGTAAGGTCTACATATAATATTTTAAAGGATACGATATAGCAGGAAATAGTTGTGAGGTTTCTGCCTACACCCTTCTTCTTGTAACCAGGTTTTCCATATTGCTTGTGAAGTGTGAGGTCTGTTAACAAATCTGAAACAGAGGACTCATCTGTTGTGTTTTTTTTCCATAGATCCTGGAGTACAGACCACACTCATCTTCGTTCCTGGCATGCATGGCTCTTACTGAGAACCTTCTGTGCCTAGGTTCATTATTCATAAATTTGAGAGAATGGTACTTTTTTGCACCTGCCTTCACTTTTTGCTTGGCACAGCCTTCAAAGCAGGGGTCAGATGTGTGCTCACTTTCAGCCCCAGCCCCCTATTTTTATTGTAACCTGAACAAGACATTGTTGATAAGCATATCCTCAGCATAAAAATGAATAATAATTTTAGGGATATATTTTATAGAGAGTGGGCATGTGAGCAATCCCAGCTGTGTGAACTTAGACAGAGTCTGAGCTAAGGGCTTTGAAGCCTGCTCAGAGAGTTTCTCAAGGTCAGCGATGTGCAGGTTTGTGAGAGAGCTTGCATGCAGAAGGAAAACAACAGGTTGTGGAACGAAAACTAACTATCACACGAACAGTGTGTGGACAGACATACTTAACCAATAGCAGTAGCTTTTAAGATGTATGGACAAATATGTTGTACCAATCAGCAATGCACTTGTATCGCATGGACCGCCCGGCCACGTATAAAAGGGCTAAATTGACGCTTAATAAATGGCATTCGCTTGATCATATTGATCGTCTCGCGGCTGTCCTTTTGGTACTCCCGGGAACCTGTCTTAGGTTCTATGATCCTGGTCGAGCAGGAGGTTGGGCTTGATGACCTCTGGAGGTCTCTTCCAACCCCTAATGATCTGTGTATCTGAGTATCTTTATGGACAGAAGCTGATACTTTCCATATTCATGACATATGCTTCAAAATAGAGATGCATGCAGCTCTGTGCATGCACTTGGGCTTAGGAGAAGGCATGGTTCCTGGACCAAGAAGCCTTCAGTTTCTGTGAAATTTGACCTGACAAAACAAATGACAGACGTGATCGATATGAGAAATGCCTGATTCATTCATTAGAGAGGATAGGATGTTTACTGTGCAATTATAAATAGCTGAATGTTGGGGCAAGTGTTTTCTCCTCTGTAGTCATGTGGAGTTTGAGTATTGATTGTGAATTAATGACTGCTGTTAAACTTTTATGGACCTGAAAATATCCCCTGAGGAGGAACATAAGTCTTGTTCTGCTTACACCTGTTTAATACTCATTTAATTTGTCTTTAGTGTTAAGGTCTGAGAACCAAGGCTGACACATGGATGATTCCTTTTCCCTATGAGATGCTGCCAATGTCCAGATTCTCATGGGGGAGTGTGGAGGAAAACACTTCCCTGGCTTGCTTTCCCAGAGGCAGGCAACCTTGAGAAAGAGTCTGGATTGAATGGCAATAGGTGTCTGCTTCAGGGAGGAAATAGTTGAAGCAGCACCACAGTGTAAAAGGGAGGCTGCTTGCAGAGGTTTCCGGAGAGATAGAGTCATGATGCTTCTCTTGATGGGACTCTTCTCCCTCTCTGCAGGCAGGCTTGTGCAGATAATGGACCTAACCTAGGTAATGGCACAGACTGTAAGTTTAATGGATGGTTGTCTTGGATGGATTTTCCTTTTGATATGGACTTTCTCATTACCTTTGGGTTTTGTTTCAGGATGTTTCTGGTCAGACGTAGTTTCCTTTGCCTCTACGGTGGTAATTTATGTAATGAATTATTTAAATTTATCCTTACGCTATGCAGAATCCAGTAATAATAAACTGCTTTCTGCTCATGGCTGTGCTCATGTTTTACAGCCTTGTCAAAACAGAAGGTTATGAACCAGCCTTGTGGTTTTTATGCCAGTATTTGTTCTATCATGTCCACCTTTGAATGCTTGACATCCATGTCACACTGCACTGTTCAAAACTGTAGCTGAAGTGTATGATAGTATTGATATTCAGGGTCTTCTCTCCACTGGAGGTTCTTAAGCTGCCTTTGTGCCACATCCCTGCAGCAGTGTGTGCTCCTAACCTCTTATACAGGTCTCTCCTAACCTCTTATACAGGCCAAATCACTAACAATCCTCATTTGTGTGTAGTTCCCTGTCTGTACTTTCTCTGGGTCTGAGAATCCTACTTGGAGATTTTAGTTCTTTTGTAGATACTAAACTGTTTCTTTCATCTTATCCTAGGATTGTGCTGATGGATGATGCTATGGATTGTCTGATGTCTTTTTCTGATTTCCTCTTTGCTTTCCAGATACAGTTCTACTACTCAGGTAAATGCTGGGAAGCTGCGGACTTCACTCGCTGGTGTAGCATTGCAACCTAACAGCTTCCAAATCCCTGTGCTTTACTGAAACGATAAGTGTGTTTTTTCACAGAAAATATATAATGAAATCTATTGAGAAAAGGCATCACTGATGCTTAGAGACTAGGGGGATTCACAAAAATGTGGAACCTCCTTATGAGTAACAAGGCACCTGTAACTCTCATGACTTACGCATGTATTTGTTTTAGCCTTGGGACATAAATTTCTAGCCTTATCTAGAGTATATTTTGCTAGGAATATTATTTTTCTCCTTAATAGAGCATTTCTGCCTCTAAAGAATTGGTCTTAGCTGGAGACAGGATAAGAAAAGCCCATCAGCTGGTGCCTTGAAATGAAAAGTAACTGTACAGACACAGTTCTTTCCCTTAATACCTACTTATGAGCTGGCTTTGGCTCAGAGAGTTCTGAACTGAGCATAGTTTCCATGGGTTTGGGAACCCCCAGTGGGCTCCCCTTCCAAGAACTTGTGTCTCCCCTTGAAACCACATAAACTTGTAACCGCCACAACATCTTTTGGCAAGGAGTTGCACAGGTTTGCCACCTGCCCCATGCAGAAGCATCTCTCATATTATTTAAGAGTCCCTAGTTGGAAGAAAAAGTGAACAGTTAATCACAACCTACCTTCTTCGTATTGTTGGTCATGCTATGCCTCTGCCACGTTGAGTTTTAACTAGATGGGGGAGTACTTTTAAAGTCTTTGACAGGAAAAACACAAACAGATTTGGGGGGTGGGTGTATTTACAAATGCTCGTGCACACAGGCACAGCTGCAAAAATTGCCAGGTATTTTTAAACTCAAATTCAGGAGACAAGGGGGAGAAACTTGGATGAACATTCAGGTGATTGTTCTGTACAGGGAGTCTGCTTTAAAATTGGGCTGTTTGTCCTAACCCCACTTGAATGAGGTTAAGAAAGGGGAATCTCAGTCAGGAAGCTGCTTAACTGGGCAAAAAGGCAAGTTTTTCTTTAGCAAAGCTAGCTAGGCTTCCAAGCACTGGGGACTGTCCTTCTTTGGAGATGTTTAAAACCCGTCTGGCCATTTTCCTGTGTAGCTTGATCTAAGGGATCCTGCTCTGGCAAGGAGATCGGACTGAATGATCTTTCGAGATCCCTTCCAATCCCTAATGTTCTGTGACTGCTGGGGTGCCATTTAAACCTTTCCCAGCACAGAGCATTTTCTGAAGGCTGTAAAAGCTGAGAGATTTCTGTCCATTCACACTTAAGTGGCTCCCTCTGATGGACCTACCTCACAGTTGGCCTCGATGGGGCAAATGGGGCCAGGTTAGGATATTCTGAGGCCAGGTTTGGATATTCTGAGACAGCAGCTAGAAGATGTGGTGGAGCATAGACCTGCTAATCTCATCTGACCTCTCAGTTCCCATCTTTCTAGTCAGTAATCGCTAGTCTCCTATGCCTAAATATAAGAAATATATTTTCAGTACTTTCCTGAACACACTTCCCCCATGACTCTCTTGTGCATAACACAATGTTATCCGTGACAATTAATCTGAGAAAAACACTTCCAAATGGTGATTTCGGCTTGGTCAGAACCAGCCTCATAATGGCTTTAGCTAGGCACAGAAAATGTCATTGGAATGTTTCTAACAAATATTTCCACTGAGCTGCTGAACCTCTGCACAGCCTCAGGGCCTGCTGACATCCTGCCTTTCTCTTTCACCTTGCTTTTCCTCCACACCCGTCTCACAGCATTCTACTTCCATTGGAATCCTCCGAAGCCAGCCCTTGTGTGTACATGCACTCAAACATCCCATCCCCATCCTGTTCACCCAGGAACAACTGCACACACAGAGCTCATCAGACACTCTCCCACCAACCCACACACATGCAAACCACTCCAAATGGAATCTAGATATGTAATCTGCTCACCACATCCATAAACAAAGTTGTTTAAAATTAGACTCTTGCAGTAAACAGTGGGTAGTATGAGGAGCCTGGGGAGAGGCTTTCTGCCAACTCTAGCCCTGACCTGCCCTAGCCCTTCCTCTAGATTTCATGTTGTGTTTACTTTGGAGCAGCACAGAGACAAGCTGGGATACATCATGGAGCCCTGTCTTGCCCCCTTTCCTCGTATCTCAGTTGCATATAGTTTGTTCCCAACTTGGATGGGTTCTTAATTAGCCGCAAGAAATGGAGAAGGAGAACTTTTTATACTTTGCCAACTAATTCTGTGTTCAGTGCTAGCCTTCATGTTCCACTGTTTTATCTGTGTGCTAGCTAGCCCCTCTTTGCTTGAGAGGAACCTTGTTTAACAGAGTGAATGGCCTCTCCTAATCATCCTGATAGGAGCTTGCATGGAAGTGGCTGTTTGGGGCTGTGTAGTATCTGATCCGACTATGCAGGATGTCATAGTGTGGTGCTTATTTCCTGTTGGTGCTAAGTACAACATAGAGCAGGGAATGATAGTTTAATCCCAGGCCTAGCAGGTCAGGAGTTATAACTCTGACAAGTTACAACCCTGAGGTTTAAGTTGCTTTCTGTTTTTTCAGAGTTCCTGGAAAGTGTGGCTGCCATTTATCAAGATCTGTTGGCTGGTAAGAATCCAAATACTGTTGTTGTGCCAACGTCGTCCTCTGGGCAACATCGTCAGTGCCACTCCCCAAATGACTGCAGCCCACCTGAAGGGGTAGAGGCATCTCTCTTCTACCAGTGCCTAGAGTCCTTGTGTGACAGATCAAAATACAGGTACGAACTGAGTCCAAAAGACAGGTTTGAAGTCTGAGTCTCTGGAGACCCTTTGTAAAGTTGAAACTGTAGAAAAAATACAGGATTTTATACAAAATGTGTCCAAAGGGTTCAACAAGGCCAAGTGCAGGGTCCAGCACCTGGGCCAGGGCAACCAGAGATATCAATACAGGCTGGAGAAAGACCTGCTGGAGAGCAGCCCTGTGGAAAAAGACTTGGGGGTACTAGTGAATGAAAAGCTGTCCATGAGCTATCAGTGTGCAACAGCAGTCCAGAAGGCCAACTGCATCCTGGGCTGTATCAAAAGAAATGTGCCCAGCAGAGCAAGAGCGGTGATTCTGCCCTTCTCCTCTGTCCTGATGAGACCTCACCTTGGGTCCTGCATCCAACTCTGGAACCCCCAACACGAGAAGGATGTGGACTTCTTGGAGCAAGTCCAGAAGAGGCCACAGAAATGCAGAGGGCTGGTGCCTTCTCTTACAAGGACAGGCTGAAAGAGTTGGGGTTGTTCAGCCTGAAGAGAAGATTCTGGGGGTACTTTATAGCGACCCTATAGTCCCTGAAAGGGGCCTATAAGAAAGCTGGGGAAGACTGTTCCCAGGGGCAGGGAATGATAGGTCAAAGGATAGTGATAGATTTAGGCTGGACATGAGGAAAAAGTTCTTTAATCTGAGGGTGATGGATCGCTGGAACAGGCTGCCTAGAGAGGTGGTGGAGGCCCCATCCCTGGAGACATTCAAGGTCAGGCTGGATGGGGCTCTGGGCAGTCTGTTCTAGTTAGAGATGTCCCTGCTTATTATAGGGTGGTTGGACTAGATGACCTTTGGAGGTCACTTCCAATCTAATACGTTCTATGACTCTATGATAATGTCTTATGAACTTGCTTAGGAATTCTAGGTTCATCTCTATTGTCTTCCTTGAAAAACATACATTCTACTTATGGTCTAAACAGCTGCTGAGCTCTTGGTCTGAGGTTTGGACTCAAGATGTCAAAAAGATGAAGTTCCATGCATTGTGTTTCAGACACAAAGTGCTAATTGCTGGTGCTTTGGTCTTTATTAAGATAAAACTTAATAGACTTCTTGTCGATGCTGAAGTAGTCAGGAATCCATACCATTCAGGGGTGGGCAGCAGGATAGCCTTCAACTTTAAAGATATTTCTGTTTCACTCTGGAAGGAAATACTTCTAGTTCAGTAGGACTGTTACACAATGTTCCATGCGGTCTAGAAGATTGAAAATGATGCTGCTTATGTCACGATCATTAGACCAAGACCAGGTTTGCTGTTACGATGATCTGATTGAAAGATCTTTTTATGTTGGTCTTTTATTTGCTTTCTCTTACTTAGCTGTTTGGGGACAACTCTCAGAACTTGCTGTCGAGACAATCCATTATTCAAAACCATGAGGCAGTTTTGCCTTACTGATGTGTTCTCTGGGAAGAGAGGATTTCCCTTGGGATCAGCTCTGGGCAGTACAGTAGGTGTCGAATCTAGCATAAGCTTGGGCAGCAGTAACGTAAGGGTCAATTTAGAGACACCACAAATGAGGTGAACCTGAAGAAGGAGGTTCACTGCCAAGTTGTTGACGTGTTAGAAGATGTCTTCTGTAGACTTGTCTGTTTTCTCTTCTTTTTCCTCTGGCTTTTTCATGTGTAACAAAACACAGAAGCTACAACTCTCATGGCTTGCTCACTGGAAGGAAAATACAGGATAACATTTGTAAGAAACATTCCCTGCTAGGATTTATCTGGAGCAATGGAGTGATAAATATCAAATCAAGTGAAGACCGAGAATTTAATTTTTCCCATCAGAGCCAATCTGCGATGCTTTTTATCTTAACAAAAATTGGTATTTTATTCCTTTGATAATGAGAGACTCTGATTGCACTTCCTTTTAATATATTTCACTTCTTAGAAGCCGTTCCCTGAGGAAGGCCTCCAGTCAGAGGCAGAGATGGATCTGCACCTCTTAAAGGCACAACAAATATTTAAGCGTAACCATTGCTTCGTGCCGCAGGTGGCATTAGGCAGGCTTTAAATCTCTGCTCTCTACAGTCAGTTGATGGGGAGGGAAAAAAAGAGCATTTTACTCTAGACTTTATCTTTTGTAGAGCAGAACAGCTTGAAGGACTACACAACAGATAACTTATTTCCCTGTTAAGTTTGGCTATTATTCCCAAAGGTGAAAGCAAGTCTGACACACAGTCCATTGTTTTCACGCCCATTTTAGGGCTAACAGCCCCAGTGCTGGTTCTAAGATGATCGTAGCCTCCTGCAGTCGCAGAATAGACAAAATGTTCAGATCTTCACACAGCTCTTTACTCTTCCTCTCCTGCCTTGGTTCCCAGAAAGGTTTTCCAGGAAAACAAGGACTTTAGAATGGGATCCACTAAAATTAGAAAACAAGCACCAGTTGGGTCATTGCTGTCCCCAGCTTCTGCAGGATTGCTGCGTATGGAATGGCTGCTTGTGCTCTGGGCAATGTGGTTTTAATGTTAACTTCTACCTCTCCACAGGGGAGACTCTTCAGTATAACTTGCTGATACTCTGCTAAATGTTCCTTTGTGAAGCCATTAACCCTGGCTTCACCTTGGTTTAGTACTCAAAGCAATTCTTCTGGCTGCTGTGCCTGTTCTCAAAGTGATGGCAGAGAACAACCTAAAGACTGTATCTCTCCAAAGCAGCAGACATTATTTAGAAGGTGGAAGCCATTTACTCCTGGTGTGTGCTCTAGGGGTGTCCCTCTGCAAGCAAGTCCTGCTGCAGCCTGTCCATCTGCTGCCCTTTGTTTCTGCAGGGAAGCTATTAATGCCATCCATGGGAAGCTATTAATGCCATCCATGATGCCGGGGCCATGGCTGGAGGGCAGCTCATGCCTCCAAATTCACAGCTCAGTGGTGCTCTGCCCTCTAGGTGCAAAGTCAGCTTGATCCCTTTGGAGATCAGATACTCTGAGGTGTCTCTGTCTGGGGATGTGACCAGAAAGTGCAGAGTTGTTCTCTCGTGGCTTTGAAATGTGCCTTGCAAATGAGGTAGATGGGCTGTGAGTGAGCAGTGTATCTATACAGTGAAATGTAAAAGTAAGGGCTGAAAATACTGCTGTTTTGGACCTGAAGCCTTATTAAAGGCCTGTCTGTCCTATTTGGGCAGATTCTTCCCAAAGTATCATGTGTCGCCAAAATCCCATTAAACTGTCACATAAATTATCAGAGTTTCCTTTTTCCATCACTCTGGATTACCCAGGGTGATATTTTTATGACAATGGAAGCTCTTTCAGTCTGCTCCTCCTGCCCGATTTCATTTCAGATGAAATCCTTCTCTCAGGAAAGAGACTACAAATCTCAGAGCTGTATGGATCTCTGCACTCTGCCTGCACAGCAGTTATCCTGTAGGTCTCTGCTGTACTTATCTCTTGCCTGCACCTTCTCTTAGGCATGGGGCAGTTTAGGGCAATTTTGTCACTTCTCTAATAACACTGATAGAGAAGGCAGTAAGTTCTGATGGATCTCTTCTCCACCATCTTCCAGTTTTCTGAGTACACACTCACTGATTCTTCGCTCAGGCCAGCATTAACATTCATACAAAACTTTCAGGTGAGAGTCACACACGTACCTAACTTGAAAATACTACTTTTCCCACTTGCAATGTCTCAGAGGTCTTGTCTCTGCAAGGCAATCTGTGTTTTTCCCGTGCTAGCTGAAAACACGTGGATTGATGGCCAGGCTACAGCAGTACAAAAATACTTGACTATCTGAAATTGCCTGCTGCCATAGAACAAATTAAGGCAATAATGTGCATGCTATAGAAGCATGGGGTGATAGATCCTTGCTGGTCTCTGACACGTAATCTGGAACTCCCTACATCAACTAGCCAGATAATTTGCAAGGAGGACTCTTGGAGCTGATGTTAGTGTTTACTTCACACCCTGATCCAAGAGTGCATACACAGAAGGTGAGAACCAGTAGACTTCAGAATAATAGAGGAGTTCTGGAAGGAAATGACTATTGAAAGAAGTTCCACTAATTATATTACTACACTCCGGAGGCACTACTGAGACAGAAGAATTGTGAAGAGGTGATTGGGTACAATCAGCATGGCTTCACCAAGGGCAAGTCCTGCCTGACCAACCTGGTGGCC
>JAOXOE010000441.1:15716642-15740590 GCA_028565055.1 Phoeniculus purpureus | reverse complement strand
CAGTGCTCAACCACTCTCTCAGCAAAGAACTTCTTCCTAAGATCCAATCTAAACCTCCCCTGATGCAACTTGAGGCTGTTTTCTCTTGTCCTATCATTAGTAATTAGAGAGAAGAGACTAGCATCAGCCTCGCTACATTCTCCTTTCAGGTAGCTGTAGAGAGCAATAAGATCTCCTCTCAGCCTCCTCTTCTCTAGACTAAATAACCTCATTTCCCTCAGCCACTCTTCACAGGGCCTATTTTCCAGCCCTCTCCCCAGCCTCACTGCTGTTCTCTGGACCCACTCCAGCACCTCAATGTCCTTCTTATACTGTGGTGCTCAAAACTGGACACAGAACTCAGGGTAAATACACAGTTTATTATCTATCTTTATGTAACACAAAGAGAAAATCACTGAAGAGGAATAGCTGGCCATTAAAGAAGCAAAAGGAAAAACCTCTGGCCAGAAACATCCTTTCAAGAAACCCAGAGGCAGAGAAAATGTCCACAGGGTCAGGAAGATCCACTCTATCATGTAAAATATCCAACAGATTCACAATCCAGCCCAAGATTCTGGCCCAGTCCATTCTGTCTGGTTGTTGTCTGCCGGGAAAACCACAACAGTCCGTGGAGAAAGAGCGAGTCCTGCAGAGAGATGACATACAGTCTCCTACTCTCTTAAGTGAGCTCACTTTTTATACTGTTCAGTGCATCAACAATACCTTTTCTTGAAGCAGACACCTGTTGTTATTCAACTTAGTGCTTTTTTGCCCAAGCTCAGCCAAATCCTAGGCAGAAAGCCAAAAGGGATGTTTCTCTCTGCACCTTCCATAAGAATCTGGGCATCTGCAGTTTCTCAACAGGAAAGAGGCATCATCCATGTGTCAGCCTCAGTTCTCAGCACTTCCAGTGCCCATTTGAAAATTTTCCTTGTTTGCCTCCTTTCCTGTTATTTTTTTCTGAGACAGATCAATGTGCAGATTCTTTCACAACTGTCTCTGTACTGGAACAGTGAAAGAGGATCTCAAAGCATAGAAACAGCTTGTATTATCAGTTGACCACAGATTCAGAGCTTTTGGTAGGATTTTTTTTTTTCCTACTGTACATCAATGTCCATCTAAAAGTCAAAATACCATACTCAGCACAAGACTGCACTGAGCCCTGTGATTGCTGTGAAGCTGCTGTTGCCAGTGACCTGTCTTTGAAGAAGCCCTTTGGGCTGAAAATCTCATCTAGCACAATGTACTTTATGGTTTTTGACAGGCTCTTGCATGGAATTCTGTGATCCCTAGGGCACTGCATAGGAGTACTGTCTGCCTCTCCTTTGCTCAGTTATCAGTGGAAGGAAAATGAATATGTGTACTCAGACACAGCATTTGTGCCCGAAGCTCTGAGGAACAGATTTTGCTGCTAATGTGAGCAAGTTGCGATGAAAGAGACATTTTCAAAGCCACTCTCTCTACAGAGTACATGGATTTGCAGCACTAAATTTGTGAGGCAGGGCAGGTGATACTGATTTGACCTTCATGGTATTCCATTCCATGTATTTGATATAAAGCTGAGGGATCACAAGGATCAAGCTCTTTTCTTCAATGTCTGGTGTCTCAGGAGGACTCTGTTTTGCTTTCCATCCCAAGTTATATGTTCCTGAATCCAGTTCTGAAATCCAGCTCCCAAATCTGGTTCCTGTCTACTGCTGGGTTCAGTCTGGACTTCCTCAGTGCCTTCTGTGTAGCACCGGCAGTGCTGGTGAGCTAACTGCCATCGGCAGTGCTGGGTTCAATATTGTTTTGTATATATTTCATTTTGTTATTTTCATTAAACCTGCTTTAGGATTTTTTTTCCCAGTCTGTAAGTCTCTATCTCTTAATTCCCTTTCTCCTCCCTTTTGGGAGGGAGAAGGCTTAATAGAGAACATCTGTAATTTGTCTAGTGGCCAGCCTGGTCCCAACCTGTGACACTGTTAAAGTCCGGTTGTTGCCTTCCAGTCTTACCCCTACAGAGAACAGTTCTCAGAATTGCAAAGTCGCTTCCTAGTAATGGAAGTTTCTCTAACTCATATTAGAAACAGGATTCCAGTACCTCCTGTCTGCTGTGTGTGGGGTATGTGTTTTGCATGAGAGCTATGGAAGATTTGGGGCTTGTGGTTCCCTCAATTTATTCGTGATGAAAATTATGTGGATTTCGTGCAGAACCTGTAGATCTGCCCCATGAAGTGTGACATGATTTATTATAAAATCACCTAACAGCAGGAACAGTGTTTATACCTTCATCTGATGAGCAGGATCTGTGAATGTCTGATCTCCCCAGAGTTGTTTTTTCATAACAAACATTTCAACAGTTCTTGACAATTATACTTCTTGTGATGACTGCTGTTGAGGAAACAGCTGTGACAAAGCGTATTTTAATGCTAATAACACACTGATTCCCACTGAGGTTTGTACATGCTCGTACATGTACATATTAGAAAGTAGACTTTCTTCTTCCCTGGAATCTTACAGGTGAGTCCAAACCCTCACAAATAAGTACAGGGTGAGAGAAAAAGGGAAGCTTTTTGGTAAGCAGGACAATCTTGAAAGGCTTGTAAGCCTAAGGAGTGATGTAGACTGTGTCCAGTTTTGGGCATCACAATATAAGAAGGACATTGAGGAGCTGGAGTGGGGCCAGAAAAGGGCAATGAGGCTGGAGAGAGATCTGGCAAGCAGTCCCTGTGAGGAGTGGCTGAGGGAACTGGGGTTATTTAGTCTAGAGAAGAGGAGGCTAAGAGGAAACCTAATTGCTCTCTACAGCTACCTTAAAAAGAGGTTGTAGCGAGGCTGGTTCTGGTCTCTTCTCCAAAATTACTAATGATAGGACAAGAGAAAATGGCCTCAAGTTGTATCAGGGAAGGTTTAGATTGGATCTTGAGAAGTTGTTCTTTCCTGAAAGAATGGTTGGGCACTCTTTCAGGAACAGGCTGCCCAGGGAGGTGGTAGAGTTGCTGTGTCTGGAGGTGTTTGAAAAATGAGTAGCTAGAGCACTTGAGGCCATGGTGTAGGGGCTAGGGAGACATTGGGATGGGGGCTGGACTTGATGATCCTGGAGGTCCTTTCCAGCCATGGTGATTCTGTGATTCTGTACACTGTATTTTCTTGAAAGAGCAAATGCTTGAGGAACACTTAATTTTTCTCAGAAAGATTATTAAGAAAAAATAGGAGTCACTTTCCCTTTGTGGTGTCACTTCCTTTTCACAGAATCACAGACTCACAGAATGTTAGGGATTGGAACTGACCTCAAAAGATCCCTGTTTTCTCTCCTGAGTTTGTTTCTGATCAGGTATTGTTCTGTTCTTCAGTACTGTCATTGATTTATGTCTGTGAATCATTGTGAAGACTTCTTTTTCACAGAATCGCAGAACATTAGGGATTAGAAGGGACCTCGAAAGATCATCCAGTCCAATCCCCCCCCACAGCAGGATCACGTAGATGCAGTCACACAGGAACATATCCAGGTGGGTTTTAAATGTCTCCAGAGAAGGAGACTCCATCACATCCCTGAGCAGCCTGTTGCAGTGTGCTGTCCCCCTCAGTGGGAAGAAGTTCCTTCTCATATTGATGTGGAACCCACAGTGTTCCACCACCCATTGCCCCTTGTCCTATCATTAGATACCTCTGAGCAGAGCCTGACACCCACCCTTTCCATATTTATAAACATAAACCATTCTAATTCATTTTAAAAAGTGCTAATTCATAAGAAATTCTTTACTTGCTCCAAAATGTCCAGTCAGACCAGTCCGAGCAAATGTAAATACATTAGCCTGAGAGTTAGCAGGATTTCAGATTCATTTATCCATTTATTTGTTTATTTGGGAGGGCAAGGGACTTTGAGGGAAGCTGATTAACAACTTGCAGTGATCTCCATAAGACTAGTTACAATGGCATTCACACAATCAAAACTCAGTTTCTGTTTATACCAGCAAGACCTTTCCAGACTTGATGAAACACCATGTGGTTTGAAATAGCACTTGATTAGACTGAAAGGGCTAGTCCTGGGTGGTTGGCATTTATCCTTGAAAGTTTTTTAGTTTTCCAGTAAGCACCTTGGAGGGCTTGTGCAGGGCTATTTACCATCTTCCATTGCATGCTTTTCCATCTTCCTGAACACTAGGTTTCCCAGCTCATACTTCTAAGAAGAAACTTTATTTCAGAGTAGAAAGGGCCCCCAATATGCTGCCTGTGTTATCAGTGTCAGTTTGCCTGTTTTGAGCAGCTGTTGTGTTTTAATAAAGCCCTGCTCAACAGGAGGAGTTGTTAATTCCTACTGTATAAGAGTGGACAGCTTGAGTTACAGCAAACTGCAGGATGCTGCTCTCAACACAAGACCTCAGTTTGTAGAGATTCTCACCCCCACCTCCATTTGCCTTTTTAATTTTAAATCCGAGATTAATATTTCAACACAGAAGGTAATTTTAGGTTTTGATTGGAAAGCTTCACTCACTTACCTAGCATAGGAAGAACTGAGGGAGACTCTAAAAAAGAACAGATTTTGTATAACAGCAGCAGAATAGGCACAGCGATTCCTTTAATCCTTCTCCAGTACCTGTCTCAAAGGGTTTGATTTGCTACAAGGCAACAAAACAAGTCTTGTTTGAGGCTCTTCTCTGAATCACAGGTGCTGTGGTTCCTTTCCTTTCAGGCAGTACTTGGGATAATCTCTGTACCACCCCCATTAAGTCTGCCATGTCTACTACAGAGATTCCTGAGCCTACACCAAGAAGCCTGAAAACAAATAATTACAATTTGGGTCACTCCTTTCCCTCTTTCCACACCCTTCAGCTGAGATATCCTTGTGTAGCTGAGACAGCAAGGATCTCAAAAAAATCTAGTCTGTGTTTGCAGCATTACATCACGCAGTCTCCCCAAAATATTAAGTGTTAATGATTTCCTAGCTGCCTGGTGATTGAAAATGGCTATTTTTTTCTTAAAGCCAGCCATTAGGAACAACTTCCAGCGTCTGTTTTGTCTTACTGCCACTGACACATTTCAGAGGAAGTGCACAGTTCATTTCATTACAGGAAGATGGAGCTGGGTCAAAAGGACACAGCTTGGAAAAAAAAACCACCACTGAGGGGTGACCTCATTAATGTTTATAAATATGTGAAAGATAGGTGTCAGGTTCTGCTCAGTGGCATCCAATGGTAGGACAAGGGGCGATGGGTGTGAGCTGGAACAGAGGAGGCTCCACATCAATATGAGAAGGAACTTCTTCCCAGTGAGGGTGACAGAGCACTGGAAGGGGCTGCCCAGAGGGCTTGTGGAGTCTCCTTCTCTGGAGATGTTTAAAACTCACCTGGTCATGTTCCTGTGTGCCTTGGTCTAGGTGATCCTGCGGTGGCAGGGGGATTGGACTGCATAATCTTCTGAGGTTCCTTCCAGTCCCTAGCGTTCTGGGGTTCTGTGATTTCCTTGAGGCAGACTTAATTGTCAAAAATTTTAATATTTGAAAGCAGGAGTGCTAGTGCTTCTACTCTGTCTTCCAAGAGGGACAGCTAAATACAAAATCCAGTGATTGGTCTGAGTATTGCAAGTAGCATTGTACACTTAAACCAGGCAGTGAGAAACGGGGTGATCTCAAATTAAGCTCTGCTTGTGCAGTAGCAATTTATTCTTTATTCATCATAACAGTGAAGCTGGTATTTTTTTTTCCCCCAATGGTGCATAAATTTTATGTGTTCCCTCTCACAGCTCATTCCAAATAAGGTAAACTTCACATACTATTTCACACCATAATCTTGGGGTAAGTGTGGTTGGTCACATGAAGATGCGTTGTGTGTGGATGAGTTATTTAGCAACAGAAATTGCCTGGGTTTTAAAGCCTTTTGAATTTCAGTATTTACTATTGCTGGAGCTACTTATTTGTTACCCATTGTACCACAGTCTTTAATCCTAACACTCATGATTATCCCTACATACTGTGCTTTGATTCAAACCATGGAACAGTCTTGGAGCTTGTGACCTGGGTTCCTTTCAGATGGAACTAAATTCAAAGATGTGTTCCAACTGCAAATGAGCATTCTGTCCTTGGGACTTGGTTAGAGCCAATCCAGAGTGTTTCAAGAAACAAGCAACCCTGAGATACTCATAATGTTGACATCAGGTCTCCTATGCACTGTCTCTCTACAGTTGCTTTAGTCGGTCTAGACATAGACTCCAATGGCGTTTTTGCATGTGAGACTACCGTATTTTCACTTAAGACACTGAATTCTGTTTGAATGACCTAGACATATGTATAACTTGGAAGAAAATAGTGTGTTGAAGGAAATTGTTCACACTGGAGAAGCATAAGCCTTCTAAGTTATTTTCTTCCTTCACTGTGCTCTCAATGGAGTGCTTGCATTTAAGGAATGCAAGTTAAGGAATAATGGTCCTTGTTCCTTGTTTTCTGTTCAGTAGAGGAGGGGTCCTCTGAACTCATTCATCAATTTGCATGGTAACTAAAGGTGGCACCTACTAGGGAGGCAGTAGGGTCCTGGCAAGCTCTTCTGTCCTTTGGAACTTGGGGTTCTCTCTGCATTGTGCATATTTGGCTTTGCCTGAGTTCAATTGGTTTTCAATTGGGATGTTGCCATAGCATCGTGGGACTTGTGCAATCTATTTAGAAGTCCAAAGGTTTGAAAAGAGTCCTTGAAAATTTCTGAACTCAGGCAAGTTGCCGAAATGTAATTACACAGAAGACAAAGCCTTACTGAAAGCAGCTCTGTTTAGAGAAGCAGCACCTGAGTGTTGGAGTTCCCAGCAGAGCTATTTTTTGAGAGCAGGGGCTGTTTTATCACAGTTTCTTCCCAATACTCTTTTTACTCCTGTCATGTGCGTATAACATCCTACATATATATGGATGTGTATCATGGGTTCAAACCAAATAGAAACAGAAAGAAAGGCAGCCAGGCCTCAAGGTGGGGTCTTGGATGGAATTTACCAGGCAATGGAGCAGCTTAGGGAAGCAGAAGGGGTTTATTAAATCTAGAACTATGTACAGAAAGAAGACAAAGCCCAAGCAAGTTAAAACACAAAACCCAGAAACCTCCATCATAATGCCATTACATACATTTCTGAGAAACATTAGCAAAGAACTGTGTAAGCAGTCTTGGTTTCCAGCCGTGGTCCCTGAGGCAGAGGACATGCACGTGCACTTTCAAAGGCACAAGGCCACCCCTCACCATCTCAGCTCCCCCCATTTTTTCCTGACCAATCTGCCAAAGATTTAAGAGTTACAAGTTCTTTCAGCTCTATTCTCCAACTTACTCAAAACATCCTCAATTCTTCTCAGCGGCAAAACGACAAACAATTTCTCCTCCTGCTGTTTAATCAATCAAGATGGCGACAGCCTCATGGCCAGCACCGTGGTGAGCACACAATGCCAGCGCCACATGGCCAAGTCCAGCAGGGACCTTCCTCCTCCTCCTCCTCTGGGCTTTGGGCTCTCCCTCTTTAAAGTTATCTCACAGTCTGACATCTCCGGACTTGTTTGCTTGATGCAGGGAGGAATCGGCATTGGTGGTTTCCTCACAGTGCAGGCAGGGCAGGAGGAAGGGCTTTCCCTGGGCATGGCACCATGCCACATGTCTCATCTCAGTACAGCTTGGTTCGACACAGCAGTGGTGAGGTGCAAGATGTTGCCATCATCCTATACCATCACCACCATCAGGACAGTATTCCAGCCAGGCCGGAGCTGGGGCCAAGGTCAGGGCTGCCGGGGGATGTGGTGCTGCACTTGAGGCCGTGGTCTAGGGGTTAGAGAGATGTTGGGATGAGGGCTGGACTTGATGATCCTAGAGGTCCTTTCCAGCCATGATGTTTCTATGATTCTATAAGCTTTGCAGTCTTGCTTTCACGGAATATAACTGCTAGTAGTTTTCTTGCTATTGTTCCAGCTTACCCCAGAGCATCCACATTGGTTCAGCTTTCTCTTGTTTTGACTTTATCTCCACAGTTTTAACAGCGTGCGTCAAGGGACACACATCTTGTTCCGTGAGTTCAGCTTTGTTCAAGCTACCCCTCATAACAGGGCATCTTTTCTTCGGACATTCTGGAGGTGTTTCCGAATCGTGGGGAAAAATGGAGGCAAGTATTTGAGCATTTGCTGCTGTCCCATTACTTTGACATTAAAATCATTAGCTAGGCTATCAGTGCAGTACAAATACTGGCACTTCACACTGTCTTCTGGTGTTGTTAATCAGGAGACACCATTACAGTTACTCGTGGAATAGTTAAACATTGCTCACAGCATAAAGAAGCATAAGGGCACCTTGTTGCTAGTGCCACTTCTGTTACAGACCAGCACGTCAAGCAACACATTGATCAGAGGGAGAACATTTGTCAACCCGTTTATAGGTATGGATAGTAAAAAGCCAAAATGCTGGGGCTTGGCGGTGGATGGGTGCAGGATCTTCACATGGTTAGAATACAGATTATGGAGTGTGAGAAAAGTAGGTGCTGGGATTATAAAGCAATTGGGATACTGGGAGCCCTGCAGGAGGTAAAGATTGGTGTTGGGCTGTAGGGCGGTGAATGCTGCCGCCTGAGCTAGTGCTGGTACATCTCCTAGATGACACAGGATCCTGATGGCTGTTCAAGGTGGACTGCTGACAACTCTGACCTCTTCCTCAACCCTACCCACAAAAAAAAACCTACAGTGACAAAATGACTGTTAACTGCCATCTTTTCTTGCTGTTGTTATACAACACTTAGTATATTAGATATTACAGAACAAGCCAGAGGTCAAAATAAACTCATGTAAGTATGTGCAACTAAAATTCTCTTTTGTTTTACTTTTTCATTTAGTGTTTTATTCAAATACATGGAATGTTATTGTATAAACATGATTTTTAATGGGGTTTTTAATATAACAATCACTTGGTTCAGACTATTTGGACTTATTTCTTATTGCAGAGAGGACTAGAACAATCTTTTAGATGTAAATAAAGCCTCACCTACTGGGTAAATTTACCTCACTTCTGCTTGTGATGTTCATGTTAATGTTTCTGTGATTCTATTCTATGATTCTTCGGGCTCAGCTGTCCAGCCAGGTTTTTACCCAGTAAGGAGTCCACCTGTCTAAGGCATGAGCTGCCAGCTTCTCTTAAGTGAATGCTGTGGGAGATAGTGTCAAAGGCTTTGCCACAGTCTAGGTAAATAGCATCCACTAGGTGAGTCGCCTGGTCATAGAATCACAAAAAGTCCCTCTCCATCTTTCTTTTAGGCCTCCTTCAGACACTGCTATAAGATCCCCACCTCAGAGCCTTCTCGAGGTTGAGCAACCCAAACTTTCTCAGCCTGTCCTCACTGGAGAGGTGTTCCAACCCTCTCATCATCCTCATGGTCCTCCTCTGGACCTGTCCTTCTTGTGTTGAGGACTGCAGAGGTGGACACATTACTCTAGGTGGGGTCTCATGAAACAGAGTAGAAGAAGAGAATCACATCCCTTGACCTGCTGGTCATGCTTAGAATCATAGAATTGTTTTGGCTGGAAGAGACCTTCAAGATCATCAGGTCCAATCTTTTCCTAGACACATCATCACCACTAAACCATGTCTTTCAATGCAAATACCCTTCTTTCAATGTCTTGCATTTTCAATACCCTTCTCTTAAACAGGCACAGAGGTAAGACTGTCACCTTTAGTTTCCCAGGTCATCTTTTTCAAAGTGGGGGTTATGTTTCCCCTTTTCAAGTCAGTGGGAGCTTCACCAGACTTCTCAAATATGGTGGGTGGAAGTGTTGATACTTCATCTGCCAGTTCCCTCAGAATCCATGGAGGTATCTTATAAGGTCCAATGGACTTGTGAACCTTCCAGTTCTTTATATGGTCACAAACCTGATCTGCCCCTACCACAGGTGGTGCTTCCTTCTTCTGGTCCCAGCCTTTGACTTCTGTGACTTGAGTGGCCTGGTTTGTGTGCTCCCTAGTGAAGATTTGGGCAAAAAAGTCATTGAGTACCTAAATAACCATCTAGTTATTCATCTGGCGTCATCTGTCTAGCGTTTAATTGCAGCCAGTGGTGGTACTGGACTTGTTGAAAAGAACTGACAAGTTTTAGCTGTGTAGCTCTTTTAAGTTGATCAGTTTTATGTGAATATGAAAAACATTGAAGGAAATGTTATCACCAGGGTACTCTGAAGGGAAAGGAATGTGGGAACAAAAGCTCAGGTGGATGTTACTATTCTTTTGTTGCGGCCTGTTTATTTTTCTGACTAAAGTCCAGGGGCTTCTCTATTCAGTCTGAGCAAACATGGCATGTGTACATGTTTATGTGCAGATTTTTTTTACATGGACTAGAGACAGCAATGCATCATTTTAGAGAACTTGCTGTCAATATTTTTAGCCTCTCAATGTGGTAGTTATGGGTTGTGAGGATATGGCGTGAAGTGACCCCACCCACACAAGATGTAGCTGTAGGTTTCTACAGCTAGATTCTGTTCTCTCCCTGTTTTCTCTCCTGAGTTTGTTTCTGATCAGGTATTGTTCTGTGCTTCAGTACTGTCATTGATTTATGACTGTGAATAAGTCATAAATCATTGTGAAGACTTCTTTTTCACAGAATCACAGAATATTAGGGATTGGAAGGGACCTCGAAAGATCATCCAGTCTAATCTCCCCCCACAGCAGGATCACGTAGATGCAGTCACACAGGAACATATCCAGGTGGGTTTTAAATGTCTCCAGAGAAGGAGACTCCATCACATCCCTGAGCAGCCTGTTGCAGTGTGCTGTCCCCCTCAGTGGGAAGAAGTTCCTTCTCATATTGATGTGGAACCCACTGTATTCCAGCTGATACCCCTTGCCCCTTGTCCTATCATTGGATGCCACTGAGCAGAGCCTGGCTCCATCCTCCTGACACCAGCTGTTTCCATATTTATAAACATTAATAGGGTCACCTCTCAGTCTCCTTTTTTCCAAGCTCAAAAGACCCAGCTCCCTCAGCCTTTCCTCATCAGGGAGGTGTTAATGGAAAGTAGTTCTTTGTGGAGAGATGCATCAGCTTTTATGATACATTTTTCTATGTTGGTCTTATTATTTGATACCCTCTAGTTATATTTCTACTTCGTAATTTCTTTTGTGTGGAGACTAGGTTTATATTGTGATGCTAAAATAACACACCTGAAGAAAATAAAAAGTTTGGGGCTTGATCTTGCTTTTTTAAAGAAGAAGATTTAGAGTTGATAATATGCTGGATCAGTTTTTTTTTCAGGATTTCCCACTGATTTAAAAAAACTTAGCAAAATGCAGCATTCTATTTTCAGGTACGCATAAGTCTATCGGCAATTTTATGCATTGGGGAAGAAAAAACCCTATATTCATCACTCACAGGCATGGTCAGAGAACAGGTAGCTTTTTGTGTTGACAAGCAGAGAGTCTATTGGTCAGTTAGCAACAGATTGCTCTTAGGGGAAGCAAAACAAGCAGAAGTCTTATTTTCCTTCTATTTATGCTTAAATTGACCTGGAATGTAGCTGATCTGCTCTTTTCAATTGTCTGTTCGTTGGGACTCTTTAATTAAAACTGTACTTTCTCAGTTTAAACAGCCCCTACAGAGTTCTACTGTGAATCTTCATAAGGTCAACATATGCCTCTCCCAACCCCCTTGGCTTTCACATCTTGTTTTTAATCAAAGAGATTTTTCCTTAAATTGTTTCCAGCCAATTAGAGAAGTTTTGCACTGAGAAACTTGTCCCAGGCCTGATGTATTGAGAAGTGAACAGAAAGCTTAGTCAGGACCATTGGCACTTTCTTCTAGACACCTAGCTTTCTTTGATGCTTTTCAACTGCCTTATTTCCTTTCTTTTATTTCTCTCTCCCCCCTCACTTTCTCTTCTTTTTCCTTTCCTTTCCCTTTCCCTTTTCCTTTCCTTTCTCCTCTCTTCTCTTCTTTTTTTGTTCTTTCTTTCTTTCTTTTACCTTCCATTCTTTTTCTTTCTTTTTTTCTTCTTTAGAGGAAGACCTTATAGCTTTCTAAAGTACCTGGAAGGAGACTGAAGTGCACTAGGTGTCAATCTCTTCTGCCAAGTAACAAGCAATAGGACAAGAGGAAATGGCCTCAAATTGTGCCAGAGGATATTTAGATTGGATATTAGATTGATTTTAGATTAGTGGATCAGTGGGTCAAGGCCAATTGTGTGAGCTTCAACAAGTCCAAGTGCTGGGTCCCACACTTGGGTCACAACAACCCAGTGCAATGCTACAGGCTTAGGGGAGAGTGGCTGTAAAGCTCATTGGCAGAAAGAGACCTGGGGTTATTGATTGGCAGTTGGCTAAATACGAGCCAGCAGTGAGCTCAGGTGGCCAAGAAGGGCCATGGTGTCTTGGCTTGTATCAGAAGTAGTGTACAGTCAGCAAGAGTAAGGAAGTGATCGTCCCCCTGTACTCGGCATTGGTGATGTCACACTTTGAGCACTGTATTTTTCTTTTCCAGA
Source organism: Phoeniculus purpureus (assembly GCA_028565055.1). Lineage (NCBI taxonomy): Eukaryota > Metazoa > Chordata > Aves > Bucerotiformes > Phoeniculidae > Phoeniculus > Phoeniculus purpureus. Next base: position 15,728,163 of record JAOXOE010000441.1, on the reverse strand, counting down.
CTAGAAAAAGATCTTTACAGAAGGAGTTGGTAAGCACTGAAGTAGGCTGCCCTAGGAAGTGGTAGAGTCACCACCCCTGGAAGTATTTAAGTAATATGTGAACCTGGTGCTTAGAGGCAGGGTTGAGTGGTGGACTTGGCGTTTCTGGTTTGATTTGGTGATCCTAAAGGTCTTTTCCAGCTTTTAATTTCCTCATTTTTCACTTTTTCTTGTAGGCTATTACACCATCACAATTTGTAGCTTAGGCAATCTCTGTTTAGTGAGAGTCATAGAATAATATGGGGATGAACACAGCAAAAGTCAAAATTAATTTCTTTTTTGTTATTAAAACCAAATCAGATCTTTGTAGCATGTTATTGTAGGAAAGTGTTTACGAATCAGTAAGGTTCTAAAGATAATGAATCTGTGAAGTTTAATACAGTGTTCTCTGGAAGCTCATTCTGCAATGAAGTTGCCTTCGCTGAAATGATTGCTCTTCAGCCTTTGTTCACGTCATCGTTCCTTTGCCCTACAATTATAGCAGTTCCTCTTTATGATTTATCAGTATATCTCTGCCTGGAACCACTGACTCTGGAATTCCAGGACAAAGGATTTCTGAAGCTGAGGAGAAGTAAGTGGAGGCTTAGATTTTAGAGACAGTAAGGTATATCTACAAGCATTGTAAGTTAAAACATCTGCATTACTTAGCTATAAAAAGCATTGCACTAATCACTTGCAGAAGTAGCAGCATATGGGCCAGTGCTGGAGCCTTCAGCTTAGTCTCTATCGGAATTCAGTTTATACCATTCTGTCAGGGCTATTTGTGAACTTTAATATGGTCCACCCTAAGTCCTCCTTACCTAATCTTGCTTTAGGTTGGGTTCCCCAAGCATACACACTGGACCTCATAATCTTCCTGTGTCATCTATCAGGTGTGTCCAGGGCCTTGAGCAGAGATGACCCTATGGATGGGTTTGCATTTGCTTGGGGGTGTAGAAGCCCTCACAGATTTTCCTGTCAGGCTCTTTTCACACTCACTGGGAACCCTATCTCTTTCAACTGTTTGCAGCAGGTCTGAGTGGGCAGAGCCAGATCTGCTGATTGATCTTTGGGTATTAACTAGCCAGGTGGCTTCTGCTATATAGTTATCTCAGTTTGTAAAAGTTCTCCAACTTTGTGCTTTCACGGTGGTTTTTAGCGAACCCTGATACCTTTTAATTTTTGCAGAGGCTGATGATAAGGGCTATGATAATCCACACCATACCTTGCTCTTCGGCATAATTTTAAAATTACTTTTTAAATGTGTCCCATTATCAGATTCAATTCTTTCTGGAGTCCTGTGCTGCCACAGGTTTTGCTTTTCAAGGCCAAGATTAGGAAAAAGGTTGGTGATTAGGGAAATTTCTGTAGTATGAAGGTAGCAGCACACTGGAACAGATGGCCCAGGGAGATTGTGGGTGCTCCATCCCTGGAAGTGTTGAAGGTCAGGTTGAATGGAACTCTGAGTAACCTCATCTAGTGGGAAGTGTCCTTGCCCATGCAGGGGGGTTGGAACTCAATCATCTTTAAGGTCCCATCCAACTCTAACCTTTCTATGATTCTTTGATTCTATGATGTATGTAGTTTGCCTCTGACTCTAGAGTCTGTCTTCCACTGGGTCAAGCAGGCTTTACCTATAGCTAGAATCTTTTTGTCTATTTGTTGATTGTGAATTTGGACAACTACAATCTCTCACCTCTATTCTTCCACTCCATCTATTGATTATACTCCCTGTAACAGAGACTTGGAAGTGACATTTACTCAGTTTTTGGAACTGCTTTACCCCTGTGTGTTAAAACTGACTGACATGAGCTGAATTTCTGTAACTGTGTTACCAAAACTATTCCAGCAAACCTTTTAATTGTTAAGCAAGACAGGTGATACCTACAAATTCCTAATCTCTCAGGAAGACCCTGAACTGTGTTTTGAGGCCTTCGTGCCATTCCCTATGTCTATGTTTGACTAAAAGTTTTGATGCTGAATTAGTTTAGCTAAACAGCACTGCTGTGCTTAGGTGTAGAATATCACTTTAAAGTTGCCTTACTTCAATAACTGTCTTTAAGTGGTTTAAATCAGTAGGATAATGAATGAAGGTGTTGTTTGTGATTAGAGGGATTGCTGCTTTGTGCTCTGTTATGCATCTCTCAAGAAACTTAGATGAGTATCAGTATCTGCATGCATGATTAATTCTTTGATATGCTACTCCTACTTTGGGAAATGGGGGTAAGATGGTGCTATGGAACGCCTGTAATTGCAAATGAGTTATGAAAGTTAATAATATTTATAAAATAAACCTCATCCATTTTGAATTTGTCGCAGGGATGTGGTTCTGATAATGTACAGTCCTGTAACTTCCTTAATAAGCAAATCTGTGAGTGATTTGCATTCCGTGTTCTTACTAAGCATAATTATCATCTTTGGCACAATTGACCTTTCTTGAGTTTGGAGGAGAACACGCTAGAATATCAAGCTCTTCTCAACCCCTTCTACTCTCTAAAGCCATATACTATGGGATCTTCTCTGAAGGGGTTGAACTCTGCTCTTCTGAAATCCAGGGCTCTGGTCCTGCATTTTACCAGGTAGATAAATTCCTGAAAGCTTCATGAAATATTTTTTCTGATATAAAGGACCTCAAAAATGTTTCAGGTGTAGGAAAAGCTTCCATAAAAGTTCACGCTTTCCTAGACTTCCACGTCAGTTAGCCAAACCCTACATATCTCTCAGATAAAAGCTTTGCTTTAAGTTCTAGTCAGATCTTGTCAGATCTTGTCTTTGCTGAGGTTTTCCTGTGTTGCCTAGTCTCAGAAGCAGTCAAAATTGACATCAGCTAATTTAATCTACCAGGGAATACTGATTTAACGTGCACATTATTTGTAATGGAGTAAACTGGTACTGCTAAGTAGAAGATGGAGAATACAGGGAGTGCACAATAAACCTAAACAAAACCAAGAATTTGAAGAGAAATATGTCCTTCTTACGTTGGGGACTCCAGAACTGGACAAAATACTTCAGGTCAGATTAGTTTGCATATGGTAAGGGAGTCGGAACTAGATGATCTCTGATGAGTTCCCTTCCAAACTAAGCTGTTCTATTATTGTGTGATTCCGTGATTCTATGGCATGTCATCAAGTTTGGGAAAGTATCACTGGCTTTGCTGCTGGCTGAGTGGTTGGATGGGACTGGGGAAGCAGGAGCTGGTGTTGCATTAGTCGGGTATCCGGTGTGCTCAGGGTCGTCCTGAGCTGAAGAACCATGTCCTAAATGAAGGCATGGCCACCCTGTGGAGAACTTACCCTTGGAAAAATGTCTGCAACAATAGTGCCAGTGTTGACAACTTCACTTGTGCAAGAGTTCCCAGCAAAGTCCTTTTGATTCTGAAGAGTTTTGTTAAAGATGAAGTGGTTCCTGAGGTCACTAGGTGTTTAGCAGTGATAATTTCTTCTTTAAGTCTGGTTTAAAAAGTCAAATAATGAAGTGAATGATAACAAAAACCCAGCAAACCAAAGCCCAACAAACCATTTTGTCACTTGGAGACCGTCTACTACCTGAAGGGAGGTTGTAGTAAGGCAGGTGTTGACCTCTTCTGCCCAGTGCCTAGGACAGGAGGAAGTGGGGTTGAGTTGCACCAGAGAAGGTTCAGATTGGATCTTAGGAACAACTTCCTCCCAGAAAGGGTGGAGAGGCCTTGAAACTTGCTACCCAGGGAAGGGATGGAGGCACCATCCCTAGAGGGGTTCAACAAACAGGCAGACAGAGTATTTCAGATGAGTTGGTGGTTAAGCATTGTGGAGTGGGTGATTTGACTTAATGATCTTGAAGGTCTTTTCCAACCTTGATGATTCTATGGGGGCTGAGGGAGCTGGGGTTGTTCAGACTTGTAGAAGGCTGTAGGGAGATCTCAGCTGTAGCCTTTCAGTATCCAATGGGAGCCTACATGAAAGCTGGGGTGGGACATTTTATAGGTTCTAGTAGTGTTAGGATGAGGAGCAATGGTTGTAAACTGAAAAAGGGTAGATTTAGATTACATATAAAGAGAAAGCTCTTCACAGTGGGGATGGTGAGACAATGGAAGAGGTTGCCCAAGAAAGCTGTGAATGCTTCATCAGTGGAAGTGTTCAAGGCCAGGTTGGTTGGGCCTGTGAGCAACCTGGTCTAGTAGGAAATATTCCTGCCCTGAGCATAGGGGGTAAGAACTAGGTGATCTTCCCACTGAAGCCATTCTCTGACTCTATGAAAGCTGGTCTCCATGCACAGAAGTTGCTAGTTTCTAAAGTAAAATCGGCAAGAGTTTTTCCCTTTTGAAGGAGATCAAAATAGAAACGACTTTATATGCTGGAGTATCTTCTTTATTCATCTTTCTTCATTGTAAATACAGAATATTTCACTTTTATGGAGAGGTTGCAGTCCTTTTTTGTTGTTTTTACATCGCTTCAAAGTACTTGTTCAAGCATGCTGTTCTTCAAAGTACCACCTCATAAAATTGGATACTGCTTTTTCCCTTAGGTCCAGTCGTCTGGGTGAGTTGCACGTAATGTCTAGTGAAAAATTTACTAAACACATTTGTTCTGTGAAGGGACATCCTATGAGATCTTTTTATTTAAGTAGTGAAGCACAGAAGCCTAGAACCTGATCTTGTTATGTTTCACCTTGCTCTATTTATCTGTAAATACAGGCTTAAGCTAAAGAGCTAAAGAATACTTGCTGGAGCTTGTCCCTTCTTGCAGTGTGTGCCCATCACATCTTGTCCAAGAGTATACAAGTTTGCTGTCCAAATTAGAAGTTTAGCTTTCATAGGCTTTTCCAGTAGTCAACAGAGTGTGTCAGAGCCATAGGGCCGTTTTGAACAGTTCAGGTGGGATCCTGGCCATGAATCTCTCTACTGATTATATTAGCTTAGATAGAGGAGCGTTCTCATTGAGGACCCAAGTTTGGTGCCTGAAGCTAGGCAGATAAAACATCAGTCCTTCCCATGGGCTGCAGTTCTTCACAAACTGCTCCAGGATGTGACCCTTCCAAGTTGATGCAGTCCATCAGGAATGTGCTGCTTCACTGTAGGACCTCCACGTGATTGCAAGTCCTCCAGGAGCAAATTGCTCCAGCATGGGCTTCTCTCTCCATGGGATTCACCGGTTCTACCTGGACCGTGCTCCAGTGCAAGCTCTTCACAGAGTCACAGTTTCCTTGAGGCATCCACACAGTGAAGGTGGATAGCTGTTCCTTTAACCTCTATGGACTGCAAAGGAACAGCCTGCCTCACCATGGTCCTGACCATGGACTGCTCTAGCAACTGGAGCCCCTCCTTCCACTTCTTTGCTGACCTTGGAGTCTACAGAGTCTCAACTCATCTCTGTGGGTACAGTTGTGCTGGGTTTTTTTTTTTTCGTTTGTTAGTTGGTTTTTATTCCCCATTTCTAAATATGTTATCATTGAGGCACCGCTGCCATCACTGACTAGCTCAGCCTTGGCCAGCGTTGGAGCCTTGGAGCTGACTGACACTGGCTGTATGATCCACAGGGGAAACTCTTAGCAGCTTTTCACGGAAGCCACCCCTGCAGTCCCCTTGCTACCAAAACCTTTCCATGCAAACCCAATACACAAGACACAGCAGTGAAACATGGTTACTAAGGAAAGCAAGTTTTGAAGGTAATACAGCTTCTGGAAGCTTGGTTCCTTATTTCTTTTGGCTTTCTCCATTGGGAGAGTATATCTGCAACATCTGTCTTTGCACCCTCCCATGCACATAGAATCTGCAGCTTTCCTTTATCAAGTTTTATGCTGATTTCAAACAAATTGGATTATGTGTTGTGTGCTCAAAATATTATTTCTGATCAAAGGTGTGCTTTAGGTGCATGAGAAGTGAATCTGTAGGGAAATAGCCAATACTGAGTAGAGGTTTGGCATTTTCATATTGATATCAAGTGGAATACCTAAGCATTTTTGCTTTTCTCTCTGTGTTGTCCTTAGTATGCTGGAGCAAATGTGGGACAAGTAAAGAAATGTAGACTGGCAATTCCTGAATCCTAATCTTGTTAAGGCATGTCTTGGGTAAATCACTTCATGTCCTTAATTTTGATATTTATAACCTGGGGTTCCACCCATTGGATTAAATTATGTACTCTTTGGACATACAAGTTTTGGATGGATAGGTAAAACTTAAGACTACTTATCAGATTTGATGGAATCAAGGCCTTAATGAACTCTCACTTTTTTTGTTAGTGGTAAGCAATTCATTTCAGGCTGATGCGTGTAAACTTCGTTGTGGCTTCTTTCCACTACAATAATTTAACTCTTCTTTTAACATACAACAGTGAGTGAGTGAAACATTATAAGACTTTGAAATTTAAACACTGTAATGTAAAAAAAGTTTCAGTCTTGTCTTCTCTTCTCTTCTCTTCTCGAGATAAGTCTTATGTAATTTAATATTTTAAGCAGCATCAAAATACTAAGTTAAATCTTTTTAGAAATAGAAGGACAAGATAGGAAATGACCTCAAGTTGCATCAGGGGAGGTTTAGATTGGATCTTAGGAAGATGTTTTTTACTGAGAAAGTGGTTGGGCACTGGAACAGGCTGCCCAGGGAGGTGGTGGAGTCACCATCCCTGGAGATGTTTAAAAACTAGCAGCTAGAGCATTTGAGGCTATGGTCTATGAGTTACGGAGATGTTGGGATGAGGACTGGACCTGATGATCCTGGAGGTCCTTACCGGCCACAATGACCCTATGATTCTGTGAAAGATATTTATTGGGCTTGCAGGCAGGCAAGATATCAAAAGGAATTTACATAACTCCTAAAGTTGCATAATAATGATCAGTTTGAAACAAGAGTGTAGTAGTAATTGACTGTAGAAGAACCTGAATCGTCAGGGAATTATCTGTGTTACCAAATCAGAAGTTACTCTAAAATCTTGGCTTCAGACCATAGTAGCCTTTTGGAGGAAATACAAACAAAAATAAATCAATCCAGAATGAAATAGCTTGTGTCTCTGCAGAAGAGATAATTTAAATAAAATATCAAGACAGTTTTCTTCAGAATACGGAGGTTTTAATTTACTGAGGTATTCTGGAGTGGCAGGGGGATTGGACTAGATGATCTTTTGAGGTCCCTTCCAATTCCTGATGTTCTGTGATTCTGTGACTTTACTCTTCAGGCACCTTGTTCATCTAACTTTGAACTGGAATGCAGATAGGACAGATATTATTATCCTTGAGACCAATGGAAAAGTTAGCAGATGATTTGGAGGGGAAACAAAACCAAATAAGAAACAGTGATAACCTTTGGAGAAATAATTGTAAGTGAAAGCATCTCACAGTAAATACCTTCGATTTAGCCTCTGAGACTGGCTGCCATCTGCTGTAATCCTGAGATTTTAATGCAGTTAGAGAGGCATGTAGGCTGCTGATGATTATGCACAAGTATTTATTTTCCCTTTGCTCACTGTGAGGAATTGCCCAGATACACTTGGTACAGTGTTCCAGCACTGCACTACTTTGTACTGAATGTATTAGGAGTTATTTTTAAGATCACAGAATGGCTGAGGTTGGAAGGGACCTGAGATATCATCAAATCCAACCTCCCTGCCATGAGCAGCAATGCCTCTTGTCTAGATCAGATGGGTCAAAGCCTCCTCCAACCTGGCCTTGAACATCTTCAGAGGGGGGGCAGCCACAACCTCCCTGGGTAACCAATTCCAGAGTCCCGCCACTGTTGTACTGAAGAATTTCTTCCTAAGTTCCACTCTAAACCTTCAGTTTAAAGCCATTTCCCCTTGTCCTATCACTGGGCACTCTTGTAAAGTCCCTCTCCAGCCTTCCTGTAGTTTCCCTTCAAGTATTGAAAAGGTGCTATAAGGTCATTCTGAAGCCTTGTCTTTTCTAGGCTGAACAATCTCAGCTCCCTCAGTCTGTCCTCATAGCAGAGGTGTTCCAGCTCCTGGATCATCCTAGTGGCCCTCCTCTGGACTCGTCCCAATGGATCAATGTCCCTCTTATGGTGGGAACACAAGGACTAGACATAGTACTCAAGGTGGGGTCTCACAAGGGCAGAGTAGAGGGGAAAAGTCACCTCTCTTGCTCTGCTGGCCACACTCCTGTTGATGTATCCCAGGATACAGTTGGCCTTCTGGGCTGCCTGAGTGCAGTGTTGGCTCATGCTGATCATCTAGTTCAACCACTCTGCCACAGCAAGATCACCTACAGCAGGTCACACAGGAATGTGTCTAGACAGGTTTTGAACATCTCCAGAGAAGGACACTCCACAAGCCCTCTGGGCAGCCCATTCCAGTGCTCTGTCACCCTCACTGGAAAGAAGTTCCTTCTCATATTGATGTGGAACCTCCTCTGTTCCAGCTCACACCCATTGCCCCTTGTACTATCATTGGCTTCCACTGAGCAGAGCCTGGCTTCATCCTCCTGACACCTGCCCTTTCCATATTTATAAACATTAATGGGGTCACCCCTCAATGTTCTTTTTTTTCAAAGGTCAAGAGACCCAGCTCCCTCAGCCTTTCCTCATCAGGGAGACATTCCACTCCCTTCATCATTTTTGTGGCTCTGTGCTGAACTCTCTCCAGCAGTTCTGTACTGAGGGGCTCAGAACTGGTCACAATATTCCAGTTGAAGCTGATGTCTTCTCTGAACTGAAGGCATCTGTCTGACACTTTCCTAATGCCTTAATTAAAGCTGCAGTAACTTGTTTCCATAACTTGATTTAATTGCTGACTAACAAGGTGCTGCCTTCTTGCATTCTTCTTAAGGGAGCTCCAGCACTTGTCCGTTCTGTCTCAGCATGCTAAACTGACAGAAACCTGTTGAGTTCTTCTGCTACCAGCACAGCACATTGAACTGTGCCGGTGCAATGTCACATCAGAGGTGGGATGCAAATTGTGATAATCTCCAACCATGGTTTAACTGAAACTGCCTAGCAGTTTGTAAGTACAAAAATACCAGTGGTGACAAGACTGTCCCTGAAATACAGATCATATGGCTTAGTCCTAATACTAATTAAGTGATATAATTGATATCCTAATTTTTTGGTTTAAAATCTTCTTTGCAGAATAACGCACTGATCAGGCTTGTAGCCAGGCAGTACTGTGAGGACACGTAGTCTGGCCTGTTCGGCACATCGGCACATTGTTAAACTTCACTTGGGAACACCAGTATCGAGACAACTTTTGTCCAATTGAAAAATAATTGGCGTATCTTCTAGAAGAGTATTCAGGTCCTGTGAGCCTGAAAGGGGCCAAAGGGCCCCTGGTTAAAAATAGCAGGAGGAAGCAGTCAGCTGTCAGTGCTGCCGGATTAATTAAGCTGGCCTGTAGCCTGGGCCCCACGAAGTATTGAGTTTTCATGGCTGCTAGAAATAGCCTGCGTTCTGAAACCTTCCTGGTGCGCTCACACGTGTGGTAGCACACAGGCAAGAATCATGACCAATGTGTCGTAGTTCTGTAGGCAGGCAGGTGGTTCTTGTGCTCTGCAGTACTACTGCTGAGAAAACAGTTGCTCCTGAAAACTGCTTGTGTTGATGGAAGGGCCAGGTAAGAAAGAAGCTATCCTTGGTTGGTTCTTGGATAACATGTTTTGTCTGAGGTTAGAATTTACTAAGACTTACTGGATTTTAAAATTCAAGATCATTAGGGGATAATAAAATCAGAATCCTGACCAAGCTACTATATAATGTGATTATCTTCACCTTTATTTTTTTAAATGAAAATGATGTGCTTTTAAGTATTTGAATCATATGTTGAAGTTAATTTCAATACCCTTCTTTTCCATAAGCCAAATAGATCATCACTTTGAGCATCTCTCTGTGAGGCAAGCTTTATCATAGTATCATAGGTTGGAGAACACCTATAAGATCGAGTCCAAAAATTAACCTAACTCTACCAAGCCCACTGCTAATCCATGTCCCCAGGATCCACATCTGTACAACTTACAAACATATCCAGGGATGGTGATTCAACTGCCTTCCCAGACAGCCTGTTTCGATGCCTCTCTTTCACTTCTATGGTGATAAGTTATTTAATAAATTTTGTAAACTTATCCTTATGCTGTGCAGAATCCAGTAATAACAAACTATGCTTTCTGCTCACAGCTGTGCTCCTTAGGCTGGGTTACAGCCTGGTCAAAATGTTCTTAAAACTGTATTGCTGTATGACTTGCACCATCTGATTTTCGGATGTGCTCCATAAGTCTCAGCACTGAATGGGAAAAGAAGGGTAAATGTTGCAGCAAATAAAAGGAACATGTGTTTTGTAAGGCTTCAATGGCTGGAGATGCTTGAAGAGCAGCTTTCATCTTTACTTCCACTTGGAAGGTTTGTCATGCTTGCATTTCCAGCATGACTTTTTTTTGCTGAACAGTCAGGATGTTGTTGCATAGGAGACAAAAACAGGAAAGTGAAGCCACAGAGTACAGTTGTGTTGGAACAATATGAGTTGTGTATGCAACAAATGAGACCCCAGCTGCTAGTTGGGGTTACTCACTCAGGGATAGTCAGTATTACTCACTGTGGATACCCATTTAATGACTTGCTGTTGTCATTAAATGGGTTAGTCAGCAGTATTTGGGGTTTTAGGACTTCTACCATCTTTTACTCCATGAAAGGACAGTCCTGCATCTTTTAGAGGTTGTGGCTTTTTCTTCTTTGTGTCCATTTAGGAGTTTCCACTGAATACTGAATATGCTTTCTTCAGGAGAAATTGCATATCGTATCTGTTCAAAATCATTTGCTATGCTATGCTACCATCCCACTCCTAATCAGTTAAGTGATACTCCTTTTTACTGCTTCTGCCATAAAGATCCTTACAGAGATCCTGAAGAGCCTGAGCTTGTTACAAGGCTGAGAAAGACTAAATAGCTGAACTCTGTTTTCCATTTTGGTAAGACAGGATGACATGGATTCATCTCATTTCTTTTCCAGTTGATGATCATTACCTTCCCTCTAGAAAGCCATGTGCAGCAATAAGACAGTGTCCTTTTTCTTTCCACCAGAGTTGCTCTTTTGTCTCATTTCCTAATTTCCCTGATTAATACACACATGCCATCAGCATAATACTAACAGATTTAGGGCATTTGCCTGAACTTCCTTTCAGCAAAATATTCTTAACTTGTGGTTCATGGTAGATGGTCCATGGAAATGAATTTAGCTGTAAAATAGATTGCATTTAAGTTAAACTTTGACAAAGATGCATGATGTCCATGAGAATACTCAGGATTAATGAATATCTGAACTGTTTAGAACTTGCTGGTCTGAAGCTTAAAGAAAAAGGCTTTGTTTCATCTTTTAGATAAGAATATAGAATCATAGAATCATCATGTTTAGAAAGGAGCTCCAGGATCATCAGATTCAGGCCCCATCCCAACAGCTCCCTAACCCCTACACCATGGCCTCAAGTGCGCTAGCTACTCTGTTTTTAAACACATCCAGAGATGGTGACTCCACCACCTCCCTGGGCAGCCTGTTCCAGTGCCCAACCACTCTCTCAGGAAAGAACTTCTTCCTAAG
>JAOXOE010000441.1:15671108-15708301 GCA_028565055.1 Phoeniculus purpureus | reverse complement strand
GTGATCCTGCTGTGGTGGGGGGATTGGACTAGATGATCTTTTGCGGTCCCTTCCAATCCCTAATGTTCTGCGATTCTATAAATGTGTATGTAAAATTGAAGCATTATTTATGGAAGTAGGGGGGTTTTTTTTGGTTTGAGTGTTCAAGGGAGTTGTCTTTGTGAGCTTCTATAGGTTTAGGCCTCTCCTCAGTTCAAAAGTTGGAGCATAACCTCATGAGAAATTGTCTCCTTTTTCCTAAAAGGTAGTCCATTATCAACTGTATGGTATGCATTCTGGACAGTAAGAGACAGCAAGATGATGAAGCACAGGGAGAACTTAATCTATAGATTTGAATGTAATCTAAAAGCAGAAAATGTAGAAAAACATGACTTCTTGATTTGTTTTAGAAGAAATATATAAGGAAAGCTGTATATAGCATCATAGAATCATTAAGGATTGGGAGGGACCTGGAAAGATCATCTAGTCCAATCCCCCTGCCACAGCAGGATCACCTAGACCAAGTCACATGGGAACACATTCAGGTGGGTTTTAAACGTCTCCAGAGAAGGAGACTCCACAACCCCCTGGGCAGCCTGTTCCAATGCTCCGTCACCCTCACTGGGAAGAAGTCCCTTCTGATATTTATATGGAACCTCCTATATTCCAGTTCACACCGATTGCCCCTTGTCATATCACTAGATGCCATTGAGAAGAGCCTGGCTTCATCCCCCTGACACCCACCCTTCAAATATTTATAGACGTATATAATCACCTAATACTCTTTACATTGTTCTCTTACAGCAGAAAATGTCACAAGAAAAATTGTCCTCTTCCAGGCGTTATTGTACTCTGACAAGTTAGGAAAATGAAGAAATAAATTGACATCTTCGAGAAATAATGTAGCTCATACATAGGAAAGCTTAATAGATAATATTAAAACAGGTACAGCTTACACTGAGCCTCTAAGGACAGGAAAAAGAAACAGAATGCGAACTTGTATGAAGAGATAAGGAGGGCAAGTTACGTTAACCAGATTGTGCTTATGGATGATTCTGTTTCAACCTATGTCAACCTCCTTGGTATTAACTGGGAAATCTCGGAGGCCTGCTGTAAAATAAAGACAAAAATGAAAGATTTTTGGATTTAGTAAATGATTACTTTCCTAAATCACTGTATTAACAGACCAATATGGAATCGTTTTTGCCTGGTCTAGACTAAAGTAACAGCAGTGAACTATTGAAATAATAGGATAGTGAAATGTCTCCTATCCAGAGTACACTTACTTTGTTGTATTTTTAAAAGTCTTATTGCATACAGAAACAGCGGGTAGGCTTTCTCCTGACTACTATGCACAATACTACAAAGAGGAATAAATGGATATGATGAGAAGTGAGATTGGACCATTGTTATCTACAGAAACAGAGTGGTCCTGTTGAATCCCTTCGACAGGTCTATAACAGTAAAGAAATCCACCTCTTGCAATATAAATACTGTGCCTATAAACCTAATTTTCTATTGTTAACTGCCACATAGTAATGTAAAAAAAGTTAGAGCTATTTTATGGTCTTGCTGAAAAGTAGCAAGAAAATAGAGCACAACTTCTGCTGACTGAAGGAAGTAAAGGTCTGCAAATTAGTGAACATTGATATAAAGACAGGCATTTGCCTCTTAGGAAACAAGTGTCTACTGATTTCTTCCTCAGAATCATAGAATGTTCTAGGCTGGAAAGGACCTCTAGAGGTCATCTAGTCCAACCTCCCTACACAGGGACAACCCTACATAGGTCAGGCTGCTCAGAGCCTCATCAAGCTTGACCTTAAATGACTCCAGGGATGGGGTCCCCACCTCCCCAGGCAGCCCATTCCAACCATCAGCCACCAGTGGGTGGCTTTTTTCTAATATTCAGCTTTAATTTCTCCTTTTCCAGCTTGAACCCACTGCTCCTTGTCCTGTCCGTACAAACCCTCTTGGAAAGACCTTCCCCTGCCTTCATGGAGGCCCCTCTCAGGTACTGGAAGGTCACAAGAAGGTCTCCCCAGAGCCTTCTCTTCTCCAGGCTGCACAGTCCCAACTCTCTCAGCCTGTCCTCATACGAGAGATGCTCCATTCCCCTGATCATTGTAGTGGCCCTTCTCTGGACGCGCTCCGGTTCCTTATGTATGTCTGATACAGGTTGTACAGCTGTTTTGTTATTCAAGAGACATAGCTCCTTGCTGAGGCTGAAATTAATGACTTTGGTGAGATACAATTGTACAGATGAAGATTTGTTGTTTTACAGTCTGGCACTCAGAATCAGAATTAGATTCTCAGAGCCCTTTTCCTGACTAATATTTCATTCTGTATGTCTTTAAAGAAGTGGAGTTTGAACAATGACTATTACTGAGAGATTTTAGAACAGTAATAACTGAATTCCGCTATCAGTATTTGGTATTAGAAACGTATTAGGTGCAGGTATGAGATGACTGGGAATAAAGGTGTTTTCATTGTGGATACAAACGACACGAAAAAAATGAATCTATAATATTCCTGGTATATACAAACTTATTTTCCATTGCTTCCATATCTCAAACACTTACTTTGCTAAGTTAAGTGATTATTAATATAATTGAATGAAAATGTCACTAGAGTAGGGACTAGAACTTATTGTCAAGCAACACCAAGAGAAAGAAGGATGCCCTGCAAAGGCAAACCAGGAGATGAGGGTGTCCTCAGTGCAGGAAAAAGTAGTGACCTCACTGATGAGGATGAGTTCTAAACTAACTGAAGGGTTATCATTAACTTGAAGGTTTTAAGTTTCCTGAAACTTGGTTATGTTATTGAGGAACCTGTTCAATTCCATGACTTGAGAAACAGTTTGAGTAAAGGAACAGAATTTGACAACTACATAGATTAAAACAAAGTAATAGTTTTGTTATGATGATTATTATAAGATAATAATGATATATTCTACTATGATTATCATTATTTCTCCACTCATCCCCATAAAGGACTATTTATTTGCCTGGAGATCACAGACTCACAGAACATTAGTGATTGGAAGGGACCCCGAAAAATCATCTAGTCCAATCCCTCTGCCACAGCAGGATCACCTAGACCAAGTCACACAGGAACATGGCCAGGTGGGTTTTAAGTGTCTCCAGAGAAGACGACTCCACAACCCCCTGGGCAGCCCCTTCCAGTTCTCTGTCACCCTCACTGGGAAGAAGCTCCTTGTCATATTTATATGGAACCTCCTGTGTTCCAGCTGACATCCATTGCCCCTTGTCCTATCATTAGATGACACTGAGCAGAGCCTGGCTCCATCCTCCTGACACCCACCCTTCACATATTTATCAACATGAATGAGGTCACCTCTTAGTCTCCTTTTTTCCAAGCTCAAGAGACCCAGCTTCCTCAGCCTTTCTTCATAAGTGAGATGTTTTGCTTCCTTCATCATCTTTGTGGCTCTGTGCTGGACTCTCTCCAGCAGTCCCGTGTCCTTCTTGAACTGAGGGGCCCAGAACTGGACACAAGATTCCAGATGAGGCACACCCAGGGCAGAGTAGAGGGGTATGAGAACCTCTCTCCATCTGCTAAACATCCCCCTTCAGTTTCATAGATAAGACCAGAGACTGACTGGTCTGGGTGCCTTTTTTCACTTAGAGAAGACAGGTTCTCCAGCTGAAGCCTTAGATGTGCTACAGGGGCTTTCTATAGAAATATGTCTTTCTGCCGAGCTGTACCCAGCCTGTGATTAAATAGAGGATTTCAGTCTCTAGGCTGCCAAGTCCATCACTGTTCATGGGAGCTATAAAAGCACACTGAGCAAAACATGCAAGGGACTTTCATTCATCTTCTTCATATCTGGATATTGCAAAGAGGGGAAAAAATAGCTGCAGGGCTGCTCTCTAAAATGGAATGATGGCTGCAGGTGATGAGTATCATGTTGATAAAAATGTGGACTGAACAAAATCATATTGTACAACACTTCTCAAGGTGTTTGGGGGCGGGGGGTTAGAATAATATCTGCCCTTCAAAAGCAATATGGTAGTTGCTGAGCTGGAAGTAGCATTTTAATTCTACACTACAAAGTAGTAGGAAAAACCAAACAATTCTAACTAATATTAAAACCTATATTACAACAAGGAGATGAAAACAGGGTAATATCAATAATAGAACCCCAACACTATTTCTAAGAAAGCAGTAAAGAAATGACCCGCCCTCAGACTGATTCGGGTACAGAGACTGAGGGAACATGCTGTATATCAAGCTGCAGCCCACATCTGAGCAGAGACATATGGTGAAGCTATCGTGATTTAGCTCTGGAGAATAGGATACTGCAAGAGGCATGAAGAAAAAACACCTACCGTATATAGTGAGAAGAAAACAGAAAGAAATTATTATATGTAAAGCCATCACCATGAAAACTAAAGAACTAAAAGTGCACTTGAAGTAAGATGAAAAGTACAGTGTTTGAACATCTGTTTTAAAACACTACACAGCAACCTCTCAGGAAACTTTTCCCCAAAATCCCAGCTGCACAGGCATTAATGGCCACTACATTTTCTGTCAGTCATTATACATGAAAGTAGCTGGGTTGAAAAGCATTAGAAAACATTTGTCTTATCAGAGGAGTATTATGGAAATAATCCTGGCTTGTATTAGAAATAGTGTGGCCAGCAGGTCTAGGGAAGTGATCATCACCCTGTACTCAACGTTGGTGACACCCCGAGTACTGTGTTCAGTTTTGGGAACCTTAGTACAAGAAGGACGTTATGGTGCTGGAGCAGGTGCAGAGGAAAGCAACTAGGCTGGTGAAAGGCCTGGAGAATCAGCCTTACGAAGAGCGGCTGAGGAACTGGATTGGACTAGATGGTCTTTCAAGGTCCCTTCCAATCCCTAATGTTCTGTGATTCCCTGGGCTGCCCAGGCAAGTGGCTGAGTCACCATCCCTTGGTGTGTTTAAGAGTCGTATAGAGATCTGTTTTAGGGATCATAACATAAGAGTAGGGTTAAAGATTGGACTTGATGATCTTATAGTTCTTTTCCAACCTAAGTGTTTCTGTGATTCTGTGAAATAGAAAACCCAAACCCGGTACGTCAGACAGAAATCTGTACAAAGCTGTATCCAGACCAGGTTCACATAATCCTGCCATAATTAACTTCAAGAAACTTGGTTCTAGATGACCAAATGCCATGTGAAACAGAGTCTAGCACAGAACTCTTCCACGATACAGCTGCCTCGAACATTTACAACCTGTGAGCTGCTATGGAGATGCAACTGTGGCAATGAAATAACATCCTGTTAAAGAGAAGACACGACACAAACCCTTTGAATCCTAGTACGACATCACATCAGTCACTTGAATTCTTCCCCGACACCCCATTGCTACAAAAACTTCCTCTAAATGGCGATGCCAGATACATATTCATAGGTACATTCTGGGGAGGTACGGGAACAGTTATAAAATGCTACTGATGCTTTTCAATCTGTTGCAGCAGTCTTTAAGAACACAATAGTATGGGGGAAAAAAATCCTTTTCTAAGGCACAAAAAAAGCTTCAAAGAGGAGAATACCCTCGTAAGCATCTTTTCATCATTATGTCCTACAGAATTGGGCTTGGTTTTTGTAAGTTCTTGCCGTCTTTTTTTCTTCCAGCAAGTTTGTTTTGCTTTCAACTACAGAAGACTAAAAGTTGTTTTCTCTTTCCTATTTAAATGAAGCTGTACCGTCAAAATCTTACGACTAACTGAAACATTTTGGGAAGTTTATGCTATCTCTGGAAGTAATGCTGGAGACATTTGTGGTCTAGTAAACAGTTAATGGTGATGTTTACTAAATCACCTGCTTTGTAAGTTAATCTGGAATAAATCAATCACACAAAGCAAAGCTCAGAGCAAGCAAGTAATAGTGTTGCAGAAGCACATATCAGAATCACAGAATCACAAAACATCAGGGATTGGAAGGGACCTCAAAAGATCATCTAGTCCAATCCCCCCACCACAGCAGGATCACCTAGATCAAGTTGCACAGGAATTGTATTCTCATAGATGTATCTGTGTGTTCTCCTTGTTATCTGGTCCTTCTCCTGGCTGAGGAGTGTTGAGGAAGGGCTTTTGCCTCTTTTTCCCTCTTTATCCCAAAGGGGCCAGAATTACTAGGTTCCAAGAGCAATGCAGCTCTGCCACCGCAGAGGTAGTCACTGACACAGACGCTGCTAGATACTGGTGGGTTTTAAAAAAAGTCATCAAGGTTATAAACTCGAACTTGACTTGTGGGCTTGCTCAATCATCAGACAGGTAAAATCAGAGAATTAAGCAAAACTGGAGCACGGTAGTTCTGATGAGCTGATGAGCAAGTGAGCTACGTTACCCACTACCTACGTGGTGTTCAGCCACACATCACTGTGCTCATACACCATTACCTCTCCTCTGAGGGCAGAAAAGTTTCACAAAGTTCTCTAAAGACACACAGTGTCCCTAATGGATACAGGCTAGAGAAAGCTGTTCAGAATGACAGGATTTACAGGGTTTTGGAGCTTGATTCTCACTGCTGACACTGATCATTCAACTCTATTCAGTGTTTCCTTGGGAATACTACAGAACTCTAACGACTGGGATGGAAAAAAACAGAGCGCTTGTCTGTCATGGGTGACTGCAACTATCTGAGAACTGATTTCATTTGAATATCAAAGTTCCAAGGCAGTCTCTTACATCAGCTTTTCTAGATTTGTCTTCAATTCCCAACTTTATGTATTCTAGAGAAGGAAGGCAACAAGAAACTGAACTGCCTAGTAAGTTCATCCTAGTAAAACAAAAACTTCCTGTGTGTAGATAATTCAATCTGTAAGATACTGGCTTTGGTTCTTACACACTTTCCACTGTGCTAGGAGTGTTGATTTGACTCTTCACCACTTTAAAAATGGTGTTTATGTAAACTGCAGAACTACACAGAGACAAACCCAAAGCCTCAGAATGAACCTACCTGTGAAAAGCCGATCACTGCTCCATTTTCATCAAGCACATTGAAATTAATGATTGGACCCTGGACATCAGGACTGCTGAAATCTGTGTCACTGTAAATACGAACTACAGGAGCCCCGTTGGCATATTTTAAGGTAGACAGCACAGTATAGGTATAGTGAGCTAGTGCAAAGGTATGCTGCTTTATCTTCTCCATTCCACCTGGAAGAGAAAAGTGCGTGTACATGTCAGATCACTTATTTTCATAGAAATGTAAAAAAATAACTGATGGGAGGTAAGTAACTGGGTATGACAATAAAACCCCATGACAATAAATACCCATGACAGTAAATACACATGACAATAAATGAGAAAATAATTACTCTAACGCTAATCCAACTAATTTATCATGTGGAGCAAGAAAAGTACAATTAAACTTCAGTTAGAAACTGAAAACCTATGGATTGATGTCTCTATGGAAGAAAATCAGAAGACAGCATTATGACCTCGAACCATTGTAAAAGACACAGGATGATACTTGAAGACTAACAACTCTCAGACTTTGATTAACAACAAGATGGCTCATTGTAGGTGTCAGGAGGATGGAGCCAGGCTCTGCTCAGTGGCATCCAATGATAGGACAAGGGGCAACAGGTGTGAGCTGGAACACAGGAGTTTACACAAAAATCTGAGAAGGAACTTCTTCCCAGTAAGGGTGATGAATTAGACTGGGTGATCTTTCAAGGTCCCTTCCAATCCCTAATGTTCTGTGATTCTGTGAATGAGCTGAAAGCAAGACAAAAAGGGGGAGGTAGAATGAAAAAAAAGAGGTGGCAGAGGAGGGGGGAGTGAGAGGACTTCAGAATAAAGATAGATCTTTGGCTTTTCTGATGTAACTGATTAGGGAAAGCTCAGAACTGGTTCAACGTGCATTATAAAATGTGTCTCCTGTGCTTCAAGACGCTAAGGAGGTTTGGGAGTGCAGAGGATACCTCTTCCTTCCTTCCCTGCCCCTCAACTAGCTAAAGCTGAGGTTCACAGGATTTGTAACACAGCCTTAAGACCAAGAGATTAAAGTCTCCAGAGGGAAAAGATTGTCACACCCGCAGCATATTTCCAGTTCAGTCACAGCGGATCCAGCAACTTGGAGGATTTTATCTGGCAATATATGACCTCAGGACAGTTGTGTGTGGCTTCTAAAGCACCGGTTTATAATCCAGCATGCTAAAAGAAATGGAACTTGCCAGGCTGTAAACTGTGGCATTCAGCAATACTTTATCTCACACTCAGCCCTTCAGAGGTCTTTGGGTTTTTCTTGTGGGTTTTTTTTTGCTCTAAGAATGTTGACAACTTGATTTTGGAGCCTACAATATTTTTTTCATGCAAGGGCCTGGAACAACTGCCTTACGGAGAGAGATTGAGAAAATTGCAACTTTTTAGTTTGGACAAAAGGCGGCTCCAAGGGGATTTAATCACTGTCTGTAAATCCATGGGAGCTGGGTGCCAAGCAGAAAGGAGTCCTCTCTTTTCAATGGTGTCAGACAGGACAAGGGGTGATGAATGCCAGCTTGAACACAGGAAGTTTCACCTCAATCTGAGGAAAAACTTCTTTACAGTCAGGGTTATTAAATATTGGAAGGGGTTGCCCAGGGAGGGTGCAGAGTCCTCTTCTTTGGAGATGTTTCAGACCTGTCTGGATGCAGCTTTGTGAAGCTGATTGAGGCTTTTTAGGCAGTTCTGCTTTTTAGTAATTTATATCCTGCTTGAGCAGGAAGGTTGGACCAAATGGCCTTTGAAGACCCCTTCCGACCCTAATAAACTGTGTAGACTGAACCATGGTGACTGGCTGCTTAACAGCTTAGAAGCTGGGGTTTTTTCCTGCATACTGAAGTCAATGGCTTTTTCCTAGATTAGAGTGTTCTATTTTTAAACATTTACTGTACTCAAGTGTAGAATGTTCTAATTCACCATGTTTATTCATTTACATGGGAATTTTCAGCACAGCAGCAAGCATATTCTACTTCTAAATGTACAAACACTAGGTAAACAGCGAGTAAGAAGACATTTGGTTCTGAGGCCATGGCTCTGCAAGCAGTGATGCAAAATGGGCTGAGTGAGGAGGAGCTGTACAGTCCTTCAAATTTGCACCTTTTTCTGCTCATCACCCACTTAATCACTTTCCCTAATGTGTTTTTTACAGGGTGCACAAAGCTGTTCCACCTTATGGGGGGGGTCACTGGACTGGGAGTAGGGGAAGCTGCTAGAAGTAGCGCTGGGAGCTCTTTAAGCTAACACTATTGATGAATATAAAATCAGCGTCTTCAAGTTTCTTTCTCATTTCAGTGAGTAACATTGTGTTGCTGGAGGTTGGATGTTAGGAAGCACTTCCTCATGGAAAGGGTGATCAGACACTCGAATGGACTGCCCAGGGAGTTGGTGGAGTCCCCATCCTTGGAGGTGTTTAAGGACAGACTGGATGTGGCACTTAGTGTCATGGTCTAGGTGACTGTGGTGATGTTAGGTCATGGGCTGGGAAATCCTAGAGGTCTTTTCCAGTCTCACTAATTCTGGGATTCTGTGTTATCACATGAATATAGTCAAATCAAGGCTGTTGCCTGTCCTTAACTTCCATGCTTATGTTGCATAGAAGGTTTGTTTTGGCCAGATATCTAGAAAAGAAATCAAGAGACTAGGTTACAGCATGAAGGGCAGAAGATTAGATCTTCACCATGGAAAGCAGTAATGCTCTTCTGAGGATGTGATACCTACATCATCTCACATGTATTTCAGTTTGCCAAGGGTTTGTGGAGAAATATGGGACCCATTTCCAGAATGCTGTTGCTATTTATCATTCCACATTGTTTGATAATGTACAATAAAAATTTGAGGGAGTGGAATGAACCTCTAAACAGACTTCTCTGAATCTGACATTAATGAATCACATTCAGCCTCAGAATAAAGGACCACAGAATGGGAAAGCTAACTGAGCTTAGCTTCTGAGACTGAGATGGATGCTATCATCATGGTAACAGTGCGTACCTTAGTGGCACATCATGGCTTGAGTAGCTCTGATCATGACTCATAAAAGGCTTGCTGGCTGAAGGTCCAAATTCAGCAGGTGACCCTACCTAGAGAATGATCAGTAGGAATAAATTATATGTTCTGACAGTGTTGTCTGGGAATGGCAGTATAAGGTACCAGAAACACTTAGCAAATCTAGTCAAGATACAAACTGCACACTATGGCTTTTTTCTCCTACCACTGAAAACCCTCTTTTTCATGCTGACTGAAAAAACCCTCATGTTCCTGCAAACCAGTAAAAGTAATCACTATATAACTCTGACTCAGGAGTGGAAAGAGAGGGAAAAAAGTCCGTGTTCAACTGAAAAAAAACGCTGATCTTCCAGGAACTTCTCAAGATACATTACAATTACTAGAAATAAAACTGCTACAAAGAGAAGCAACTAGATGGCACCTCCGTGTTCTGCTGCATCTTTACTGCTATATAATAGACAGCATTGATAGCACTGGTGGGCTTGGATCATTCTTTGGTCAGAGGAATCATAGAATGTTAGAGATTGGAAGAGACCTCTGAAGACCATGAAGTCAAATTCCCCCACAACATCAGGATCACCTAGATCAAGTCACACAGGAACATGGTCAGGTGGGTCTTATATGTCTCCAAAGAGTAAGACTCCACAACCTCCTTGGGCAGCCCCTTCTAGGGCTCTGTCACCCTCATCGGGAAGAAGTTTCACTGATGTTCCATCTTATACCTGTTGTCCCTTTTCCTGTCATTGAATGCCACTGACCAGAGCCTGGCTCCATCCTCCTGACACTCACCCTTTCCATATTTATAAACACTAATGAAGTCACCCTTCAGTCTCCTTTTTTCCAAGCTAAAGAGACCCAGCTCCCTCAGCCTTTCCTCATCAAGGAGATGTTCCACTCCCTTCATCATCTTTGTGGCTCTGCTCTCTCAAGCAGCATTGGGTCCTTCTGGAACTGAGGGGACCAGAAACACTTTCTACTTGGCTAAATAACATAATTTCTTGCAATACCCAGAGACTGCTTCAAAAGCTTGATTCAACTTCATTTGTATCTTACTCCTCAAAGGACAGTGGGATAACAGAAGGAAAATTGCTTTTGGAGTCATCACAGCAAATGTCTCAGTGTTACAGACATACTGCTCTGTCTTTTCATGGGCTTTGGCCTCAAGATCATGGTGCTAGCAAAAGGCAGTATGTCTGTACATAAGGGTGAACTTTTCCTGTGTAGGCAGAAGAGGCTTTTAAAGTGTCAAAACCTCTTTTTCGAGAGATGAATGATGTGTCTGCTGCAATGATTCCTGGGGTTTGTGTCTTTTGTTTAGATATGCACTTCAGATCCTGGAACATGGTTCAGGAAGTAGTACCTGAAGCAGTTCTTAATATTGTTAATACAGGCTCTTCTCATGAGAAAAATCCTCAGGCATCTTTAATCTGCTTTTGTCTGGAAGCAATGGTTATTTCAATATGTGTGCATATCTTCTCATCCAAAACACTGGTTCCAGAGAATAAAAGTTTTGTGAAAGAAGTGATTTGGTTGTGAGTGAAGATACCTCACTCATTTGCATTTTGTTAGACATGAAAGAATCTCCTCCCTCCATTTGGCAACAAGTGCACCAACACTGATTGTTGAACCCCTCTGAAACTGGCTGCGGCAGTTCTGCTTTTCATGCAGCTACTGAGATTAATCAGGTGTGTAAGCTGAAGTCTTGTTTGTTCCAAGCCTGTTAACATGTGGTCCGAAAAGTTAGTTCTCCAAGCTCAGGAGACATTTAGTCCCTTCTCTTTAGGGGACAGAAGTGTTCAATGCGCTTAGATTGGGCTGCACTTTAGGACTGCTAAAAAGCTGTGGCTGCTGGGCTGTGGAGTGATATCTGGCAAGAATCATATTAAACATGGGTTCTGAGCTACCATGAGTTTAAACTCATGACATTTTGAGCAGGATTTTATCTGTGTTCATCCCCAGCTTAAGGGTCCGTGGAGCCTACACTGACTTGCATAGCAAGAAACTGTAACTAGGATATCTGAAATTACTGCTCCAAAACACCTGCAAAGCAGCAGAAATGAACACTCGAATAATGATTATTGAAGTTGGCCACAGCTTCAATAATCCAAGAACTCAGATTTCACACTTGGATTCCTAACCAGAATTACACTTGTGTTCTCAAATTTCTTGACCTTTGGGGTTACATGAATAAATATCCATTTGAGATCCATTCTAAAAGAACGAAAGAGTGGAAGAGTCACAAAGGCAGAAGATCTCTTTGTGAACTGAGTTCAGATATGATACCCCTCATTAGATTAATGCTAACCATTCACTGAACACACTGACAGGTAATGGGAACATGCACTATATAGGGCAAAACCAGCATCTAGATCTCTTAGACATTAAATCTGAGGATAACTTTCGCTATCCCAGTATTAGACTCCGACACCACAAACGTGTCTATTTAGTTGTGATAATGTTGCATGCAGTATGTCAGGAGAAACAAAACAGAGAAAGACAGCTTCAACAAAAACATTTTTGGGGGTTGAAGAGGACAAGACAAGGAGTAGCAATGTGCAAAACAGAAAGAAAGTATTTAACTCGAGCTTCTATTTACTGCATTAACCATTATTTCAGTGTGTTGTTTTCTTTTGTTATTGGATACACCTCTTAATTTATTACACGAGGACAAGGGGAAAGGGTTCCAGACTAGAAGAGGGGAGATTGAGGTTGGACATGAGGAAAAAATTCTTTGCTGTGAGGGTGCTGAGATGCTGGAACAGGTTCCCCAAGGAAGTTGTGGCTGCCCCAGGTCTGGCAGTGTTGAAGGCCAGGTTGGCTGGGGCCCTGAGTAACCTGATGTAGTGAAAGTGTCCCTGATTGTGCAGGGGGGTTGGAACTAGATGATCTTTAAAGTCCCTTCCAACCCTGGCCATTCTATGGCTCCATGATTCTATTACATGTAGGAATTGTGAACTCTATATACGTAGGGACTGTCCTTATCATATGCACACACCGCATGTAACACTGCGAAGGTCTGATTTCCATCAGAGTAAATCTTTATATGATCCAATTGACAAATCATGTGTGATATTCCATCAGTGTCCATCTTCCCCTTCAGCTGCCACATACTCATTCAGGGAGAAGAGAAACGATTGCTTGTTTTCAAACTGCTAGCTCAGTCTTCTTTCAACTCACCAGACACTTAGCATCAACACTGCCATTTCTGCATCAGCTCTGGAGAACAGTGGGATCCTGCCTCCTTTGTGTACATGCCCAAGTCAGGCTTGTCAAACCACAACACACCACCACATCAGTGGAGAGAAGTGAGGAAAGCAATCAAAACTTGCAAATAAGGGTTAAAAAACAATTATGTGCTAGACAACTGTAATTTAAAAGGTAGGACTAAGGAATCCACAGATCATTAGGGGTTGGAAGAGACCTCTAGAGGTCATCAAGTCCAATCCCCTTGCCCAAGCAGGGCCAGAAAACCTAATACAGGTCACACAAGAACACATCCAGATGGGTCTTGAAAGTTTCCAGAAAAGGAGATTCCACAACCTCCCTTGGCAGCCCGTTCCACTGCTCTATCACTGTTAAAGAAGTTTTGACTCATGCTGAGATGGAATCTCTTGTGCTCCAACTGACACCCATTGCCCCTCGTCCTATCACAGGGCCCTCATAGATTTATAGACAGTGATTAAGTCCCCTAACAACCTTTTCCTCTCCAAGTTGAAAAGTCCCAGATCTCTCAATCTCTCCTCATAAGGCAAGTGCCCCAGTCCCCTAATCATCCTCGTAGCCCTCTGTTGGACTGTTGGACTCACTGAATCAAGGCTATCCCTCTTGAACCAGAGAGCTCAGAACTGTGCACAAATAAGAGTGAAGCACTAGCTTTTCACATTTATATTGACAAGTTGTCTGGCATAATTTCAGAATGTAACTGTGTGTTAGTCCAAGCACAACCAGAAAGTAGGTCTTTGCTTCCAGTCTTATGAATAGAAATTTCCACTACAAAAGCTATCACCAATTAATACACACAGATACACAGACCATTAGGTGTTGGAAGGGACCTCCAGGGGTCATCAAGTCCAACTCTCCTGCTCAAGCAAACTAACTCAATTTTGGGAAAAAAGACACTTCATTTGCCTCACATAAAAAGACACACAGATAAAGCCATATGGAGATTCATTACAATGTTCTTACACAACTGAGCCACAGATCAGTGTCCAAAACCTAAAAAGAGAAAAGAAACTTCTAGCCATTCCTGCAATGTGGTACCCACCAAGTTTTTATCATATCCCTCAGTGTCAGCAGGCAATTTCAAGTCCAGTTCTCTGCTCCACGTGATCCCACACCAGTTAAGTTCGATGTTAGGAAGCCCTTCCTTATGGAAAGGGTGATTGGACACTGGAATGGACTGCCCAGAGCAGTGGTGGAGTCCCCATCCCTGGAGGTGTTTAAGGACAACCTGGCGGTGGCCCTTAGTGTGCTGGTGTGGCCGATGTGGTGATGGTAGGTCATGAGCTGGGCTGGATGAGATCAGAGGGCTTTCCACCCTCAATAATTCCGTGACTTACTGGTTGTTTTATGGTGTTCTTCCTGTATCCAATTCAAAGTTGCACAAGTCCTTGGCAAGAATCTGACGATTTTGCAGAGTTTATTTGGTACTATCTGCTAGTATAATACCTTTGTATAACACCTTGTGGCAGTCTTTTTTGCTATTTTATTTGGATTTCTTTATTTTTGTTAGAGTAGCTTCTGTTCTGGTTTATATGTAGATGGGTTTCTCCAACAGATGGATTTTGAATTAAGTTTTTTGCTTCACTAGCTGCAAAAGGAGGGACAAATCCTAGAAACAGTGTTGTCACAGAAATGGACAGCATTTTCATTTAGTTTCAGCCTATGGTTCTCTACTATTTTTAGGTGGAGGCAGCTTTTTCTGCTTTGGCTGATATAGCACTGAAAGCAAGTCTCTTTATGTAAATATAAGCAACGGAAATCCTTAGAGTTCTACTATGTAGCCATCACTACATAGATTTCACAGTTTTAGTTCTATCAAGTCTTTGAACATCTGAAAACAAAATGTTAACTTCCCTTTGGTTAAAGGGTAATAACCTCTCTGGAGTTTTTTCTTGTAGTAGCCAGATCTTTCATTTGACATCAAACAGCACAGAAAGAAAATCTCAGCACTATATTGGGTTCTCATGGTTTGAGTAGCTGTAATGTGTCTTACTTTCTAGGGCCACTACATAGCCAGCACAGCCACACTGGCATAGACTCAGACATGCAAGGGCTCCTAAGGCTGGTTACAGAGATATACAGATCATTAGGGGTTGGAAGGGACCTCCAGGGGTCAAGTCCAACTCCCTTGCTCAAGCAGGACCACAGAACCTACAGCAGGTCACAAAGGAACACGTCCAGACCAGTCTTTAAAGTCTCCAGAGAAGACGACTCCACAACCTCCCTGAGCAGCCCATTCCAGTGCTCTGTAATCCTTACAGTAAAGAAGTTTTTTTCTCGTATTGAGATGGAACTTCCTGTGCTCCAACTTAACACCCATTGCCCCTTGTCTTGTCACAGGGTGCAAGTAGAAAGAGATTGTCTCTTTCTTCTTGACCCCCAGCCCTTATGGATTTATATACAGTGATTAAGTTTCCTCAAAACCTTCTCCTCTCCAAGCACTCCAAGCTCAAAAGTCTCAATCTCTCCTCATAAAGCAGGTGCTCCACACCCCTGATCATCCTCATGGCCCTCCATTGAACGTTCTCAGTCAGATCTCTGTCCCTCTTGAACTAGGGAGTCCAGAACTGGACACAATACTCCAGATGTGGCCTCACTAGGGCAAGGCCCTGGTTAGTGCAGGGCTATAAGAGGGACTGTATGAGAAGGCATGTATGCTCACCTCAGCCCAGCCTCATACTGCAACAGATGCACAGGATTATTTCCCTTATGTGAGCCACTCTCCTTCTGCCTGTCTCTGAAGGGCAGACCCATGTAGCACAGACGTTACAGAGCTTTGGCAGGCAGCCCTCAAGGTCTGTGGCCTCCCTAGGCAAATCTGATCTTCTGTGACCTAACTCATATGGCCCTCTCCTCGTAGCCCTTTAGCAGGCAGTTTTAATAACATCACCACATTTCTTTTGAATTCTTGACGTACAATATGCAGAGTATGTTGTCACAACACTGTTCAAGCAAAAGCTAGCTCTAAATAAGCCCAGATTCCACTCCATGTGTTTCCCAGAGCAGCCTGTTGAACCCACAAACTGCACTACATTAGCTAGCAAATGTAGGTGTTTTGGCAGCTGTCCCAGTCACTTAATCAGAAACCTGAGCTCTGAGGCTGTTTCACCTGAGTTAGGAAGTCAAGATGCACATATCACAGATGTCATCTCCACCTCACTTCCATCCATGTTCAAAGGCTTGTCTGAGTATTCTTTATTTTTATCCTACAGTTGATGGATTGGACACAGGTTTAATTTGTCCTGTATCTCCCATTAGCTCTGTACTCTTAACTGTGTAGATGTAGCCTCATCAACCTGATTAAACACTTAGCAAAGACCCTATCTAACTTAAAGTAGGCAAATGCCAGACACCTCACTGAGGCTGAGGTGCTCAATAGTTTTTTTTGTACAATAGTTTTCACTGGGAAGCTCTCAAACCACACTGTCCAAGCCACAGAAGTCAAAGGCTGTGAGAGTGAGAAGGAAACACCATCCGCAGGAGCGGCATATCAGGTTCATGACTGTAAAGAACCTGAAGGTGCACAAGTCCATGCAACCTGATGAGATACATCCGCAGGTCCTGAGAGAACTGGTGGATGAAGTTGCCAGGCCATTAGCCATCATATTTGAAAAATCATGGCAGTCCACTGAAGTTCCTGCTGACTGGAAAAGGGGAAACATAACCTCCATTTTTAAAAAGGGAAGAACAGATGACTCAGGGAACTACAGCCCAGTCAGTGTCACCTCTGTGGCTGGCAAGATCATGCTGGAAAATACACTGAGGTACACGGAAAACAAGGAGGTGACTGGTAACAGCCAACACGGCTTCAGTAAGGGCAGATAAGGGTAGAAACCCAGTGGTCTTCTACGACAGGGTTACAGAGTTGGTGGATAAGGTAAGAGCAACTGACGTCACCTACCTGGACTTGTGCAGGGGATTTAACACTGTTCTACAGGACATCCCTGTCTCTAAAATAGAGAGACCTAGATTGGACAGAGGACCGCTTGGTAGATGAGGAATTGGCTGGATGGTCCCATTCAACTGTGATCAATGGCTTCAGGTCCCAGTGGAGATCAGTCACCAGTGGGGTTCCTCAGGGAGCTGCTTTGAGTCTGGTGCTGTTTAACATCTCTGTCAGTGACAGTGACACTGAGTGCCCCCTCACCAAGTTTGCTGGCGACACCAAGCTGTGTGGAGCGGTCAACAGCTGGAGGGAAGAGAGGGCATCCAGAGGGACCTGGACAGGCTGGAGAGCTGTACCTGTGCAAACTGCATGAGGTTCAACAAGGTCAAGTGCAGGGTTCTTCATCTGGGCTGGGGTAATCCCAAGAACAAATACATAGATTTAGAGCAGTCCTGAGAAGGACTTGGGGGTGTTGGTAGAAAAGAAGCCTGACACAAACCAGCAATATGTGAGGGCAGCCCAGAAGGCCAAAAGTATCCTGGCCTGGATCAAAAAAATTGTCACCAGCAGGGTAAGAGAGGTGATTCTGCCCCTCTACTCTGCTCTTGAGAGACCTCACCTGGAGTCCTGTGTCCAGATTTGGAGCCTCCAATACAAGAAGGACATGGAACTGTTGAGTGATTTCCAAGGAGGACCATAAAGAAGATCAGAGGGCTGGAGGCCCTCTCCTGTGAGGATAGGCTGAGGGAATTGAGGCTGTTCAGCCTGAAGAAGAGAAAAAGCTCTAGGGGGACCTTATAGCAGCTTTCCAGTGCATGAAGGAGGCTACAGGAAAGCTTGAGAGGGACTTTTATTGAGGGACTCTAGTGATAAATTACGTCATAGGAAGAAATTTCTCACTATGAACAGGTTGCCCAGACAAGTTGCGGAGGCCCCCCCACACTGGAAGTGTTCAAGACCAGGTTGAACAGGGTCCTGGATAACCTGGTCTAGTGAGAGGTGTCCTTGACTATGGCAGGGGGGTTCAAACTATACGATCTTTGAGGCTTGTTGTAACCTAAGCCATTCTTTGATTATAATTGTATGATTCTCTGCCAGTCTGCAGCACAAAAATTGCTCATGGGTCATTTATCTGAAAGTAATCATCTGAGCTTCTCTTCTTCTTCTAGCACACATATTACCATGGTCAAGAATTTGCTTCTCCAGCACAACCAACCAAACATTACTGCACAGTACCACAGGAATTATCCCATATTTTTTAGACAGCTTAAATGCTCCTTCCCAGACTTCTGAAGACTTGTGGGTAAAGAACTAACCATAACAAGCAAGTCAGAAAGTATTAAAAAAACCCTCTCCTTTTCTAAGGATTGAAAAGCTTAACCTAGGGAATTAGCATTTTTTCTAGTCTGGAATTTGCAGCACTAAGAGCACCAGAAGACTATAGCTTGTTATCTTTTAGGAGGCAGTTCACAAACAAGAGAAACCTCAGAGGAACAATAGGCTTCTCCTGTGAGTGAATGAACTGCTTCAAGCTAAGGAAGTGTGCAGTGAAACGGTGCAGAAGGCAGGGACCATCAACAGTTTGCTCTTCCCTGTTTGAGTTCTGCTAGCACAGAAATTACTCCACATAAGTGGCAAAGAGTCAAGCATGCCCTTCCAGGGGGGTTGAGGCATGGGCAGGGGATCCACCTGTTCCATAGCTAAAAGAACTCTGTGCATCCAAAAAAAACAAATAACAAACACCGAAAGCCTAAAGGCCTTCTGTTGTTTAAGAGAAGGATGACTGCAGGTCTGAGTTATTCCTTATAATCAAAAATGCAGTGAACAAGTGCCTACAGACAGTGTTGATTCAGGAGCAATTTAGTGACAGTTCTAACTGGAACAACACCATGACGTTACTGCCCTTGTGGTGGGGACAGATTAACCATTCAAGAACCAGCTGTCCATGAGTCAACACCATCTTGCAGCTGCTGTTCAGTGGTAGAAGAAAGAAGTCAGGCCCCGAGGACTAGCAAACATAGCAAAAGGACATAACCTCATGAAAAAGCCTAATTCAGTCCTTCCCTGTTTCCAAGTCAATGGTCAAGAAAAATCCCTTCACCACCTCGACTGGGCATCCGTACACCCCTGAGTTCAACCTGTTAATTTACTGTATTACACTTAGGTCTGTTTGCAGGTCGATGACCAATGTCGTTATCAGAAGACCCAACTCAAACTCTCACCTCGTGTGTCTCCCACCTCATACTTGCTACGAGTGAGATACTGAATATTTCTGTTTGATATCCATGACAAGAATGCAGATAGTCCACTAACATTCCCATTTGAAAATTACTATCCTCCCCTGCTTCTTGTCTATTAAAGGCTCTGGAACAGCAGCCTCTAATCTAGCTCCCTTTCCCATGGCACTAACGGCAATTCTGTCTCGCAGCTAGACCCATGATGATTTTCTTCATGCTAATGTGTACTGATCAAGGCCTTTTTATAAAGGCAGCATAAACAAGGGGCATGACCTCCAGCCATAAGAAACTCAACTCAGGTTTTTCAAGAGTAACAGGCTTTAAAACAAAATTACAGTGGGAACACAATCTCTGAGGTCTCAAAAACCTCGTCTTCTAAATCTGTCAAGCCTGAAGGAAGCTGCAAACTTGGACTCACAAAGGAAGAAGAGCACTAAAGTTGGCTTCCTCTTAACAAATGCAATTTTAATTTGGAGAATTATCCCACCTCTTGGATCATCCCCATGACTTTGGAACAGAAGCAGAAAATGTCACTCCTGAGCCTTTGTGTGTTTTTTCCCTGCCTCAGAATTGCAAAGAATTGATTTGACTATGCACCAGTCATGGAAACCAGAACTGAAATTGGGTGGGATAACAAAGAAAAATGAATTAAGGTGTGTGTTTTATTCTAATCCTAGATGCTATTAGAAACAGTTCCGCTACTGTGAATGCTGCCCCTCGAGGAAGAACCCTTCGCAGACACTACCAGTTGTCACCAAGTGAAATTAATAGAAAGAGTTGGAGATTCAGGCTAAAGAAGAAGAGTGTGTAGCAAGAGGACAAGGGGAAAGGGTTCCATACTTGAAGAGGGGAAATCAAGGTTTGACATGAGGAACAAATTCTTTGCTGTGAGGGTGCGGAGATGCTGGAACAGGTTGCCCAAGGAAACTGTGGCTGCCCCATCACTGGCAGTGTTGAAGGCCAGGTTGGATGGGGCCCTGAGTAACCTGATCTAGTGAAAGTGTCCCTGCCTGTGCAGGGGAGTTGGAACTAGATGATCTTTAAGGTCTTTTCCAACCCTAGCCATTCTATGATTTCCCTCTCACGTTCTTTCACGCGATGCTTCTTTACGAGTCTTTCAAAAAGACAAGGCTGAGAACACCACACAGTTGCTTTTTAATAGTTCTCACCAGTGACTCACTGCTTCACAATTCATGGAGAAAAGGATGAGAAATGGCCTTCTTTTTCCAGGTCAGGTGTTATTTTCTGCCACCAGCTCATTGTTTCTATACCAAGACTCCTTTCCAAACCCAGAGTACTACAGAATCATAGAATGGTTTTGGTTAGGAACAACTGTCAGACTTTGACTGGCAACAAGCAAGAGGGCTCAAACAACTGTAAGCAAATAGAAGATAACCAGTGAGCAGAGTAATGTGGAAGGCTGCCCCTGGCAAAGAACTCTGCTTGAGTTGTGAGAACACAACAAGCTTTCGTTCTCTCAAGGACTTGCTTGGCAGTGTTTCATCTACAAATTCCCCCACACCGGGGGTGAGGAGAGCACCTAAGGCAGTGGGAATAAAAGGAAGTATTCAAATGGTGCAGAGGACCACCACCCCAGCCTGCAGCCATCCTAAGAGACAGGGCTGGGGGTACAATGACTGACTGTGGAGACATCAAGAAATCTGCAAAGCTGAAGAATGAGGAGGGGCCGATTGCCCATCACGTCCTCAACACCCACCCATTAAGCTGACTAGGCCAACAAACTGATTGAGAAGATGGCCAGAGAAATCAAGTTGTTCTCCACAGTGTCAAGGAGTGAGGTGGGGAAAGAGCTGGAGCCTGCTGATACCACTGCAGTCCAAGTGGTGATCTAATCTATCCTGTATCTTCTCCCTTTTCCTCTTTTTCTCTCCTCTACTCTCTGAGTTAGGTATCTAGTAACTTCAGCGATTTCTGTATTCTCCGAATTCAGCACATAATAACTTCAGTAAAAATTGAATTTTACGCAGCCTTATGGTGTAAAGCTCTCTAAGTAGACCCACGCAAATCCACAGACCTGAGTCTCTCCCTTCTCTGATCAATTGGGACATGACAACAATCTCAAAGATCATCTAGTTACACTCTCCATCACAGGCTGTGACATCTTTCACTGGACAAGGTTGCTCAACCTTGAACACATCCAGTGATGGAGAATCTACAACTTCCTTGGGCAACCTGTTCCAGCATCTCAGCACCTTCACATTGAAGAACTTTTTCTTTATGCCTAATCTACACTTAACTTCTTTCAGACTAATCTCTTATTCTCACTTTACACCTTTTTCCAGGCAACCATTTCCAATTTTCTAGCTACTGTCTTCAACACTGTCCTCCCATTTCGTAAACTTTTTCAGACAGGACTGTCCTGAAAAGCATCTTCCCAGACCCCACATTCATAAATCCTTCCAGCTGCATGTGCTCCCAAGCCTGACAGATCCCACATTCCACTGCGGCACATAGCTCCATCATAAGAGCATTTAGCTGTCATCACTATTAGAATTTTCATTCAGGTTGAAAAGACCTTTAGGACCATCACATCCAATCAGTAACCCAGCACTGCCAAGTCCACCACTAAGTCATGTCCCTGAGCACCACATCTACACTGCTTTTAAATACCTGCAGGGATGGTGGTTCCATCACTTCCCTGAGCAGCCTGTTCCAATGCTTAATAACCCTTTATCTAAAGACATTTTTCCTAATGCCCATTGAGTCCATTTCCCCTCATCCTATCACTTGTTATTTGGCAGAAGAGATCAATACCCTACTCACTACACAACCTCTTTTCAGGCAGTTGTGGAAAGCAGGCGGGTCTCCCCGAGACTCCTTTTCTAAGTGGCTCCCTTGGCCACTCCTCAGAGGACTTATGCTCTAGACCCTTCACCAGTTTTGTTGCCCTTCTTTGAACACATTTCAGCACCTCAGTGTACTTGTAGCAAGAGACCTAGAAATGAACACAGTATTTTAGGTTCAGCCTCGCCAGTACAGGGAGACAATCACTTCCCAGCTCCTGCCGGCCACACTACTAATGATACAAGTCAGGATGTGGTTAGCCTTCTCGGCCACATGGGCACACTGCTGGCTCATACTCAGCTGTCTGGCAAACAACATTCCCAGGTCTAGGCAGCTTTCCAGCCACTCTTCCACAAGCTTGCAGCACTGCCTGGGGTTGTTGTGACCCAAGTGCAGGACCAGCACTAAGCCTTGCTGAATCTTGTACAACTGGCCTTGGCCCATCGATCCAGCCTGCCTATACCTCTTCGTAGAGCTTGCCAGCCTTCAAGCAGATCAGCACTATAGCCCAATTTAGTGTCACCTGCAAACTTATTCAACCATCTCTATCCCAGCATTATGCCAATATTGGTCTCCCTTTCCACATCTGTCTACATTGCTAAACTCCTGACATCTCATTAAATCACACTACTAGGTCAGGGCTCTACTCTTCAAGGTCCCTAACATGTTCTCGCGTCCTTTAAAGCATTACTGAAGTCAGTCTTGTGCCTCAGCGGTTCAATTTTGTTCAGTGCTCATCTTCCCTTTCAAAACATCCATCTTTTGCACTACCTGACAACTCTTTTTGCCATCAGACTCCATGTAACTACTCCGCTTGGATCTCCTTACACTGTTCTGTTCTCTTGGCAGCTCAAGTCCTTGGCTCTCATTTCCAAAACGCCTATCTTTGATTCTGTTAATATTTGCACTCATATATCCTCTTCCTTTCTTCTCATGGTTTACACTACTCTTGAATCTACTTCCTTATCCTTATTTCCAGAATTACCAGCTTTCAGTAGCCTTTGATGCCAGCTTCTACCCAAAAAAACCCCTACCCTTGTTCCAAGAAGTTATTGGAATGAGAAACTTTCAGAAGCTTTTCCCATCAAATCAAAGCTAAAGGAAATTTAATTAGCTATCTATGCTATTTTAATTTTAGACCTTATCTACCCCACCAGAATTATCACGTCCCTGATCTTTTATCAGATATTAGCATCCAATTTGCCTTTTGGGGCAAACGTAGCCTCTTCTTCCATGTTACACAGAGCCACAGCACTTAAAATCATCCTTAAGTCAGAAAAACACCTCGAAAATCCAAAGAACTTGATTTTACCAATAGCAGTGCGGCCCCATACATGGAGACTTGGGAATGACTAGAGAAGTGAGAAGTACTCTCTTTGAAAGGTCAAAAGGAAGAATAC
This sequence comes from Phoeniculus purpureus, assembly GCA_028565055.1. NCBI lineage: Eukaryota > Metazoa > Chordata > Aves > Bucerotiformes > Phoeniculidae > Phoeniculus > Phoeniculus purpureus. Next base: position 15,684,773 of record JAOXOE010000441.1, on the reverse strand, counting down.
AGTTACCCCTGCAACAGAAGCAAAGTCTGACCACATCTTCAGAAGAAAGCAGCTCCCAGGTGAGGTCTAACAGCTTTCTGCAACTACCTAAAAGGAGGTCATAGCAAGGTGGGAGTTGGTCTATTCTCGTAAGTAATAAGCAACAGAGGAAATGGCATCAAGTTGCACCAGAGGAGATTCACATTGGATAGTGATAAGCATCCCTTCACCAAAAAGGTGAATTCCAGACACTGGCATAGGCTGCCCAGACAGGACAGTGAAGCAGAAATAAACCTTGAATGATAAATTATGCACCACCCTTGTGTGGCTTCCTCTTGGCCAGACAGGAAATTTTTGTCCCAAAGTGTTTTGTCTTCAGCTTTGATCGCAGTGTTGGATCTGCTCTGTTTAGCACTCCCCTCAGCATGGAGGTGTCAGGAGAGCAGACACAAAGTTCAGCCTTACTGCAAGTCACAGTCGGATCTTCCATTAGCCTTCTCCCCTCCCCCTTCCCAGCTGGAACTCTCCTTGAGTTTGAAAAGATACTATTAAACATTTTCCAGAGGGCCTTACAGAGGACACATTATTTTGATGGATGCTGGGACTAAAGAAGGAGGATTTCTAAGTACAGTGAAATAATGCAGTTTGTTCTAATGGGTTTAAGAGATGCCTGGGGCACCAAGTAAGTTCCTTCTCTGCAAATCAAAAACACAGAAGACCAGAAAATGGGGCTGAACAACTAAACGCCAGGAAGCGGGGAAATTGGGCTCTATTTAACTGCTGCTCTTGGTTACAGCCAACTTCAGGCTGCTTGGAAAAACAGCACACACACACATCATTGGCACAAACTTAACAGGAGAAAACAAAGAGACAACAGGGGTCAAACTGGGGGTGGCAAGTAGAAGGATGGAAGGCTGGGTCCCCACCCCCCACCAGAGAGTCGGATCAATTATCCTTGAATACTAACAAGATTTCTGATTAAAGAATTGCTGCTATGCAGTAGAAACAGAAAGCTCCAGCAGTTCGGAGGGGCTGTCAGCCATTAACAAAGAGACACACAAGACTATGTCCTGCCAGGGCATACGGAGGAAGTCTATACAAGGTAGCCAGGAGAGGGGTCACCCCGGCCTGCAGTCATGATACTGTTTCACTGCTGGTAAATTTAACTCCAGGAGTAATGCTTCACCTTGCTACTACAGAATAGGGTGTCTGTTTTCAAGCAAACATTCTCTACTGGAAGCTCTGCTGGAGAGCATTTCTTTCAGTTCTGGGCCACTCACTTCAAGAAAGAGATGGAAGGGCTGTAGTGGGTGCAGAGGAGCAAGAGGTTGGGGAAGGGACTGGAGGGAAAAGCTGATGAGGAGAGGCTGTGCCAGGGAGCTTGGGGTGTTTACCCTATAGGAGAGAAGACTCAGGGAGGACCTTCTCCCTTTAGACAGCTCCCTGAAGGGAGGTTGTAGTCAGGTGGGGGTCAGGTTCTTCTCCCATGCAGCCAGTGCCAGGATGAGAGGGCAGGACCTGAAGCTGCCAGGGGAGGGTTAGGTTGGATGTTAGGAAGCCCATCCTCATGGAAAGTGTGATCAGATACTGGAATGGACTGCCCATGGCAGTAGTGGAGTTCCTGACCCTAGAGGCACTGAAGAAGAGACTGGCTGTGTCCATTAGTGCCATAGTCTAGATGATTGTGGTGATGTTAGGTCATGGACTACACTTGATGATCTTAGAGGTCTTTTCCAGCCTCAATAATTCTGTGATTCTGCGAACTTTATTGTCATCTTAACCCATTCAGGGGAAAAAACAACTGGTAGTTCTGACGCTATTTACACACAACAGTTCTAGAAACAAGAGCCTGCTCTGACTGGGCTCATACACATTGACAAAATTGCCCATTGCAGTACAAACACAGAACATGCAGACACAGTACTGTCCATTAATCTTAATGGTTTGTGACCTGCTGACTGGTCCTTAATGACCTAAGAAGAACCTAATGAAAACAAACATTTTCTTTTGCACAACCCAAAGCACTACTAAAGTTCAGTATACTGCTGTAGGAATATGTCTCAGCCCAGCGGAATCAGTCTTTCTATTTTAAAAAGCAGTCAGAATCATCAAGGTTGGAAGTCCAACCACCAACTCAACCATAATTCAGCAAGGAAGAAATCCACAAACATCAGCTTCATTTGATCACTTTTTCATTAAGTCTTTATCAAAACTTATTTTCCTGCTGGCACACAGTGAGTCTGGCCTTTCATCCAGCCTCACAGCAGCTGAGGAGCAGCTTCTCCTCATACAAACACTGACCACTCACAAGTCTCTTACTCGAAATACAGAGGCTGGAACGTCTGCTTTTAAGAGGTGGTTCTCCACAACAAGACCAAAAAGCGGGAAAGCTGAAAAACCTGAGCAGAAACTCACCCACAAATGCTCACAAGGTGACCAGATACATGGCATGAATAAACCACAAACCTCTGGAATCACAAGTCCCTGGATCTATGCAGTTCCCATCATTAGTACAAAGAAACGGAAACCTACTGAGAAGACAACAGAGAAGTAAGAGATTCAAGAAGCATTACAGAGCCCAGTCTTCACATAGTAGAGACAAGAAAATCCCATGAAAGAGTGATGCCTAAAGAAATGTGTGCCCAGGTGGCATGAAAGGCCAATGGCATCCTAGCTTGGATCAGCAACAGTGTGGCCAGCTGGACTAGGGACGTAATTCTCTCCCTGTACTGGGCACCAGTGAGGCCTCCCCTCGAGTACTGGGGGCAGTTCTGGGCCCCTCACTTCAAGAAAGAGATTGAGGAGCTGGAGCGGGCGCAGCAGAACAGCAAGGCTGGGGAAGGGATTGGAGGGAAAATCTGATGAGGAGAGGCTGAGAGAGCTGGGGCAGTTCAGCCTGGAGAAGAAGAGACTCAGGGGGGACCTTCTCCCTCTACAACCCCCTGAAGGGAGTTTGTAGTCAGGTGTGGGTTGGGCTCTTCTCCCAGGCCACCAGTGCCAAGAGGGCAGAGCCTGAAGCTGCCAGGGGAGGGTTAGGTTGGATGTTAGGAAGCCCTTCCTCATAGAAAGTGTGATCAGACACTGGAATGGACTGCCCAGGGCAGTGGTGGATCCCCATTCCTGGAGGTGTTTCAGGAAAGACTGGATGTGGCACTTAGTGATGTGGTCTAGGTGATTGTGGTGATGTTAGGTCATGGGCTGGGCAATCTTGGAGGTCTTTTCCACCCTCAATATTTCTGTGATTCTGTAACCACTACAGCAAAGAACCACAGACACTACAGATGCAAAAGCAAGAGCCTGATCTTCAAGCACGTTAAGATTCACACACAACAATTACAATTAGAGTCCTCTGTGACACAATTTATGTGAAACACAGATGGCCACTACATACAGTATGCCAATGAATGGAGTGCATTTGCTGTATTTGCTCTGTTTCATCAGGTAAAGCCAGACATAAGTTTTAAGTATTTAATATGTGCACATGTAGTGTCTTACTATGTTAACTCATTTGAAATAACAAATAGCAAAGATAGAAATAAGAGTGCACTGGAGAAATCAAGTGTCCATTCTTCTTATATGCATCTTCTAGCAACATCTTGCTTACCAATTCACCCTTTCCACAGGAGAATCAGTAACCTTTCTGCAGTTATATGACTCTTCTGATCATCAGAAGAGAATTCTGGGTCTCTTCAGCTTTGGAAGAAAGGACACTGAGGGGTGACCTCATTAATGTTTATAAATATGGAAAAAGAAGGATCAGAAGGATTGAGCCAGGTTATGCTCAGTTGAATCCAACGACAGGAAAAGGGGCAATGGGTATCAGCTGGAACATAAGAAGTTCCAGATCAATATGAGAAGGAACTTCTTCCCAGTGAGGGTGACAGAGCACTGGAACGGGCTGCCCAAAGGGGTTGTGGAGTCTCCTTCTCTGGAGATGTTTAAAACCCACCTGGTCATGTTCCTGTGCGACTTGGTCTAGGTGATCCTGCGGTGGCAGGGGGATTTGACTGGATAATCTTTTGAGGTCCCTTTCAATCCCTAACATTCTGAGATTCTGTGATCAGCAAGAGCAATCGATGCAGTGTTACAAAGAGTAACAGCCACAAGTCACGTGTAGCTGAGAAACTTAAAGGTGTTGGACATGCACTTACTTTTTAAACATATTTTTAAACCCTTCACCGTTTTTCACAATTACATCCCTTTATCAACTTTTTAAGGGTTATATATTTTACTGTGTTCATTGGTAAGAGGCACTCTAGGTCAAATGGAATTTGCCTTGGGAAAGACCATTTCTGCTTCGCGTCCCACATTTGAAAAACAAGGACAATATCTGCCTACTCATGAGGAAGATTCAAGAGGGTTATTAGACTACAGAACATTCTTGCAGAATGAATGTTTTAGTTAATTTTTACTGTTAATTTCACCAGTCTGGATAACTACAAGTTTTAAGGAGTAAAAACACAATACAAACCACTTTCATTTCTTCTTCAAGGTAACATACAGTCTCCTGACTTGATTACAAACAACTGGATAATGTTTATTCCTAACCACTTTTTCTTCAGTAACTTCCATTTACACAGTGTAGATAAAGAGTTTCAATTTTTCTTAAAATCCTTTTTGTGGCCCACATGAAAAGAATAACCTTCTTCAAGGTTCCCAAGACACTCAGGAAATGCAAGTACTTTACATTAATAAGCACCTATTAATTTATCCAACAGTCTGAGGATTCAAGAAGGGATTCTTTACAGCAGAAGAAAATGCTAATCACAGAATTACTGAGGCTGGAGAAGACCTCTAAGATCACCCAGCAAAGCCCTTGACCTAAAATCACCACAATCACCTAGACCAGGGCACTAATGGACACAGTTGGTCTGTCCTTAAACACCTCCAGGAATGGGGAATCCATCACTGCCCTGGGCAGTCCATTCCAAGGTCTGATCATCCTTTTGTGAGGAAGGGCTTCCTAACATCCAACCTAACCCTCCCCTGGCAGCTTCAGGCCTTGCCCTCTAGTCCTGGCACTGGTGGCCTGGGAGAAGAGCCCAACCCTCACCTGACTACAATCTCCCTTAGGCAGTTGTAGAGGGAGAAGGCCTCCCCTGAGTCTCTTCTTCTCCAGGCTATACTCCCCCAGCTCCCTCGTGCTCCTCTGCACCCAGCTCCTCAATCTCTTTCTTGAAGAGAGTGACCCAGTACTAATACACACAGCTGAAAGCTTTTGGTGGGAGAAAATTGCTTATCTGCACTAAATAAAACAATAATGTTTACTTCACCCTGGAAGAGTTCTGCTTTTCTACTAATGTTACCACACTTTAGTTAAAACAGAACTGTAGAAAAACTCCAAAGCAACAAAACCAAAAAAACCTCAACCATTTGTCAGCTTCCTGCAGCATCTTACTCTTCATTTTAGAGGAATAAATCATAGAATCATCATGGCTGGAAAGGACCTCCAGGATCATCAAGTCCAGCCCTCAGCCCAACGTAGAATCATAGAATCATTAGTGATTGGAAGGGACCTCGAAAGATCATCTAGTCCAATCCCCCTGCCATGGTCAGGGACATCCCACCCTAGATCAGGCTGGCCAGCCTCATCCAGCCTGGCCTTAAACACTTCCAGGGACAGGGCCTCAACCACCTCCTCAGCCCAACATCTCCCTAACCTCTACATCACGGCCTCAAGTACTTTAGATACTCGGTTTTCAAAGACCTTCAGGGATGGGGACTCCACCACCTCCCTGGGCAGCCTGTTCCAGTGCTGCACCCTCTCAGGAAAGAACTTTTTCCCAAGATCAATTCTAAACCTCCCCTGATGCAGCTTGAGGCCATTTCCTGTCATTCTATCATTAGTAATTTGGGAGAAGAGACCAGCACAAACCTCACTACAACCTCTTTTGAGGTAGCTGTAGAGAGCAATAACTTCTCCTCTCAGATGATGGAGATATTACTTAGTGCCATCACCACTGACAGAAGATAATTCAGCATGATCACAGGATCTGTGAATATTATCCAGCCTGATCAACAGTAAACCCTATCAGCACACCTAGGAAGTATTATCACACTATCAGCTCCTCACTGACAACAGGAAAACAGAGGAGTTTTGCTTTCACCCAAGACCTGTAGAACCAATAGCAATATTAAGTACACATAGCAGAGATCCCAGTTCCCCTTGCAAACCTTCCTTTTATAGAGGTATCATTCAGGTTTCTGACTCTAAAACATTGTCAAGATACCTGGGGAGTGAAGCTCTGGTAGTAATCATGCATTTTTCCAGCAGAGCTTCAGGAGCCAGAACGGCAAACATATTGCCCAGACAGGTTCTGTAACTTTCTGTATTTATACTATCACAAACCACCATAACATCACCCTTCATCACCACGCACCAGCCGTGCACCACCAGCTTTTCCTTCTTTCTCTTTCTCCCTCTATTCATTTTTACCTGCAGTGTACTTTGCAAAGAGCTCAAGACACCTGCAGCCCGTTTTTTTGGCACAGACTTCAGTTTTAACTGCCACTATCCAACAAAAGAGGGCAAAGGTCCATCTTGCAGACTTGATCACTTTACCTGCTTCTGTACTGAGGCAGCACAGCACTAACCAACCAAGGACTTCCAACAATTTACCTGTTTGGCACCACAAATTTTGTGACAGTGAAGCTGTCCACCATTTCTGCAGGTACTTCTATGGGACAGCGATAAAAGCTTTTCTAGCTAAGAGGAGGAACACCAGCTCATTACAGACTTCAGCACCTTCTCTACCACTTCTATCCTGACATGTCCTCATTTTTTTCTTGCTTCAAATGGGAAAAAAATTGCTCAGGAATTGTGTTCTCACTGCAAAGTATATCTTTCCATGAAGAAAAGAGGATACTCAATTCTGGAAGCAGTTGGCACACCCAATCATAAACTCACATTCACAGAATCATAGAATCATTAAAGTTGCAAGAGACATGCAGGATCATTAAGTCCACCCATCAACCCAATGCCATCATGTCTGCTAAACAATGTTTTCAAGCACCAGATCTACACGGTTCTGAATGCCTCCAGTAGTGGTGACTCCACTACTTCCCTGGACAGCCTGTTCCAATCACTTTGTCAGTGAGTAAATTTTTCCTGATGTCCAATCTAAACCTCCCCGAGTACAATTTGAGGCTATTTCCTCTTGTCTTATCACTGGTGCCTTCAGAGAAGAGACCAAGCCCCATACCTCTGTACAATCTCCTTTCAGGTAGTTGTAAAGTGCAATAAGGTCTCCCTTCAACCTTCTTTCATTCGACAAGAGGATTCTTAAAAAGAGACAAACTGCCCTAAAAAGTGTCCTCAAAAGAAAGTAGTTAGGCAACATCAAGGCCCAACTGGTTACTAGCAAAGCTGCACTTTATGATCAGACATCCCCCACAAGGCTGTTAACAGCCCAGACACATTAACTAGGAGCACCTGGGTAACAACCAACATAAAACACATCCAGATCTGCACCTCCCTTAGGATCTACGCTTTAGATCCTTGTGTGTCCTACACAGCGTCTGTGTGGCAGCTGGGAACTGAAGACTATTTCTGGTTTCTAAAAAGCAGGTTTTCTGATCCATAGAATTGTAGCCCTCTCCTCTGCCTTTCCAAGCTGGTTTAGCACCTTCTTCAAAGCTGCCCACAATTAGGATTCGTGTTAAAAGAGAAATAATAGAACTTGAAACACAAACACACTCTGATTACACCCCAGAGGCAACGCTTGTAGAATGACAGAGGTCAGCAGCACTAGTGTGAATACTTCCTGTCCTTTCAGAGCAGCACAGGAGAAAATGGGTGGGTGAAATTACCCAGCAGCTGCCAACAGAGTGAACGGAGATAAACGAGGTCCAACCCTCTCGAAAAGCTTCCAACTCTTTATAGAATCATAGAATCATCAAGTCCAGCCCTCATCCCAACATCTCCCTAACCTCTACACCACGGCCTCAAGTGCTCTAGCTACTCGGTTTTTAAACACCTCCAGGGATGGGGACACCACCACGCCCCTGGGCAGCCTGTTCCTGTGCCCAACCACTCTCTCAGGAAAGAGCTTCTTCCTAAGATCCAACCTAAATCTCCCCTGATGCAACTTGGGGCCAACAATTCCACGAAGCCTTCAGACGTCTTCTCTTTCGTAGGGCACATTCTAAATATTAAACACTTACGTACAAGTCTAAGAAACAGCAAGTGCTTTTCAGGAGGAACCTCAAAGTTTTCAAAGGCGAGACACTTCAGATCACGGCTTCCCTATCGCCTCCTCACGCCACTATTTCTCTTGTCGCTCCTGCCCTGGCGCCGCGGGTCCTCGCCGAGGCCTGGCAGGTGATCACCCGGGACCCCACCGCAGAGCCAGGCTGCAGCTTTAAGGGGCCCGTGGCGGTGGGTGCGCGGCTGCATTCCTGCTGCGGAGCGGCGGCTGCTCGGACACGCCGGGCACGGCAGCCTCCGAGGCAACCTGCGCTCCCAGCGCGGCCGCATCGCGGGAACAAAGCCCGCGCTCGCCGCCGCCGAACTTCCGCGGGGGGCAGCGGCCGCGTGGGCCACGGGCACTTTTCGCTGCGGCCCGGGACGGGGCACAGGCGCCTACAGTGCGACGGGGCTACGCTGGGCAGGGCTCCCAGCCCGGCGGGCACAGGCAGGTGAGCGGTGCGGCAAAGCGGAGACTCCCGCCCCTGCAAGGCTTCCCCCCCCCACGTCGAGCCCGGGACGACGGTCGGGCCTCCCGCGCCGCCGCGGGGCACAGGACGCTGCGGCAGCCGCTTACCTCTGGCGCGGAGCAGCGCTCCCAGCAGCAGCAGCAGGAGCTGCGGAGGCGTGGGCCAGAGGCAGCCCCCGCCGCGCCGCCTCATGGTAGCAGCGCCCCGGCCCGGCGCTCGGGCCGCCCGCAGCGGCGTCCCGGAACCCCCTCCTGCGCGCAGCACCGCAACCCCGCCGCTGGTCGCTCTCTCGCCACTGCCGCGGTGGCTCCGGGACTGGGGTCTCAGTCTCCACTCCGCTCTGCCCAGGCCCAGCCTCGGAGGAGGGGCCCCGCCGGGGCAGCCTCCGCCCCGCTCCCTCCCCAGCGCCGAGGCACTTCTGAAAGTTTCGGCGCGGCAGAGGCGGTCCCAGGGCCTCCGCTCCGCAGCAAGACCTGCCCGCCTTCAGCACTCCTGGGGCCGCCGCCCGGAGACCCCTGCGCTCGCCCCCGGTCCCTCTCTGCTTGTGCCGCGGGTGCGGCTCCTTGCTGCATGTGGGGATGCCCTTCCTAAAGCGGGCTTGGGGGGGTCTCGCTGTCAGCTCTCACTACCGCAACTCCCGCAGCGCCGCACCAGCGCATCGCTTCGGACTCGGCTGCCCGCTCCAGCGCTGCCTGAGCGCTTGCCCCCCGCTTCCCAGTTTGTGCTGACTGGCTGTACCCAAAACACGGAGCAGAGCCCTTCTGCCTGTCCCCGTTTGCCAAACACCCTTCAGGAATAGAAAGTCTCTAAGCACCTCATTCACGAGCCCTTTGCCCCCAGCACACATGTTGCTGCCTTAGGGGGAAAGGCTTTGCTATTTGGTGTTTATCGCTGCAGCGTCCGGGGACAGCGAGTTATCTTGGATACGCTTAAAAAAATCTACACTCGCGGCCTGTAGGAGTAGAAATTAACACTTAGACACTTGTCTTGTGTGCTTTCTGGTCTCTATGCTGCATTTCAGAGCGGTCAGGACATGATAAAGTTTTATGAACCCCTGTGGCACGATTCAACATTTTAATACACAGGATTGGCAATGCAAGAATCTTGTTAAATAATTCTTCTCCACTGATTTCAAAGTAGGAACTTGAATTGGAAGCTGATGCAGATAGTCCAAACCCTACACCATAAGGTGAAGATGGGAATTTTATCTGGTGATAGGAACAGTAATCTTGAAAGCCTTCACACAGGAATTCAGAGGAAGCTGCAATTGATCTTGTCCTTTAAAGATTCACAAGAACAAGTAAACAGCATAGCAAGTGATTTAGACAATCCTGACCCTCCTATTTTAAGTGTAAAATAGTGAAGACAATGGATATTTAAATTGTTTTAAACATAAAAATTTAAAAAAAAAAGTAGGACTGAATCTGAAAAAATTGAGGTCAATATAAAGAAAAAACTAGCCAACACAGAATTTCACTCAGTAGAACTCACAAGAACACCGTAAGAAACAGTAAGCAGCAAACTATGCATCAAGTGTAGAGCCCCCAAACCTTCAAAATAATTCAAGCATTTTTGCTTTGTATGCAAGATAGCTCCTTCAAGACAGGAATAGATCCACTTCACATAGCCTGAGTGTAATAGCACATGGACAAAGGCAGTGAATTCTTCGTGCAGTGTGCAAAGTGACAGAAGAGTAACAAAAACAAGTAGCCAGGAGGGACTGATTCAGCTGGAGAGATTAAAATCCTCTTTGTGCTAATACTGACTTCGAAGCAGCAACTGAATGCATGGGAAGAATATGCAACTATTGCAAAGGAATAAAGTCCAACATACCAGTTTAAGCTGAAGAAGTTGAAGAAGTGGAAGAGTTGGGAAAGGTGGGTTGGAACTAAGGGATAAAAATCACTAATGTGGGTCTGACGGGGGGCTGGCTGACTTTGCTAAGCAAAATCCTTCCTGCCTAAAACACAGGGAAACACAATCAAAATCAATTTAAGTTTTTATTTTTTACTGAGACTAGATCCTTAGGTAATATAAATCAGATGACCCCTGCTGACTTCAGGCTCACAGAAGCTTGTTAGAAGTTTAGATGCCAAAGTACTAAAACGTGATAAAGCACAGACACAGGGCCCAGAGCTTCCTGGTAATTATATGCTTAGGTCACGGAATAGTTGTGCAGCAGCTGAGATGAGTATTTTCCTGTATTTGAAACAAAAGCCTCTTGAAAAAATACTGTTCTAAACACAAATTCACTCAATACCTCATCAGTCCTTCTCTTTCCCAAGAACAAATGTTTTACCTTGTGTTTGTTACAGGGTGTTTACCAGTCCTCTGCATCTTGTATTCTATTTTGGCAAATCAATTTCTCTCCATGCCCAACTTCCCTAATTTATATATCTGCTTTATAAAAATTTTGAACTCCCCTAGTTAAATCACAGAATCATCACAGAATGTTAGGGATTGGAAGGGACCTCAAAAGATCATTCAGTCCGTTCCCCATGCCACAGCAGGATCACCTAGATCAAGTCGCACAAGAACATGCCATGTGGGTTTTAAACATCTCCAGAGGAGACTCAACAGTCTCCTGGGCAGCCCCTTATAGTGCTCTGTCACCCTCACTGGGAAGAAGTTTCTTCACGTATGTCGAACCCCTCCTATGTTCCAGCTCACATCCATTGCCTCTTGTCCTATCATTAGACGACACTGAGCAGAGCCTGCTCCATCCTCCCAATATCCACTCTTTCTGTATTCATAAACATTAACAAGGTCACCGCCTAGTCTCCTTTTTTCCAGGCTAAGGAGACTCAACACTGTCAGCATTTCCTCATCAGAGTGGTGTTCCACTCCCTTCATCATCTTTGCGCCTCTGCACTGGGCTGTCTCAAGCAGTTTTGTCCTTGTAGTACTGCGGGGCCCGTTCACTAGGTCCACATAGCAGGAGAGCAGAAAGTCATAGCCACTCTGCACCGAGTCAGAAGCCTTCCACATATCACAGATTACTATAGTGTCACACAGAAGGAAATCCAGCCGACACTTGTAAAAATGGTGAGGGGTCACAACAGTGACCCAGTTTGTAAAAGGTGTCAATGTTAAAAACATTAGCTTTATGCCATCACTTTTCCTAAGCAGAGGCAATGCAACCCTGTACCCAGATGTACTCACAGATGTCATAAAGATTCAAGACCTGTCAGTACTCTTCCTTACAGTGTTTTTCAAGTTACTGCCCACTTACTCTTAAGGGAACAGGAATCCATGTGCCATTTTCTATTTTAGAATCATAGAATAGAAAATGGCACATGGTAACACACATCTAACATGATGTGTGTTACCACAAATCATAGAATCATAGAATGGCCAGGGTTGGAAGGGACCTTAAAGATCACCTAGTTCCAACCCCCCTGCACAGGCAGGGACACCTTCACTAGAGCAGGTTACTCAGGGCCCCAGCCAACCTGGCCTTGAACACTTCCAGCGATGGGGCAGCACTTCCAGGGATCACAGAATCACAGAACCACTGAACATTAGAGATGGGAAGGGACCTCGAAAGATCATCTAGTGAAATCCCCCTGCCACAGCAGGATCCCCTAGATCAAGTCACGCAAGAACATGTCCAGGTGGGTTTTAAATATCTCCAGAGAAGAAGACTCCACAACCTCCCCGGGCAGCCCCTTCCCAGTGTGAGCAGACAGTGCTCTGTCACCCTCGCTGGGAAGAAATCCCTTCTCATATTGGTGTGGAACCTCCTATGTTCCACGTCATTGTAACAGAGAATCTCATCACCACAAGTAATTGGACAGGTGAGGTAGGATCGTATAGAAACAGAAAAGAAGTGTAACATGGTCATTCAAAACGTCAAAGGAGACCTGGACCGTAAGCTTTGCTGACTTTTTAGGAGTGGCTGTGTCTGTGGGTAGGTTCTCTTCAGGAGCTTTTAAGAAATAAAAGAGCACCCTTGCTCACATTTCATGTTGTCAGCGTTTAAAAGCCATTTACGTACCTGGTTTCAACGTTTTGATAGCCACAGGGGTGGTGTTATTCCACAGTCCTTCCCACACCTCACCAAACTGACCAGATCCCAGTTTTGTCAGCAGCTTCACAGACTGTCTGTCTATCTCCCACCGGTCAACGGTTTTGTACGACAAATGAAGAGTACTAGGGATGTGTACCTGGCAAAAGAAGACGAACAATACTGTCACTGGAATGCCAGTGTTTCTTCAGCAGCACATACAGCTCATGGTTATGTGTGTTTTTCTATATCACTGTAATTAATATATAAATTCTAATTCACTCATAATGCAAAGGTGCAACTGATAGAAGCACTTCCTTGGAGTACACACGTTATAAAGCAAGCAGACAGCATGACCTGCAGCCCACCTACTGGGCACTTCTTCGATAGGAATAAGAAATAAGCTAAAGAACATGAACTGCTCTTTGAAGTAAATAGTAGAAACCAGCCTTTAACAAGTATGTTGAAGAGTCATCTGTTGCTTGCCTCAATCTTGTGGGTTCATCCCAGTAACTGCTTATAGACTGACAGAGTAATAATGTTGGAGATTTCATCCCCATGTGCACTTATGAAAATCCAAGAGTCGTAGAGTCACAGGTAGGTTGCTATCAGATCCCCCCAGAGCCTTCTCTTCTCCAAGCTGAACAACCCCAACTTCCTCAGCCTGTCCTCATAGCAGAGGTGCTCAACCCCCTGATCATCTTATGAGTCAGTGTATCTTCTCCTCCAGCCACATGAGAACTTGTTCAAAGCAGCATGGAAATGCAGTGTTAACATCCCAGCTTAGAGAATGAACCTGTTGTATTACCCGGGACTTAAAAAAACAGAAATAATAAAAAACCCAGAAAATCACAGAATCACACAACATTAGGGATTGGAAGGGACCTTGAAAGATCAGTGCAATCCCCCACCACGGCAAGATCCCCTAGATCAAGTTGCACAAGAACGCATCCAGGCGGGTTTTAAACATCTCCAGAGAAGGAGACTCCACAACCCCCCTGGGCAGCCCCTTCCAGTGCTCTGTC
>JAOXOE010000441.1:15656854-15671008 GCA_028565055.1 Phoeniculus purpureus | reverse complement strand
TGGCTGGAGGCCTTTGCAGTGAAGACTGAGGTAAAGAAGTCATTGAGAACCTCAGCCTTTTCCATGTCACTTGTGACATATCACCTGCTTCCTTTCTGAGGAGGCCCACACCTTCCCTAGACTTCTTTTGACCATTAATATACCTGTATTCCAATATACTTCTCCAAAACTAGAACACAGAACATTCTTCTACTCTCTTTTTGCTCAAGTTCCGCTGTCTTCCTCAGTCCCAGAACACATCAATATGGATAGTCACACACTTCTTCCCACGAGACAGAAAATGCAAGTGCTGCAAAGTCCTGTGCAGGGAACCAAATGTTCTAGCTGAACTGTAGCTGTCCACTCACAGCACAAGAATATGAGTTCTGCCTCCAAAAAAACCAATTTTGCCTTTTGTGGGCTGCAGCCAGATTTCTCTCTCATCATTATGACATGACACGACACAGAAAAAGGCTAGGTTCCTGGACCAGAGACTGTTCTTCTTGGAAGGTCATTTTAAGGAGTTTATTTTGGTCTTCTTTGAAGAGGCTATCATGTTCGTGTGGAGCATTGGAGCTTTGTAGCTTTCCTGCTCACTACCACACAAGACACTGGGAAGCCGACCACAACAGCTCTGCGTAGCAGAGAAGCTCCCCAAGGAAGGATACGATACATAGTGTGGTTTTGTGGTAATAAAGGAGGCAGAAACTTGTTTTTGCAATCCCACAGGCAGGAGAACTTCAAAAGCACGAACCTCAAGATAAATGGAGCTATCTTAGGAAAATGAGAGTTGCTCTGTATGTCATTTTCTAAAAAATAACTCCATGGATGGTATTATGTTGCCCTCAGAGGATAAGCAGCAAAGGGGCAATTATTAACTGGCCAGACCGAGCTGAAAGAACAGGGTTGGGCCTGGCAAAGAGAGAGGTACCACACAATCAGAGACATCACAGCAACTGCACTGCCAACCAGAGAACTGGATTAACTTAAAAGTAAAAAAGAAGCCTTTAGTAACATTTTCTCAATATATAAACGCGCACACACACACATACTCACCAACACAAGTTTAATGTAAATGTGTTCTATGGGCTGAGATGAGAGAATAGAATTGTCAACAGGAAAAACAAGACTGTCAGCGATTTGGGCTACTGCAGGGCAGCTACGCATCAGCTTTGTTCAGCCCACCCACAGTTACTTGCTTTCTAGGCAGCTCACACAGCACCAGCCTACGGTTCCCACAGCACCTGGACTTCACTCTTCTGCAACACTTAAAATGTGGTCACAAATCTCTTCCTCTGCTTCAGTTGGAAGTCTCAAGTGATGTCTCCACAAGACTGAAAGCTCCACAGTTAATTCATACTCAGATCCAAGAAACAATTAACCACAATAGTGAAAAGCACCGGAGGATCCCTTACAGCCAATTTCTCTCTGTTTGCATCGGGTTCCATACAATAGTAACAACTGCAACAGCACCGAGGCAGGAGAAGATGAGCAAAATGCTCTATTTATGGAACCACATCTTTGTAGGTAGTGTATGTCCTCCCCTGCTACAGTCTTTTCCTACTAGTGAACAATTTCAACACCTCCTAAAAGCTGGGAAGTATTATATTCCATTCAGAAGCAGAAAATAGAAGCCTGACAACACAGATCTCTGTGTATTTGCGTGCCTAAGTAATTTTAAGTAAGTGGAAAATCAGATGTTTAACTATCATTACGCTTGTAGCCAAAGAGATTTAGACCTGATTCCTGGAATTACAGAGTCCTCATACCTCCCACTGAAGGCACTTTGTGCTTGGAAACCTGAGCCCCAAGCACCTTCCCAAAAGCTTGTGCCCAAACTGAGAAATTAACACAGATCCTACCTGGTCTCAGTCCACGTCTTAACCAGGACACAAACTGTTCCACTCTACCCAGGTCCTTGCCCCAGAGAGCTTGTTAAAACACCCCTGCAGGAAGCCAGAGTCAGTATTGCACAAACATGGAAGGATTTACACACACTGCTTGGGAAGTCAACATAGCACCTCCCGCTCCACATCACCAGTTTGCTCCCCTATGCTCCCTGATCCAAATTAAGCCAGAAAAAGAGGTCAGAGCCAGGCTCCTGACACCCTCCTGAGGGTTTTCCCAGTTCCTGTATTAGCCTTACAATTATTAAAGGTCAGTGTTAAAGGAAGTGCAGCCCTGAGGCCACTGTTGATCTAATAAACACTGGAATTAGATTTCTTCTCAGTGAAGAGGCTGCCTGCCTGATGGCATAAAGCCAACGTTTAAATGCTACTGTTGCTCAGAGCCCTAAATGAGTTTTGGATCTGGAGAGTTTGCCTTGAGCTACAGCCAAAAGAAACACAGGAACCCAAGGAAATATGTTAAAAGTTAACAGAGATGCAGAAAAGGACTACAGCAAGGCTAGCAGGCATAAGGTAGGAAGGAAAAGACACAAACAAAAGACAAACAAGAAGCAAGACATGGGAAGTGAGTAACAAGACAGATTTTTGTGCGGAAGTTACTCCTCTGTGGGATAAAGACCCTTAGTTGCCTAAATAGCAGATTTTTACGACCCACTTGCTAACAGGTTTTTTGCAACTACAGTGGTTCTTGTCTACTTTTTCTTACTCCACATTTAAAAACCAGAGTAAGAATCTGAGAAAACGTTATTTCTGACACCTTGGCTATGTCAGTGCTCAGTTACCACAAAACTTGACTCTAACCCTTGGTCAGCTAACAGCAAACGGGTATTTCCAGTCTCCAACAGGTCAGATGTTCTCAGAGGCACATGCACATAGCTGCCTGCATGAGCAGCTCTTGCAGCAGGCTCACTTTTCACCATTGAATTGTAGGTACACAGTACAACACAGTACATAGTCCTTTGACTATGCCATCACGCTATCTAATACAAACGTCTAAGCAGAGAAAGCTTAAAAATACTCCCATTCTGCCTTTTCCCCCCCACTTTCCTTTTTCCAATAGCATGAAGACTCCTTATTTGAGAGTTTCTAACTAGTGAGGGCATAACCTGCACTGGTAATTTCTTACAGAACAAAATGCATGGCAAAAGAAAGGGAAATGAACACCTTCCATCTCAGAAAGCTTCTATGACAAGGTGAGCAGGTGAGGGAATGGCTGTGATTGTGGTCTAGTAGATTTCAGTAAAGCCTTTAACACCATTTCCCACAGCATTCTCCTTCAGAAATTGCTCAGAGGTGTACCCTTAGCTGGGTAAAAACCACCTGGGTGAAAAGCCCAGAGTTATGGTGAATGGAGTTCAATCTAATTGGTGGCTGGTCACAAGCAGTGTTCACCAGAGCTCAGGAGTTGGGCCACACTCTGTTCAGTACCTTTATCAATGATCCAGACAAGGGAATCAAGTGTGTCCTCAGTAAGACTGCAGATGACACCAAGTTTGGTGCAAGCATTGATCTGCTTGAAGGTAGGAAGGTTCTACAGGCTGGATTGATGTGTGTGGTGGTTTGACCCTTGCAGGAGGCCAGGTACCCACCAAAGCTGCTCTGTCACTCCTTCTTAGATGGGCAGGAGAGACAAAAATATAAGGAGGGGCTAGCAGGAAAAGACAACAACAATTCAATAAAGCAGAATGCAAAACCCACTCATGGAAGCAAAGGCAAATAATACAGATTACTCCCTACATCAGCAGAAGGTGTTTAGCTGCCATTCTAGGGCATGGGGCTTCGCTATGCATAGTGGTTACTCTGGAGGATAAACGCCATCAATAAATGCACCCCCCTCCTTCTTTCCCCTTGCTCTTATATCTGGGCTGATGCCATATGGTATGGAAAATCCCTTTGGTCAGACTGGCTTAGCTGGCCTGCCCCCTGCCCCCTTCCCCTCCTCCGCAGCCTACTGATAGGGAGAATGCTAGGAAAGAAAAAACAAGCCCACAAAAGTGGTGCTGTGTGAGCACTGCTCAGCAGTAGCCAAAACACTGGGGTGTGTTACCAACACCCCTTCAGCTCCCACCACACACACCCCCAGTGCCATCAGAGATGTAATGAAGATCAACATCCCAGCTAAGCCCACTGCAATCTCCACCCCTTATTCTATATCGTTTGCATCATGCTCAGGTCCCACATAATTTAATGCAGGTATACTACAAACATTCCATTGCACTTGATTCTTACTGAAATTCCTCCTTGCCAACATTTCCAGCCTAAACTACATACTTAAACCGTCTTCACACCCAACATTCAGACTTAAACAATCTGAGCAACTACTATGCCCAGTCCTTTAATAAAGCTTCCATTTTATGAGCTTCTTCCACTTCTCCAGATGTCACTCAGGCCCTGTCTGTAGCATTTGGATATTAATCTGTTGGACACCAGCAGCAGTTTAGTTTCAGTCACTGCTGCATTTTCTTTTCTCCTTGTGGAACTCACTCTTTCTCTGTTCAGGTCATTCCTACCATGTCACTACCTGCAACAAACAACTCAGTCCCAAATTATTCCCCCTCAAGGTTAAGTCTCGAGTTACACACCACGTCTCCCCATCCTTCCGCCTTACCCACCAAGTACACCCAAGTCCTTGGGCAAAGACAATACCACAAACGGGTTTGCCTTTCTCCATGGGAGGGGCAACCCACACTGCCTTCCCCAGCCACTTCCCCACATGCACTCCGGGAACCTTATCTTCTCCCACAGTATGCAAAGGTTTTGTTCAGGTAGAACCAGGAGGGTTAGCAGATTCTCTAGAATTAACCAGCCAAATGGCTTCTGCTAAATTTACATTCCAGTGCTTCCATGCCCGATTACCTGACGTTCTCAATGTTGCATTCAACAGTTTACCATACCTTTCAACCTTCCTGGAGGCTTGTGAACCATAAGGGATATCACAGACTCACTTAATGCTGTGCTTCTTGTCCAAGCAGCTGATGGAATAATTTCAGAAGTTAGTCCCACTGTTTGATTTAATTCTTTCAGGGGTATCATGTCACCACAAAATTTGCCTTTCAAGCCCTAAGATGGTGTTTTGGGCAGAGATAGGATTTACAGGGTATGTCTCCATCATCAAACCCATAGTTGTTTCTGCCACAGTGAGTACGCAGTGCTTGCCTTCGAGTGTTCATGGCAGTGGTCCAAAGTAGTCAGTTTGCCAGGCCTCACCAGAGTGAAAACCCAGCCACTGCCCTCTGCTGCAAGGAGTTTTCACTCTTGTGGCTCGCTTGATCACAGCATGTGTTTCACATTCAGGGGTAACCTGTGTGATGGGCTCCATGGTCAAGTCCAGCACTCAATCATAAACCCATCTGTACGTTGCATCTCTGCCCAGATGTCCTAATGTTTCATGTGCCCACCGAGCTACAAATAGCTCACTCTTACGTTCTCAACTCAAGTCCACTGAGAAATTTTCATTTGGGCAGCCCTGTCTACCTGATGGTCTTCAGTAGCCCAGTTCTTGGGCATGTGAGCATCTATACGACGTACCTTTAGAGTCAAGTCTACTTGAGTAGCAACGTCCTGCCACAATACAGCAGCCCGGGTAGGCTTACTCCTGTGCTGCTAATCAATCTTCTTCCACTGTAACCACTCCCACAGGGAGCCACCACTCAGGAGTCAGTACAAAGGTAGAACGTTGGCCACTTTTCTCATTCAGCAGGTGTTAGGGCTATCTGAACAGTTTTCACCTCTGCAAAATGGCTTGACTCGCCTTCCCCTTCAGTGGCCTCAACAACTTGTCATGTGGGAGGGACTCCACACAGCAGCTCTCCATTTCACACGGTTTCTTACCACACGACAGGATCCACCAGTGTAATGGTGCTCATCTGCTAGTAACTCATCGTATGGTGGTGCCTCTTGAGCACAAACCACCTCCTCAGGCAGTGCTCCAAAATATCCACCTTCTGGCCAGTCTGTGATCTCTCCCAGGACTCCTGGATGACTGGGTTTTCCTAGTCAGCTTATTGCATCATCAGTACTACCCACTTACTCCATGTAGCACTGGCTGCATGGTGTGCAGAGAGGTGCTGGTCTCTTCTCTCAGATTACTAATGATAGGATGAGGGGAAATAGCCTCAAATTGCATCAGTGGAGTTTTAGATTTGATCTCAGGAAGAAGTTCTTTCCTGAAAGTGGTTGGGCATTGGAACAGAATGCCCAGGGAGGTGGTAGAGTCCCCATCTCTGGAGGTGTTTAAAAACCGAGTAGCTAGAGCACTTGAGGTGTAAAGGTTAGGGAGATGTTGGGATGAGAGACAGAGTGGTACCTCAAGGATCAGCAGAAGGAAGGTTTTGTGTGAATTCCATTGTTTGCTGAAATTGAGAGAGTTCTCCCTTGGTTCATGGCCATATAAATCTGGATTATGAAAGTGGAGGAGTGGCATGGAAGCACAGGGAATAGAGAAGTGGACTTAAAATGCCCACTGAGGTTGAGGGATATGATGGACATTACGTTTCCACAAGAAGCAGGAACAACTGTAAGTCTTTCCCCTTTGAGGGGTTGGATATTGCAGTTTGGCTCAGTTCTGTAAGGACACGCAATTAAACTCCGTGTCTTTGTGTGGGGCGAATTAAACATGTCTTGTTCTTTTCCCCAAATCAGATTAGTTTTGGTTTTATCTGCAATTTATAAGTGATTTTTCAACCCTCCTTTTTTTTTTTTGTTTCAGAGCATTAGCACATTAACCAAATTCATTGCTTTATTTCACCTTGGTTTTTAAAATCCCTGGCAAGAACCAAAAAGGACTGTGGTGGTTTGCCCCTGGCAGGTGGCCAGGAGCCCATCAAAGCTGCTCTAGCACCCCCTACTTCTTAGATGGACAGGAGAGAGGAAAATATAACAAGAGGCTAGTGGGAAAAGGCAACAGTTTCATAAAGCAGAAAGTAAAAGCCACTTGAAAAAAAAACAACCCCGCAGCCTTGGTGCTGTGCAAGCACTGCTCAGCAGTAGCCACAACACTGGGCTATGTTATCGACACCCCTTCAGCTCCCACCACACACACAGCACCATGACAGATGTCGTGGAGTGGATCAACTCCATCTCAGTTAAACTAAATACAATGAGCCAAGGCCAATTGTACGAGGTTCAGGAAGGCTCAGTGCCGGGTCCTGCACTTGGGTCACAACAACCCTATGCAATGCTGCAAGCTTGTGGAAGAGTGGCTGGAAAGCTGCCCAGACCTGGGAGTGTTGTTTGCCAGACAGTTGAGTATGAGCTGTGGATGTTTATCCTGGAGAAAAGGAGACTCAGGGGAGACCCTCTTGCTTTCTACAACTGCCTGAAAGGAGGTTATGTAGTGAGCTAGTTATTGATCTCTTCTGCCAAATAACAAGTGATAGGATGAAGGGAAATGGTCTTGAGTTGTGCTAAACCTCCCACTTAGACTAGACATTAGGAAAAATGTCTTTAGGGAAAGGGTTATTAAGCATTGGAACAGGTTGCCCAGGGAAGTGATGGAGCCACCATCCCTGCAGGTATTTAAAAGCAGTATAGATGTGGTGCTCAGGTGGACTTAGTGGCAGTGCTGGGTTGGACTTGATGATCTTAAAGGTCTTTTCCATCCCAGATGATTCTATGATTCTATGAATTGGAAGAAACAATGAGCTTTAGATAAGAAAAACTGATCCCTGTCATCTTCCCATGGTCCACAAAGGACCTTTGTTTGCTTCCACCGTAACTCCAGTCTTTTCACATCTCTACAGAAACATTTCCAAGCCAGTGGGCACACATGTGCACTGGGTGCTGTGGAAAAGGATACGAAGAGCATAGTCATTAGAGATTTTATGTGCCGTGCTTTACTGTGTCACTGAACATTGCTGGGGGGGGGAGAGTTTGCCCCTCCTCCCAACATCCTCACATTGCAACACAGAGACCCCTTTGAAAGATGGAAGAGTCTATTTGAATAAATCATCTGTTTCTCAACAGAAGAAACAAACTACAAACATGGTGTTAAAGAGGCAAGAGAATCAGCAGAGGGCATTCAACCATGTCCAGACACTGAATCAGCAGAGCGAAAAACTAGGTGAAAGAAAACCAGAAGTATCACAACACATACTTTTCCCCCACACACTCAAAGTGAAACCAATAGGTAATAAAAATGAGAGGTTTCATCATAGAAAGGAGTCCCTTAGCATCTTGAAATTCCATCCCAACACTGCTGAGATAATGTATGTCCAAGTTGTCCACCTACTTTGATTCTCCACATCAGTCCCCAAATGCAGATGAACTACAGCTTTGTTCCCACACAGACTACAGCACACTTTTAAATACTTACCTATTCTAAATAATATATCTACCACAGGGGTACTCATGTTTCTACCAAGTTCATTTGCAAGAATCCTTAAGGAGACTGTGAAACTTTACAGTTCTCTTCCCAGATTTTTCCTGGTGTCTGTACAGCCAGGGTTACAGAGACATGGACAAGGGCTGCTAAATTCTGCAAAACTATTAAAACATAGCCAGCAACACTTGACCAAATCCCTATACAAGCTCTCAGTGAACAAAACATCCCTAAATCTTATTTTCATTCCTCAGGCACTTGTCTTTCATGAGATGCAGACTGTTTATAGGTCTCCTGCAGCGCACACAACTCCTTCCCCAAAGGACTGAAGTCTTCTCTCACACAAACACAAACACAGACTGTAACGCTGACTTCAGTGAGCATCCCCCTCCCCCTTAAGACTTGTAAAGGGTTAAGGCCCAATTATGACATTCTGGTAGGCTGGCAGCTTTATGTCTATAATGTCTATGTGGGTTTCAGACTCTCTCTTTAATCAGGTTCCACTGCAATTAATCAGTGTGTTTCTTTATAAGAAAATAATAATAAAAAATGGCAAGCACTCTATTCAGCCCAATTCAGTCTATCCAGCCAAATCTCATGACCAGCTGGAATTCCCCTTTCCTAGCCTACCCAGCAGGATGCCCAAGATAGCGTGTGAACGCTTCTCTCTGCTCCTGCTCCAGCATTAAAATGAACAATAGACCCTGCCAGTGTCATTCTTCAGCAATTCATCTCTTCCTGTCGCCAGACTCTTTCATTCCTTATTGCCCCTTCCACCTTTTTTGTACAAAAAACAACAGCAGATCAGCAGCAATATAATAAAATAAAATTGTATTTACTTGGAAGATTTGGAGGAAGCTACAAGAAGGGGGTTGGGGAGAGAAACAACGCCCACCTCTCTGCTGCAATGAAGGGAAGGGGAACGTTCTCAGGCCCCAGCTGACCTGCTCCGCTCTATGCCTGGTTTCCCTCCTGCAAGGAGCACCAAATTTGCCAGGGGGGCTACAGCAAGAGACAGGGTCCTTTTATTCTGAAAGATGTTGGAACCCCAATTACAGAGAGGCAGTTTCTGGGGAAAAATTTACATGGGTGTCAACTCATGTTCCCTGTGTTTTTCATGTGCAGACCCACCAGCGAACAAGTCCAAAGAGGCTGAAAGAGACTGTGAGTACTATAACAGGAGATTCTTACCTCTCCTATTCCTGAAGTAGCAGAAACAGGAGGAAAATGCTATGGGACAGCTCCAAGGAAAAACAAATAATCATTGTACATGTGTTATATACACACACACTGATACATCACCCAGCAGAGCAAGAACTCGGTCAGTGTAAAAAAATCAGAGAGCATTCAACAGTCCATGACAAACAGGTTAACTCCCTAGGTGGCAGTGAACAGCATGCTCCGAGACACATCATGATGCCTCAACACCAGCTCTTCCTCCATTGAAGGAAAATGAGGGAACAGGTCTAATATCACAGAACCTGGAAGATCTCTGTCAATTTACTTTTACAGGTGTGAATTTTAAAGCAAATCTGGCAAAAACAGCATCTCAGGCAGTATTTATTACATTCCACTACTAAATTTATCTACACAGATTTTAACAGATCCCTTTTGCCTCTTATGACACCACCCAGTTCCATGGCTCACTACATCAAGTCCTGAACTGAATGTAAAATTATGATATGGTACTCCTCACCATAACGCTCAGTCAATAAACAGAGATTCATTTGTCTTCACTTCTTACTGCTGTGAATGGTTTCATCTGAGGGATGTTGGGGTTGGAGGAGCTGACACCAACAGGTTGAGCTGCTGTCCAGTGTGACTTGAGTTGGGTGAGGAGAAATCTAATGGCCTTGGAACAGGCTGCCCAGATTAGTGGTGGAAGCTCCATTCCTGGAGCCATTCAAGGCTGGGCTCTGGGCAGCCTGGCCTGGTTAGAGGTAGTTGGACTGGATGCTCTTTCGAGGTCACTTCCAGCGCAACACAGTCTGGGATTCTCTGATCCTCAGTCACATTCTGGTGCTCATGGAGGGGTTGGGTTGAAGGTTGGACTCATTGATGTTGGAGGTCCTTCCCAACCTGAATGATTTAGTGATTCAGTCAGGGCATCTCTACTAATGGCATCTCCATCCTCCCTGGAACAGTCTGCCCAGGGAGGAGGTGAAGATACCATCCCTGGAGGGGTTCAACAAACAGGCAGACAGGGTGTTTCAGGAGATGGCTTAGTGGTTGGGGGTTATAAGGTGAACTGTTTGACTGGATGATCTGGAAGGTCTTTTCCAACCTTGATGATTCAATGATTAGCTCCATCTGATAACCAGATAACAGGAGTCCCAAGTCAGAAACACCCCTGTTCTTAGGTGTTTGACCTGAAGAGCCAAGAAATGGTTCACAGAAGTGTGGAGTGCTTGTAAAATACAGCAAAAGCAAAGGGAAGTAACACAGATAATGTAAAATAAAAACACTGTGCCAACCAGGTCAGCCTCTCAACCTTGCAAGTCTTTTTTTTTCCCTAAGGAAAAAGGACAGGGAATATAAAAGAATCTGAGTGACACAAGTTGCTTTGTGGGTGAGCCAGTACAGAGATGTGGGACTTGGGACCAAGAGGGATAGGATAGATGTAGGAAAAGAGCACAAGGCAGTGCCCCATCTCACAGCTGCTACTCAGAACCCTCCTTCCACCAGTCTGTAGTCTCCCATCCATTTTCTGTCCCTTAACAAGATTGCCTACATTAATTACCTAATTCTCTTCTGCTACTCTTTGGTCCTAAATTATTACCTTCCTGGGATATTCCCCCCCTGAAAAATACCCAGAAATTCAAACCTGATCCAAATCGGGTGCAACACGAGCACCCTTTTGTCTGTTTGCACTAAGCACACAACACAAGTACAAGCCTGGTAAAAGCTGATTGCAGAAGAGCAGCTAAGCGATGCAGATGGAGAACAGCTAGCAAAAAGCCAACCCTTCAAAATTACCTGGAAGACTGCAAATAGGCAT
Source organism: Phoeniculus purpureus (assembly GCA_028565055.1). Classification (NCBI taxonomy): domain Eukaryota; kingdom Metazoa; phylum Chordata; class Aves; order Bucerotiformes; family Phoeniculidae; genus Phoeniculus; species Phoeniculus purpureus. The sequence goes on along the minus strand of JAOXOE010000441.1, from coordinate 15,659,805 downwards.
CATAAAGTTTTGTTATTCAGAATTCGGCATCACACAGCTGCACTGGTTTCGTGCACATGCTGTACGGTTTTGTGGGACGACAGATTCCACTCCATAGGGAACTCAGAGTTATTTTTTGCATTGCTACACACTCTTCAATACTACATATCACACAGAAATAAATAGCCTGCTGCAGCTGCCCTCTCCTCCTCACCACCTGTAGGGCAGCGAAGACGCACTGAAGCCCAGAGGGCAGCCTCTTAAAAGGAAGGCATTATCTATACAGTTCCTCTGCAGTCCTTTGCTCAGGGAATAACTGGAGCAGAGCCAGGCAAAGAGGCTTCTGCTGAAGAGCTTTTTAATGCCTATTCAGCACGTACATACAAGTACCAATTTTCAAACATTTCCAACTCCATCATATGAGAGTAAATGTCAGAGAAACCAAAGGATCTTAAAGCTCCTTCTGCTGGTTTTTTTTTTTTTTGTATTTCTGGAGCACGGGAGGTTTAATACCCTCATCTGTACTATGGCAAGTCTTTAAAGGGGAAGAGAATGGCATTCTGTCTCTATCCTGATTTTCCAAACTCACTGAATCATTTTGTCACCAACTGGCTAAAGGAAGCCAGCCTCAGGACAGACTCCCCTTAATTAAGGGGAGGTTTATGAACTGAGACAAAAGACAGGGAGTGCTCACTTCGCCACTTACAGTCAGGGGCAAAAGACAAACTTGACTTGGGGAAAACAAATCAAATGTCCTTTAAACAAAAACCTAGTCACCAAACAGAGAGATTCAAGTGGTTATTAACTGCAACTTCCCGGTCTCTTTTCTGCTACCTCCTTCCTCTCTAGGGAAAAAAGTCAGTTTTGCCATCCTTCCTGGTGGCAACCTGGCATCCCATCCCCAGAAGACAGTTCTCTATGAGTTTCTCCAACTAGTGTGGGTGGGGTTCTACCACAGAATCACAGTATCATCATGGCTGGAAAGGACCTCCAGGGTCATCGAGTCCAACCTTTGTCCTAGTATCTAACTGCTAGACCATATCCCTAAGACATACCAGCTACAGACCCAACACAGGTCCTTTCTAGGATTCATCCCCAGCTAACAAGTGCTCTCTGTTTTGCAGGCCTTCTTTTCCTCCACTAAACTCTGGGGTCTCCAGGGGCTCACACCTCTCATCACAGACCAAAGGTTAAAATGGCTGCCTCCTCACCCACCTGGACAACCGCACGGCTGCATCTCTCTTCCCCAACAAAAGCAGCTTCCAGCACATAAAAGGCCCTAAGCGAACAGGAAACTGGAACTTGCAGAACGAGTTTTTCCCCCTCCCAAATAGGTTTATTCACAGAGGCGTTAATTGGCTCAACCTGAGCCACAGGCAGGTCCCAGATGGAGCTGGGGGGAGATTTCAAGGAGCTTCTTACAACGAAAAGCCCCCCCTCCCCCACTACCGAAACCCTGTGCCAGACTCAAAGCACAACCCATTTCTAACTGAGGTTTCACAGACAAATTTAGGCAGAAACTGTTTCTTCCTCAAGTCTCAGTGCGGAAACTTAAAAATTGATCAAACTTTAATCAATGAGAAGAAACAAAAAATCAGGCAGGGATTTGGGAAGGCTTGGACCCTATGGCACCACTCCCTTCACAAACATCATTCCACTTCTGCTCCAGAGGCATCAAGCACCTTCTCTTGAATTTCTAATTCACCAACACAATCAAGCTGAAATCAAACCAACTGTTCTCAGCTTGCACTTAAAGTCTTAAGCTTCTATTTCAGTTATCAGAAGAAATTGCCCCCAAAAGCTTGTTTGTATTTCCAGACATTTAGTTGCTGTAACTGAAGTTGTTACCTCTCTGCAAAACCTTGGGTAGCTGTGATGCTCTAACGACAGGAACATAGAATCATTGGATTTGGATCCCAACCTCCACCACCAAAGCAGGACTGACTAAAGCACTTTGCACAGGGATGTGTCCAGGCAGAATCTGAAGGTCTTTAGAGGAGACTCCACAACCTCTCTGGGCAGCCTGTGCCAGAGTTTTGGGATTCACACTGTAAAGAAGTTTTTCCTTATTTCTAAGAGAAACTTCTTGTGCTCCAGCCTCTGCCCATTGCTCCTTGTCCTGTGCTTCTGGCACAACTAGAAACAGTCTGGCACCATCCTCCCTACAGCCTCCCTGCAGATATTTATAGGCCCAGTGGATCAACTCTCCTCTCACAGCTCACTTAGCCTTTCCTAGTAAGACAGATGCTCTAGGGTCCCAGTCATCTCCACTGCCCTCAGAGGGACTCTATCCAGTAGTTCCCTGTCTCTCTTTAACTGGGGAGCCCAGAACTGCACACAGGACTCCAGATGTGGCCTCACCCGGACAGAGTAGAAGGGTGGATGACCTGTCTAGACCTACTGGCCACATACTTTTTGGTGTACCCCAGAATTCCACTGACCTTCTAGGCTCAAGGGGTTCTACAAATATTATATAATGATAACACAGAAGCGACAGTCACCAGTTGCCAGTGAGATAAGATTGCTTGAAAATCTCCCTACAAAACAGTTACAGGTGTGCATTTGGCATATTAGTAATTTGTGTCTACAAAGAAGGACTACTCTCATCTCAAAATGAGTCATAGGATGGCTTACATTGGAAGGGACCTCATAGATCATCTAATCCAACCTCCTTGCCATGAGCAGCGATGCCTCTTGACGAGACCAGGTGGCTCAAAGCCTCATCCAACCTGGCCTTGAACATCTCCAGCGAAGTGGCATCCATAGCCTTTCTAGGTAACCTATTCCAGAGTCTCACCTTTCTTCCTAAATTCCAACCTAAACATATTCATAGAATCATAGAATCATTAGGGATTGGAAGGGACCCCGAAAGATCACCTAGTCCAATCCCCCTGCCACTTCACTGGAGAAGTTATAGAATCAGAATCACTCTGGGTTGGAAGGGACCACCTGATCATCCAGTTCCAACCCCC
>JAOXOE010000441.1:15601986-15650253 GCA_028565055.1 Phoeniculus purpureus | reverse complement strand
CCCCCAGTTCCCTCAGCCTCTCCTCATCAGACTTTCCCTCCAGTCCCTTCCCCAGCCTTTATTTAATTTCAAAGTTGAATTATGATGCTGGTTTGGTTTATTTACAAGCAGAACACATGCCAAGCAGAATATATATTAAGGCATGCAGTCAGATTTGGCTAACAAGTTGTCCTTTAGGCAAGAACTTTGGAAGCGTAGAGATTTTCTTCTAAAGAAGTTTTAACTACCATCTCATCTCTGAAAACCAAGTCCAAACAGCAATAGTTCTCAGGCACAGCTTAAGATAGCAGCAAACAGGAAAGATATCTTCATGAGTGTCCTACCTTACTGTCCCCTAGGACTGTAATGACAGGAATACCCAAGTTTTTCACATACTGTTTGATATTGGGGCCCATTGATGTTGCTAGTTGCTGAAGAATGCTCAGTGTTTGTTGCACCTGCATGTGAAGAAAACAGCTCTGAACAAAATACTGTTACAACCACAAGTGCAAAAAGTCCATAGAGCCAAGGAAGACTGTTATACTTCTAGGATTTGCTCAGTGATACCTGGATTCAGTCTTCATATTAATCACCAAATCATTATTTCTATGTTCCCAGTAAATTACAGTTCAACCAAAAATAGTTTCCAACAAGGAACACCTCACTCATCAGAAGCAGAGAAATTATTCCAAATACTTCTTTTGTTAGCTTGTATTTTAAGATCTACTCACATTATGTTCAGAGTGGAAGTAATTTTCCTTTTTAAAGCCAATATAGTATTTATAAAAACATATGAATGATTGAAAAATACAGTTTTCCGATGTAGATATGACATTGAAACAGGCTGAATAAGCAAAGTTTAGAAATAATAAGTAGTTGAACTTGAGTTCTGTGTTGAAAACAGAACTTGAATAACATACCAAGATTTTATTTGAGTCGTTAAGACGACTCTTCAAAGCAGCTGGAAGTTCTCCTATGTTTGGCTGTATGAACTTAGCATCATTTATTATGCTTGTCACTTCATCTAGACCTTCCTTTCGGATCTTCCAGTTCTTGTCTCCAATCTTGGACACTAACTCAGCTGTGATCTTATCACTGCAAGAGAAAACAAGCCCATTATCTTAGTTACGTGTCTTTCAGTGTCTGAGTGCTTTAACACCACAGATGCAGCGTGTGGAATTTAAGTCAACCTCCTCACTCAACCAGTAAGGGAGCCAAGCAGGGAAGATGCCCTCCTGGAGCTACTTCTTGTGAAGAGAGAACTTGTAGGGGAAGTAAAGACTGGAGGCCACCTAGGGCATAGAATAGTGAAATAGTAGTTCTCAGTCCTTGGGGAAGTAAGGGAGAGGCACTAGAACTGCCACCTTGGACTTCCAGAGGAGAGACTTTGTCAGTCAGCCTCCTGAATAGGCTAAAGTCCTGTGGGAGGCAGTCCCGAATGGTACTGGAGTCCAGGAAAGGTAGACATACTTCAAGAAGGAATTCTTAAATGCACAGAAGCACCCTGTTCCCATGTGCCAAAGAAACAAATCAGCAAGGAAGGAAACCAACCTGGCTCAATAGAGACCTTTGGCTGGACCTCAGAAACAAAGGGAGTTTATGGTCTGTTAAAGAGGGGGCAGCCTCTCATGAGGACTGCCAAAGCCCAGCTAGAGCTCAATGCAGCCACAGCTGTTACGGACAATTTAAAATGTTTCTATAATATTAACAAGAAAACGAAGACGAGGGAGAATCTCCATCTTCTCACATGTCAAAACTCATATATTTCCCAAGCAGGTTTTTCCCCCACCCCCCATGACAGGAACTCCATCCCCTTTTTCTGATGGGTCTGAGTGAGCAGCTCCAATTTGATTGACTGATCCACAGGTGCTAACTAGCCAGGTGACTTCCACCAAATGCTTATCCCCATTTGTAAAAGTTCCCCCACCCAATGCTTTCAGGGTGGTTTTCACACAACCTTCCAATTTTTCCAGAAGTTGGGGCATGATATAGGATACAATAAATTTACCCTAGATCATGCTCTTTGGCTCAGTTTTCTAGCAAATTGTTTTTGAAATGAGACCAATTGTCTGTTTCAGTTCTCCCTGAGGTTCCATGACACCATAGAATTTGTCTTTCAAGACCCAGAATGGTATTATGGGTCACGGCATGAGACACAGGAATGTGTCTCGTGCCATCCAGTGCTGGCTTCTACCACAGTTAAAAGATAGCACTTACCCTAGCGAGTTTTGGGAAGTGTGATCAATCAAGTTACTGAGCCTCCCCATACAGGTATTTTATCCATTGCCCACCACCCCCCCCCCCAAAAAAAGAAAGATTTCAACCTCTCTGCCTGCTCAATGGCAGCAAAGGTTCTACAATCACAGACAACCTGAGTGAATATATCCATTAATAGACCCACCCCTTGATCTCTCCCCTGGTATCCCAAAGCACTGTGAATCCACTGTGCTAAGGACAGCTCAACTTTGCGGTCCCAATCCAGGTCTACCTGGAACACCTTGGCTACCTGGTCCATCTGCTGGTTATGATGTTCCTTGGTTTCATGATTTTTAGGTCCACGAGCATCTACGTGCTGCCCCTTTACCACAAGGTTACTAAGCCTTGTAGATCACAGAATCATTATGGCTGGAAAGGACATCCAAGATCATCAAGTCCAGCCCTCATACCAACAGCTCCCTAACCCCTACCTCATGGCCTCAAGTGCTCTAGCTACTCAGGTTTTAAACACCTCCAGGGATTGGGACTCCACCACCTCCATGGGCAGAATGTTCCAGCACCCAACCACTCTCTCATGAAAGAGCTTCTTCCTCAGATCCAATTTAAACCTTCCCTGACACAGCGTGAGGCCGTTTTCCCTTGTCCTGTCATTAGTACTTTAGGAGAAGAGACCAGCACCAACCTCGGCACAAACTCTTTGGAAGTAGCTGTAGAGAGCAACAGCATGCACAACTTCCCTTTTAGTGTAGTGAAACATTCTACTTTGTTCAGGTCCCCATTTGTGGTGCAACTGGTAGAACAAGTGTACTGGTTATTGAAAGGATCTAAGACTAAATCCCAGCAGTGGCAGCCAGTGGAGGAAACATGGTGACAAAGGATGAGGAAAAACAGCTGAGGTGCTCAATGCCTACACTTTGCCTCCATCTTTAGCAAAACTAGTTCCCTGAACACCCAGTCCTATGAGATGGAAGACAGGGAAGGGAAACAGAACGAGGTGATCAGAATTAAAGAAATGGTCAACACACTGTTCTGCCACTTAGATGCACAAAAGTCTACGAGGCTGGATGGGTTACACCTGAGTGCACTGAAAGAGTTGACAGATGTGCTCACCTAGCCACCTTCCATTAATTACATGAGGTCCTAGTGGACTGGAAGTTATCAAACAAAGCCCCGTCTACAAGAAAGGCTGAAGAACATCCAGAGAACTACAGACCTGTCAGTCTGACCTCAGCGGCAGGGAAGGTTATGGAACTCATCATCCTGAGTGCCATTATATGCCGCATAGAGGACAACCAGGGAATCACGTTGTCAGCAGGGGTTTACAAAAGGCAAGTCCTATTTGATGAATCCCGATCTTCTATGACAAAATGACCCATCTAACGGATAAGGGAAAGGCTGGGGATATTGTCCACTTGGACTTCCATAAATCCTTTGACAATGTTTCACACAGAACTTTCATGAAAAAAAAAAATCCCACTGCTTAGATGAGCTGGGTAAGTCACTGGATAAATCAGCTGGATAAAGCTGTGGCTGGATGGCCAGGACCAAAAAAGCTGTGGCAAATGGAGTCAATTCCAGCTGGCAGCTGGTCACAACTGGTGTTTCCTCAGGGCTCAGCAGTAGGACCACTGCTACTTAACATTATCAATGATGAGGAAATAGAGTGCAACATTGCTAAATCTGCAGATGACACCAAGCTAAGTGGGCGTGTTGATCTGCTTCAGGTTAATAAGTCTCGATTTAGACAGATTGGATCAATGGACTGGGGAATGTGCGTCAACACAAACAAGTGCCACATCCTCACCTGGGGCAGTCCAGCCACAGGTTTGGGAAGGAGTGACTGAAAAGTTGTCTAGCAGACAGGGACCTGAGGGTGCTGGCCAACAAGCAGCTGAATATGAATCAGTGTGCCCAAGTGATCAAGAAGGCCAATAGTATCCTGGCTTGTATCGGAAACATTTTGGCCAGCAGGAGCAGGCAAGTGATTGTCCCCCTGTACTGGGCATAGCTCAAAGACTGTGTTCGATTTTGGGCATCTCAATTCAAGACAGACATGGAGGTGCTGGAGTGTGTGCAGAGAAGTGCAATGAAGCTAGTGAAGGGCCTAGAAACCAAGTCTTATATGACCAGGTGAAGGAGCTGGGGAAGTTTGGTCTGGGGAAGAGGAGCCTGAGGGGAAACCTCATCACCCTCTACAACTACCTGAAGGGACACTGTAGAGATGTGGGTGCTGGTCTCTTCTCACAGGTCACTAGTGACAGAAGATGGAAGGGCCTCAAACTGCACTGGGGAGGTTTCAGCTGGATATTAGGAAACATTTTTTCACTGAAAGGCTACTCAGGCTTTGGAATAGGCTGCCCAGGGAGGTGGTCAAGTCACCATCCCCAGATGTGTTTAAAGGTTGCTTAAATGTGGTGCTTAGAGATAGGACTTAGTGGTGAACTTCGTAGAAAAGAGTAAATGGTTGGACTTTATGATCTTGAGGGTCTTTTCCAACCTGAATGAGTCTATGATTTCAGCTTAGAAAGTGTTTATAAACACAGTGTTTTGAATTGCAGTAGATCTTCTAGTTACAAAAGGCAAATTTACCCAATATCTGCTCTTGGCAAGAGATCTACAACATCATTCCCAACTTCTTCCTGCTCCTCCTCTTCACCATCATCAACAACTCCACCACTGTTTTTGGAAATGCCACGAGTTGGGGTTGGGGCTGTTTGTCCTTGCATCTGCGAGCAACAACAACATCAGGAACAGCTACTTTACAAGTCTTCAGCTGACATTAAAACACACTTGATACAAAGTAATTGCCTCGGTGCAACAGACTTCTAAAACATTTTGCTGATCAAACAGAAGCCCAGAAGCTTTCAAAGTTCATAATGAAAAAGTTGACTATTGACATAGCTAGATGTCATGAGTTTGCAGGAGCTTTAGTAAGAATTCTTCAAAAAACGCTGGTTCGCTTACAAAAACACAAACTAGGCTACAGTGTAGTTACAGATTTCAGGTACTGAAATTTACAAGCAGTTCTAACAATATTTGTTAGGGACAATCACAGTTTATACCTTCTCAAATTCTGCATCTATCTGGGAGAGAAGGGCTGGCTTCTCATCCTCAAAAAACATTCGCAAAGGAGGTCCCACATAAAGATACATGACTCCTAGCAAGGTTATGGCCGAAGTCCTTACAGCCTGTCGGAAAGAAGACAAAAAAAAAGCACTCAGTCATCAAATTCAGGATTGATAATAATTCAGTGTTAAAATTCTAAGTCTACTTACTGGGTTAGTTGCAGCAAGAGCTGTCTTCACATTACTAATGAAGGCTTTGACATTCAGTCTGGGGGGAGGAAAGACATATTCCATAAGTAAAACACAACACAGGAATTACTAACAAGAACAACATCACTACAATATGCTAAAGCAGAAAAGCCACCCTGATAACAGATTCATACAGCTAACATAGAAGCTGAAGATATTTGCACTTATCACAGGAACAGTGTGGATGGTAGCTAGCAAAACAATAGTGCTGATTTGTCATCTTCTAAAAAAAAAAAACCACATCCTGATAGTGTTTAAACTATGAAGTTACCTATCTGCACGTAAGTGTACCAAGTAGAACAGGCACAACAGACATGCAATACCACAGAGCTGCTCAGCTGTCTCATTCCTATCATGTATGAAGTTGAAGAAAACAGCTCCTCAGAGAAGGCCGAGTGATGAATAAAACATCTGCTGGTTTAATAGAATCCTACTAGTAATGTCATATGGTTTGATTTACCCATTTAGAGTTAGAAGAGCACTTGATAGAGCCAGTAGTATCAGAGTTAAAGGAACAAGATGGACTCCCTCTTCAAACCAGTTTTGTCAGAAAACACCATAATGTTTATAATCTAGGATTAAGATTTTCTTTCAAGTTTCTCTTAGCAATTAATTTTAAAGACTTACCCAGAAAAGCCAAACTCTTTAATTGCATTTGAAAGCCAGTTCAAAGTTTCTGACTGGTTTTTGGGGTTCTTTTGAGAGAAAGCCATAGCCACAACCTGGAACAAGATGATGCTTGAACAAGATGACACTTAAGAAATTTTCACCAGCAAACCACAAAGAACTGTAATAAAGCAATGCAGATGCATGCAAAAAACACAGGGTCAAAGGAAACATTTGGGATGACACACTGCAGCAGAGTAATTGTAACTGAAATGGAGTTCCTGAGATATGTAAAGGCAGCCAGAGACACCTCTATAATGGCAGTATATTGGCAGTATTTCATCAAAATACTTGTTTACTACTCATGCTTTCTTCTTTTTAAGGAACTTGTGTTTAACTTTTGCCTTAGAAGGTGTCTTGAGAGCAAACAAATCACTTTCAGGCAACAGAGCAGAAAATTTACTCCTCAGAATGAAAGAGCACCCCACATAATATTTCTGATTTGATTTACTGACAAAACACCTTCTGCTTGCTCACCTGCTCAGCAGTCCATGGCAACTGACAGGCTTCTGCTATTGCTGTCATGGCTTCTTTTGCATTATTCCCACATTTCACATCACCAACCTTGTCTACAAGACCATCCAGTACAACCTGTGCCGAAGTTTTGGAGAAGTTTCCCTTCTGTGCAATCAATGCAACTATGTGCAGTTTAATCTGCATCACCTGGAATGTCCAGAACAGCAAGAAAGTTACTGAAGTCTGAGTATTTTTGAACATACATTTTTAGATAAATTATTTGTGCTTATACACACACATAAATGCATTCATGCTCTTGAACATAAAAATGTGTTCACACACATTTCTTCTACCACAATGGGAAGGGATTTAACAGGGCCAAGGGCAGAGTCCTACGTTTTGGCCGTAATAACCCCCTGCAGCTATAGACTGGGGAGAGGAGTAGCTGGAGAGCAGCCCAGCATAGAGGGACCTGGCAGGACTGGGTGACAATTGGCTGAACAGGAGCCAGCAGAGTGCCCAGGTGACACAGAAGATCAATAGCATCCTGGCTTGGATCAGCAATAACGTGGCCAGCAGGACTAGGGATGTAATTCTCCCCCTGTACTGGGCAGTGGGGAGGCCTTCCCTTGAGTACCAGGGGAAGTTCTGGGCCCCTCATTCAGGAAGGAGATTGAGAGACTCAAGCAGGTCCAGAGAAGCAATAAGGCTGGGGAAGGGACTGGAGGGAAAGTGTGATGAGGAGAGGCTGAGGGACCTGGGATTGTTTAGCCTGGAGAAAACTCAGGGTGGTGATCTCTCTATCTACAACTCCCAAAAGCAGACTGTAGTGAGGTAAAGGTTGGGCTCTTCTCCGAGGCAACTAGCACCAAGACAAGAGGGCAGGGCCTGCAGCTGTGCCAGAGGAAGGTTAGGTTGGATGTTAGGAAGCCCTTCCGTAGGAAAAGGGTGACTAGACACTGGAATGCACTGGAATGGACTGCCCAGGGCAGTGGTGGAATCCACATCCCTGGAGGTGCTGAAGGACAGCCTGGACACAGCACTTAGTGCCCTGGTCTAGGTGACAGCAGTGGTGTTAGGTCATGGGCTGCGCTTGATGATATTAGAGGTCTGTTCCAGCCTTAGTAATTCCATGATTCTATGATATACACATAGAATGAATTATACTAGTTGCCTACTTTTAAAACATCAGTATATCTACAATACACACACTCCCCACATACACATATATACACACACACATGTATTCATCCAAATGTAGTCCCCATGTCTCAATCATGACATACATGCACCTACAGCTTTTTTGTTGGAAGCAAAACTTACATTAAAATAACAAGAATGGACTCTTAGTTACTGTAGGATAATAGTATTACCTGAAAATTTGTTTCCTTCCAACCAGGTTTCTTGGCCAGCATTCTTACTAGAGCTTGGCAAGGCATTTCACTTCTCTCCATAAGCTCAACAGCCTAAAGGATAAACAATGTTAGCCACTGGGTCACGATGAAAGCTACATGAATCGTCCTGTAAATATTTTACTAGTGAGATCAGAAATTGTCAGAGTAAGAATTTACCTGAAAAGCCTTATTACAAAAAAATGCTAGTACACGAGCCCATTTTACAGGAACCATGCAAGCATTTTAAGTATAGCATCCACACTGCTGCACCAAGTTGTTTAATGACTTGCTTCACAAGTCCATAGAAAATCACCAATGGCTGTCCTGGCTCTGTGAATGTAACACTCCAAAAGCCCAAAGAAACTCATCTCCAAGCTGCATGGGGCTTGGAGTTGGTTGTTTTTTTGTTTTGATTTTTAAGATGAAGTATACTGTGCAGTTTCATACTGGAATGCTGTCCACATAATAGTGATTAAGACTGAATGCAATCTCAATTATATTATTTGTGAGGCTTACCCATTATACTGAAACTATAACATCTGACACGGGCTTATGGAGCAGCATTTCAGCACCAGTCACCATTTCCTAATACAAGTTAGTCACCTTTCTCACCAATATTAAAATTCAGTTGCAACTATAATGGAGTAGTGGTATGAACTATTGGTATATCTACAGTTGATCTTTTTTCAGTGTGAACTTTTATGATGAGATCATCTCATCTTCTGATGGATATTGTGGGCAGAAAGTCAGGCTTAATGCCTGAGTGACATATGATGTTTTCTGTGACTACGTGAAGCACTCATCACCAGCTGTGAAGACTGCTAGTATTGCATAAAGCTTCAAACACCAGCTATATGAAGCTGAAGTTTCAGTATTATAATCCACAGCTGACTAATATGCCAAAGGTACTGACATACTTGCAACTGAAGGAGAGAATATTACGAGGGGACTTAATCACTGTCTATAAATACATAAAGACTGGGTGTCAAGAAGAAAGATACGACAACCCCTTTTCACTTGCACCCTTTGATAGGACAAGGGGTACTGGGTGTCTGTTGGAGCACAGGAAGTTCTACCCCCACATGAGGAAAAAAAAACCTACCACAAACTTCTTTACTGTAAGGGTTACAGAGCACTGAAACTGGCTGCCCAGGGAGCTCGTGGAGTCTCCTTTGCCGGAAACTTTCAAGACCTGTCTGTATGTGTTCCTGTGTGACCTACCCTAGATTCTATGATCCTGCTGTGGCAGAGGGGTTGGACTTGATGACCCCAGAGGTCCCTTCTAACTCCTAATGATCTGTGTATCTGCCTAACTGCTTTGCCCAGACACTGAAAAGCTTTGTTTAAACTCAGTTATCTGTGAGAATAAGCTTTAGAATTACTTATGAAGACCACCTCTATGCATCGTCAATCCACTTGCAATCTTTCTGACCAAAGTATAACTATCTGCATTAAACTGAAATACTCCACTATTGTTATGGAATAAGAGCAAATTTAAATGACATAAAGCACTAGCTTTTTATAGGCATTGAGGAATCCATTTGAAATCCTGACCACTGCACCCCTCTGAAGCATTATGAAGCCTTAAAAGACTTATTGCTTTCTCATGTCGTGCCTATGTCCCTATCTGACACTCTATCAAATGGTTTCAACTTACCTTCTGAAACTCCTCCATACAAGCAAGTCTCTCTTTCCAGTTACCACTGTCCAACTGCTGGATACAAGAAGCTGGAAGGACAGCAGCAGCTTTCTCTTCACATACTTCTATCTGCAGACAGATAGAGGATAGAAAGTGGCTTGGTGAGCAACCTCACCAGTTCTTTCAGTTTCCAGGTGCATCCCAACCCTCTCCACAGATCTGTACCAACCTACATGGTGCAGCAAGTCACTGACCATCTCCTCCTGCATAGTGGGTGGATTGTTCCAATCCTGGTCCCTGTCCCCTATCTTAGGGAGCTGGACTCAATGATTCTAAAAGTATTTTCCAGTCTGAGTGATCCTATGGTTCTACCCTTATCCACCAATGCTGAAATCCTACCACAGAAAGCCAATGACTTTGTCAGACCTGCCCTTAGCAAAGCTGTTGGCTGTCACCAGTCACCTCCTTGTTTCCATGTGACTCAGCACAGTTCCCAGGAGAATCAGCTCTTGGACCTTGCCTGGCACAGATGTGACATTGACTGGCCTGGAGTTCTCCAGGTCTTTTTTCCCCCTTTTTGAAAATGGGGATTGTGTTTTCCCTCTTCCAGTTGCTAAGGACTTCACTGGACCACCATGATTTCTCAGATATGATTCTAAGATAGATTTGTATGAAATCTCGATAAATATTTACAGCAATCAAGAGTGGTTGATGAGGGCAGAAGGAAAGACTTATCTTTGTTTTCTTAAAACAAATGTGGAATTAGAGTTACTCAGTACACGAAGAGTTGCAAAAAGCTTTCCTGGTTTCACTGGTGGCTGTAAGATATTCAGAAAGCATATACTAATTTTCCACTATATCTAGCAATCTAAGTTAGGTATGTAATAGAAAATGCTCATTCCAGCAATGCTAAAGAAAATTGACAGTCCAGAACACCTGCAGATACAGGTAACAAGCTTTAATGGCTTTCTGCTACTGTTTGACTCAGATAAACTAAGCTACCCAGTTCTCTACCAAGAATATAGGTAGATGTTCAATTAACATGCATAATTCAATATATTCTCTTGAAGCATAACTTCACAAGACAGCATAGAATAACCTTGAACTAGTTCACTTAATTATTACAGTATTCTTTCAGATTTCAATGTAAAAAAAATCAAGAATACCATATCCATAGGCTTTTAACAGTCAACACCTTCAGTAAATTTTCCATCCTCATTTAGGTCAGACTTAGTTTTTTCATCTGTTCCTACTTGAAGGACAACACAATATACTGTATTGTATTAGCGTGATATACTGTTTACTGCCTTAACTGGTCTAGTACCAACAGCGTGAAGAACAGGCGGACTTACCAGAACATAATAAACATCTATTTGACCAGTTACAAATTCAGTTAAAACATTCAAACACAGGTCAAGAGGGATAGAGATCTGATTGAGAGACTTCAATGGAGGGCCATAAGGATGATTGGGAGACTAGAGCACCTGCCTTATGAGGCAAGAGTGAGAGATCTGGGACTTTTCAGCTTGGAGAGGAGAAGGTTACAAGGGGACTCAATCACTGTCTATAAACCCATGAGAGCTGGGTGTCAAGAAGAAAGAGACAATCTCTCTTCACTTGCACCCTCTGATAGGACAAGGGGTAATGGGTCTCAGCTAGGGCACAGGAAGTTCCACCTCAACACGAGGAAGAGCTTCTTTACTGTAGGGGTTACAGAGCACTAGAATGTGCTGCCCAGGGTGGTTGTGAAGTCTCCTTTGCTGGAGATTTAAGACCTGTCTGGATGCACTCCTGTGTGACCTACCCTAGATTCTATGATCCTGCTGTGGCAGAGGGGTTGGACCTGATGACCCCGGAGGTCCCTTCCAACTGCTAATGATCTGTGTATAATGCTTTCCCTTGTCTTAATATGAAACCTAGCTTCATTTGGCAAAACATGGTAATAGCTGAAGATGTTATTAATCAAAGCTACTTGTACAGAGGCCTTCTGTTATTTCAGAGAATAGCACAGTACTCACTGAGAGCTCTGCTTCAAATATTTCTTTGGTCTCAGAACCCTTCTTGCCTTTAGCCCCGGCACTTCCCATTCCTGCAGCTGCAGCTGGTTTGCCTTTCTTGGGTGGGCCCCCGGGCTAGAAATAAAATGAACAAGTTAGCAAAGATTTAACAGGTGTCTAGTTTAGGCAAGAACTATTCTTTTCTCACGTTTTTGCACTTCCATGTCAAAAACCTCCTTATCTTTAGCACTGTAACAGCTTCAGGCAATGAAAAAGTTATCTGCTAGAGCTTAAGTGATATGCTGCCTTCAGGCTACTAGTTTCTTTAATGCATGCACAGTAACAGATACACACAAAACAAAGATGAAGAGAGAAAGAATGTATTTGTGAAGGTTCAGAAAATAGATTCTTCTTTATGTTGTCCTGTGGATACTGATTTGATATTACACTTACAACTGGTGTCTCTTTTCCAGGCTAACAGTACAAATACATTTTAAAAAAATGATCCATTCTACTGATCACTTCAAGGTTTCCCACCTGGAGAAATAAGCAGGGTGTCACAAAGATACCACATCAGAAGGACATTATGGCACTGGAGTGGGGCCAGAGAAGGGCAATGAGGCTGGGGAGAGGGCTGGAGAACAGGTTCTGCGGAGAGGCAGCTGAGGGAACTGGGGTTATTTAGTCTAGAGAAGAGGAGGCTGAAAGGAGACCTCAGTGCTCTCTACAACTACCTCAAAGAAGGTTGTAGCCAGGCTGGTGCTGGTCTCTTCTCCCAAATTACTAATGATAGGATGAGGGTAAATGGCCTCAAGTTGCATCAGGGGATATTTAGACTGGATCTTAGGAAGAAGTTCTTTCCTTAGACAGTGGTTGGGCACTGGAACAGGCTGCCCATGGCGGTGGTGGAGTCCCCATCCCTGGATGTGTTTAAAATCCAAGTAGCTAGTGCATTTCAGGCCTTGGTCTAGGGGTTAGGGAGATGTTGAGATGAAGGCTGGACTTTATGATCCTGGAGGTCCTTTCCAGCCATAATTATTCAATGATTCCAAGACCTCCTATAGGGCCACTCCAATGATATTTTAAAATATCAATTCAGTTGTGCAGGCTAAAGGTTGTAATTAGTTATGGTAACAACTTAAAAGCAAGACTGCAGATAATACTCAACATTTTAAACACTTTAGTAACTCTGCTAGTTATAAAGATGCTGACTTCAGCCAAATACTACTGTGTCAGCCTCAAAGCACATTAGTGCTCCAACAGCTCTGAATGCCTCAAGTGATTCATCACTAATTCAGTATCAAAATCAGCTTGTAAACACATAAGTGACAAGACAGTTTGTATTATTACAAAACCAGACTCCATTAAGTACATTCTCAAATTCCCAGGTACTTTTTGTTGTTGTTGGATGACAGCAGTAGCTATTTGATGCATTCACACACAACTGTGATTGTCAAGATATGATCGACTATATAACTCACCTTAGCAGCAGTTGCTTTTTTCACTGGTCCTGGTTTGGCTGCATCCTTTGTTTCCTTATCTGTCCCATTACCAGCAAGAGCAGTGTTTTTTCCACTAACAGGCTTTCCTTCTTTTTTCTCAGCAGTTCCTCCTGCTTTCTTACCATAAACCAGTTCTACCTTTTCAGCACACTCTTTAATCTGTGATAGCAGGCAAAAGAAAACAAGGGGGGAAAGAAGGGTAGCAGAAAAAAAGCCATTTAACTACTGTAATTGGATAGATTCAACTACACTGGCTCAAACTTCACTACTCTGGAGACAATGTTCCACATGTCACAAGATGTTATCCTGTGTTCCTCATGGTACTAACAGTAACCCACCAACAGCATCAACAAATCACTGCATAGCCAGAATACTCTTCCTAGATAATGGAATGCATACACATAAAAAGTATTGGCACTGCCCCCAATAGTAACAGATGCTCTAAGACAAATTTTAAGTACAAATTACAAAGCGATTCAGTCAAATCTCACAGCTTATTCAAAAGCATGACAATTTTTATGTTGGAAGGCAAGTCTTCTGATACTAAAAAGTGTCTAATACTACAGAATTATACCCATGCAGTTGTGCCCTAAACCCCTACATTCTCAGATAAGAAAGCGTTCAAAATCAACCACATAGAACACCACATACAGCCATCATCAAAAACTATAAAACTCATGACCACCAATTCATAGCTAAGACAGACTTGAAGCCAGATACTCTACATAAGAATGAAAAAAGTGCAACATTAACACATTAACAAAGTTTAGGTAGAAGCTGAAGAAAAGATGTTTGATAATCTGGAAAGAAATAAGGAGACTGTCAGATACCCTGCAACCTCAGCAATTCAAGTAAAAAAACTTCAAGCATTTGTGCTAGAAGTCATCAGCTAAGGCAGACTTCTGAGTCTTTTCGAGCCTAAAATGCATCTTAATGCATATTAAGTGGATAAATACAGCGTGTTTTACAACATTCATTACAAACTCACCCGATCAAGCTTTAGTTTGTCTACGTCTGCTAGAAAAGGATTCACAGCTTTCTCCCCAGCCACTTTCAAGGCAGTGCCTAATGCTTCAAATCCAGCATCTCTTACTTCAGGAGCAGAGTCATTGATATGCTGCAGAGAAAGATAATCTTTATCTTAGAACTTGCAGCTCATACCCCCCCCTTCCATCTTGCAGCTCATACCTAAAACAGATCCTTAAATCCATTTTCTGATCAAGTTCTCTCCCTCTTTAAAATCTACATCTAGTAACTATTCTAATTCTTAACAATCCACTGGAGAAAGAGGAACCGATCAAGTCTACTCTCTCAAATACTGTCAGTTTTGCATCTTTGGATCTTTCACACAGAAAGAAGGCAAACACTCAAGCTTTAATAGAGACCGCAACATCATGACAGTTCCCAAGCAGTTTGCAGTACTTGCAACTCTGCTTAAATCTAATCTTTCCTAACAAGGAAAAGGTTATTTTGCAATGAGAAAAAAGTAGACATCACTATTGTTTACACTGGTTAATCCACTAGTCTAACTGCAGTGTATGAATCACTCATTTATTATCTTAATCTGTCTTCTGAACTGTTCCCATGACTGACAATTGTCTTCAAGTCTAAAAATCAGTCAAAACTCACCCCAATAGCTACATTTCAGTCCTTGAACTACCAGAAGGGTCTTTCTCCCAAAGTGACTCAGTGCTTCACAGCAGTGCTTGAGTCAAAGCAAAGCAGTACAAGCTCCTCATGCTTTACCTTGAGAAGTGCAGCACAGAATGGTTTTAACAGGCTTTTCGGCAGAGTAGAAGGTGTGCAGTGACGGAAGCTTCTCGCAATGAAAAGTGATGTTTGTTGCTTAATCGTTGGATTTTTGTTGTCCATCACTGCCAACACATCTTCGCTTATGTTCTGTAAGCTGGTCTACAGCATTAGATAAAAGTCTTTAGTTTCAGTAAAGCAAGAGAAAACAAAATTAAAATTAGCAAACAATTCTCAGAAGATGTGGAACTTGTCAGTCCTACTCACTGTAAGAAAGACAGCATCAATGGCCTCCTGCAGTGCCTGTACTACCTGAGGCTTCTTCTCTTTAAATTTCTCCAGAATTGTTGGAACAACCTATGAAGAAGGGAAAATGAAACAAGTCAATCCGTTCTTCACTAATATAGCTAGAAAGCCTGGTAAGCTGCTCCCTGGTTAAGTGACAGAGAAGCATGTTAACCAAAATATCACTGCTCCTGCCTTCATGGAGGGCACAACAACAGTATGAACTACTTGGTTCTACTTGATCTCCCAATATGAAATCCATTCCAATCTATTAACAAATACAGATTTTTGAGCAATCACATAGCAAAGCTAAACAAACAGCAGATACACAAGTTCATATAACTACAGGTGAATTCTCTGGCTCTTACTGTTCTGGAACACAGTGCTGTGCTCTTGCACTACACAATAGGTCAAGGGTTGGACACTTGATGGTCTTAACAGGTTTCTGCTAACCAAAGATATTCCACGCATTCAGAAAGATTTAACTTGTCTCCACTTTTCCAGCCTCTTGGCAGCACCCAGCATGGCTCATTTGGAAGCCTTCATATGACTCACAGCTGATACTATGGTTCTAAATCAACCCAAATCCTTCCTGCAGCAGTATTTTTCAGACCTATCACCTTGAAGAGGCACACCAGCTATACTGCTATTTCCCAGCAAGTTCTATCTAATCTAGATGCTCAGTCATTGCTGAAAAATAAGAAATAAAATATTTGAGGAAACAAAGACCAGCAGACATTCTCATCTGCCAGGAGTAGGAGCAGCTCCACTTAAGCAAGGTCTTTTTAACAGTAAGAACTCAGTCAGTGAGCCAGAAACAAGCAGAAGCAGAGCTTTTAATTGTGGAAAGCAAGCAATTGTCAAGATTTTCTCACAGAAGTTACAAGCTTCTGTACATTACAAAAAAGATCACCCAGACATAATGCTACTTAAAAGGCTGGCCCCTAGTTCAACCCTCAGCAATACACAGTAACTTAGACTCAGCCGTTACACTCTGTCAGGCCACAACTTGCAAACTCCCTGTTCACCAAATTCAAGCTCCCTCAATTAATACACAACAGCACCATGAAGACCCTCACGTGCTAATGCAGGTGATCAGACACCCCAAAAACATACAGGGAACAAAGTGATAGGAAGGAGATACCTGAAGTCCTTTAAGTGTTGGTTTTAGAAAATGCTGACAGCTAAAAGGAGGGGGTTTTTTCCCTCCACAGAAGTTAGAAGCCCTACCCCAGATGAGAGGGAGGGAAGAGTCAGTCCAGTACTCCAAAACCCCCATGTACTTAGTTACAGTGAGTAGTATGGGTTGATGCTTGATTTAATAGCTTCTGTTTCAGTACAGACTACAAACTAAAAACTGCATTAGACATAACACTAACATTACAAAAACCCTATAATTCTATTAATGATTATTTTTTGTAACACTTCAAATGCTTGCTGTGAGAAGTACCTTCTTCACTACTAAATAAAACCAGCAAACAAATCAAGTGAACCAGTGAGTGCTGAAATAGTGCAATTCCCAGCTATCACTGGAGTACTGGAAATGCTGTCAATGCCCATTTTTCAATACTAACTCTAGCTATGAGGATTAAAGTTCAAACAAATCAGCTGTGTATTGGTGTAAAAGCATGGTATGCACAACTGTGCACAGCTTTTAGAAGGAAAAAGCTATTCAGTGTTCAGGAGGCTTGAATGTTTCTGAAGCAGTGAGATTCAGTAATTGTCCAGTTCACAAAACTGAAGACTACCAGCAGCCAGACACACCAGTTCTTTCTCCAAACCGTACCTCCATTACTCTTGGTTAACCCAAGAGAAAAACTGAATAACATGTTTTGCTGTCCCTCACTACACTGACTGTTTCCTCTCTACTGTATAATATTTCCACCAGATGTCAGTAAGCTGAAGTCCCCAGTGAGAACAAGGACTAGAGACCCATAGAATCCACCTTTTCATCCTGATTGGGTGGTCTATAGCAGACTCCCAACAGGATATCTGCCTTGTTGGCCTTCCCCCTTCTCCTCACCCACAGGCACTCAACCTTATCAGTCCCACTGAGCTCAAGATGATCAAAGCATCCCCTAACACAGAGAGCCACTCCACCAACTGTCCTTGTCTACCCTTTCTGAAGAGCTCAGACATTCACTGTGGCTCCCTGGTCATGAGAGTAATCCCTCCACATTTCAGGTCATCTGTAATCTGCTGTACAGTGGCCCCCCCAGCTGCTCCTGCTTGTTACCCATGTTGCGCACATTGGTGGAGACGCACCTGAGCTAACATGTGCTTAAGGATTTCCACAACACCAATGTGTGACCAGCATGGTGATCACGGACTATTTAGCTCAAATACACAGTACATACAGCAAACCTGGTCTGATCTGTTATCTCAACCTTTCATACCTCTTCATGCTTTTTCATCATTGGGCACCAAAGCATTGTCATGGTTTGACCCCAGCTGACAATTAAGGGCCATGCAACTGCTCAGTTACTCTTTCTCACCTGAGGCAGGTGAGAAGAATCATAAAAGCAAAGCTGAGCAAGTTAAAACAAGAAGAGTTTACTTGACCACCACAGAGAGAGAAAACAAGAGAAATAGCAGCATGAGTGATATCCAGCACACTGCTCACTACTACTGCCACAGTAAGCCATATCCAGTCACCCAGAGCCAAGCCAAACCTCATCTCCCTCCACCTAGCACCCCCAGATCTAGAGACATGAGGCAGGAAGTCAGCAGGGTATTGACTATCCCATTGGCTGCTTCAGTCCACCTAGCCTGGCTGTAGAAATTAACCCTACCACAGCCAAATCCATGACACTTACATCAACTGTGACACTGAGGGAGTAAGAGAAGCAAATGGAGAACAGAGAGCATTAAACTGTAGCAAAACGTTTTGCTACTAAAAGTTTCAGTAGTTTAAATTTCAGTAGCCTATTTAAAGCAGACAAACCCACACAAAACAGACAAACAAGACACAAAACAGCTGACACCTCATCAACATCCCTGCCCCATGGCATCCTAACGATACATCAAGGAGCTGGTAACTGACATTTAGATTCAAAATGTACTTTTCCTAATGCCTAAAACACATTTCTGTGGGTATATCTCAAGGATGAGGGATATAAATAAAGTTCATTTCAAAGAGTCGTTTAGAATTGTGTTACATCAGAAGATTTACTGCAATATACTAAGTTTTGTGTTGCTGATTGTGAACAAACAAGGTCCTTATAACCTTAAGCTGCAAGACATCTCAGCAGGTATTTCATTGCTTGCTCTGTTGAATGGTAGAATGAGCATTCAGAACTATATGAAACACACTTCAGATAAATACCAAGGCTTGACAGGAAAAAACCAATGTCCAGTAGCAATAAATCCAAAGAAAAAAGTACATACTCTTACTTACATGCCCTGCATATTGTCCAAATTTCTTTCGAAGTCCAGTAGCTAGTCCAGCAATGCATTTGGCAGCCAAAGCAACTAACATTACATTTGTATCCTTTCCAACAACCTGAATGGAAAAAAACAAAACAACCCCCCCAAAACAGAAACGTTAAAGACTGAAAATCTAGGGTTCAACTACGAAGCATTTTGAGTAGTCATTATGCCACAGACTGGGTTCTTTCCAGCACTGCTTTTTCCGCTTGTGAGCAAAGCCATAACTTTTAAAGAACAGTACAAGTAACACAGTATTATATCATGTGTGTGCTCTAAGTTCCATTCATTACCTTTTTGAGAGCTTTCACCAAGTCTGCATAATCTCCTGATTCCAACTTGGGATTTTTCACCAGCAGCTCAACAGCTTCTAGAGCTTCCTTCCTTTCTTGCCACTTTTTTGCTTCCTGCAGAGCAATTTACATTCATGTATAAATGCTAGTAGTTCTAAAGAAGTACTGGCCACCAAATACAGATTTCAAAACAATTCTATGCTGAGAAAGCTGCATTTCCCCTATATTTAACATTGAAAACTTCAGTGAGCTACAAAATACAAGACATCAACTCCTTAAAATTACAGCTTATTTATCATATTTATGATAATCTGTAAGGGTCACAGAGCACAGGAAGGTTGTGGAGTCTCCTTCTCCGGAGACTTTCAAGACCCATCTGTATGCGTTCCTATGTGACCTGCCCTAGACTCCATGATCCCGCTTGAGCAGAAGGGATTGGACTCCATGTTTGCTGGAGGTCCCTTCCAACCCCTAATGATCTGTGTCTACCTGCATTTTACCTGGTTTACTTAAACAGCAGAGTGCCAGTAAGTGTGAAGACCCACTAGCTCCACATCATAGCACTAACTGATAGTATTTAAGTTTATACTTACTATTTTCTCATAGAAATCTTTGGGAAGCTTGGAAAGAATTTCTACAGCTTCAAGCAACTCATACGCATCCACTTGTGGTACCGCCTCTTCTTCATCATCATCTCCTGCAAGCAGCAGAAAGACATAAGCAGAGTGACAAATGACATTGACTACAGCACAACCTAAGGCTCATTGTTTAAGAAATACTACCAGAAGCTGTGATTAGTTGCAATTTCGCTAGTCCAAACACTTCCATATAAACTTCTGGCCTCAGCCGTGTTATCCTGTTGTGTACTGCACTGTGTTTTGCATCAGTCTGATTAAATACACCTTTACAATTCAGTGTTCTCTTACACAAACGATACACTGGCGATAAAAATGCCAACAGAGTTCAGAGGTCAAGTAATTTACCTCCATCTGCATCTCCTCCAGCTGCCTGCTGTTGCTCAAACTTTGCTTTCAGCTCCTGTTGGGAACGCAGGAACCTGGTCTGCTTAGGAACAGCGGATGACACTTTAACCCACTCTTCTTCCAATTCTTTAAGCTGCCAAGACAATGCTTCATGAAACACAACAGAACATACCCATTTCAAAGCCAAGATACCTTTCAAGTTTTTTTTTTGTTACCAAAGCAGTGAATTCCCCTTTGCATTCACTGTCCAGAAGCTTTTGACAGAGTATGTCTACAGGACAATATGGGGGAAGAACAACAATGCAAGGCATTTATGTAAGAACAAACAGAATAAAGTGTCCTCTCCACTGAAGCTTTAAAATGAAAGTTGCTGAACAGGAAGAAAGATCTTTTTGTTAGAACCGTGCTGTCAAAGCTAATACAAAACAAATATGTACAGCTACATTAGATGAGACTGTTTTAGGGTTTTTAAGCCATGTCTTTTCTCAAGAAGTTACTGTTTTCCACCTTGAACACAACTCACTCAAGTGGGTAGGAGGGAACAATGCATAAATCATTTGACTTAAGAAAATTGAGTTTTATATCTTCAATGGAATGGTTAGGCATCATAATGCCACTTCCTGAAGTGGAAATCACATCCTGAGCACCACTGAAATGACTCTGAAGGGCTGTATAGAGGAAAAAACTTCAGGGACAAAGGGAAAATGAGGAAAAAATGTTTAACTTGAAGGCTCTTGGTGTAGGGTTTTGTTATAAGGGCAACCATCTGTCCTTGACTTGCGTCTCCATTCTTCACCTAAACCATTAGGTGAAGAAATACCATTCTTCACCTAAAACTCCCTCCTCAGTTTCAGAAAGATGCTTCCTCCTGCAACCTGACATATATTCAGATCATCAACACATTATTGCCATGGCTTCACAAACAGAGAGAGTGACTATCGGTTTTGACTATTGTTTTAGGCAATGTTAGAGTAAACTTAAAAAAAAGCAACCCAAACATTGTTACTGAACAATTTCAGCTTTGACTTTAAGAACATCCAACACCACAGGATCAAGGAATGTGAGCACAGAAGAGTGTAAAGACACAAAAAGTCACACTGCCTACCTGAACAGAATTTATATTCTGCAGCGGAGGTCTCAGAGCATCCCTTATCCAACGGTAGATCTCCACAGCAAGGAGTTTGGCTTCATCACGAACAGCCTTTTCCCGAGACTCAAAAAGTTTTGGCAATACTTTAATGATTGGCTTCAGTGAGATTATTTTTGAACCAAATTCACTAAAAGTTAAAAGACATCAAGTAGCATGAGAGTCCTGGTAGGAACCAGAGCAATCCACAAGTAACAGTTGATGGCTTTTAAAGGTCTATGAAGTTTTTCCAGCGCTCATTTAGAGACAGTGCTATCTACTTAAATATAGTGCCACTGAATCACAGTAGCTATTATTCTGAGTAGCCATTAGGCTACTGTAAAACATAAGGAATATTTGCCCTGTCATAACCACCACTTTGGAATAAGAGTCAGGCCTCTGAAATTACTTTGAAGGACTGAATTCAATCTACTGCTTAAAATCCCTTGTCAAGGGGAAAAGGAAAAAAGTGTCCTTAAAACAACCAATACGACCCAGTTTCCCCCTGCTTCCCCACTTTAATTCAGAATAGAATCTCCTTTGTCTATCCTTGGAGACAACCTGCAGCAAAAGCATTTGTGAATTTATACGTGTTGAACCAGATTGATGTGAATCTGGGTTATCTTCACAGAATACACATGTTGAAATATGTGCTGCTAAGAGGGAACATAAAACAAGTTTTCCCCAGCCAATCACCCTTCCCAGTCAGCGGATTCTACAAGTTGTTGAACTTCTCCCCCTGTACTGGGCACTGGTGAGGCCTCTCCTCAAGTACTGGAGCCAGCTCTGGGCCACTCACTTCAAGAAAGAGATTGAAGGGCTCAAGCAGGTCTGGAGGAGCAATGAGGCCAGGGAAGGGACTGGAAGGAAAGTCTGATGAGGAGAGGCTGAGGGAGCTGGGGGTTAGTCTGTAGGAGACTCAGAGGGGGATCTTCTCCCTCTCTACAGCTCCCTAAAGGGAGGTTATAGTCAGGTGGGGGTCAGGCTATTCTCTCAGGCAACCAGTGCCAGAGGGCAGGGCCTGAAGCTGCACCAGGGGAGGGTTAGGTTGGACGATAGGAAGCCCTTCCTCATGGAAATGGTGACCAGAGCCTGGAGTTGACTGCCCAGGGCACCTCCATGTCTGGCAGCATTGAAGGACAGACTGGCTGTGACCCTTAATGCCCTGGGTCTGGCAGATGTGGCGATGTTAAGTCATGGCCTGGACTGGATGAGCTCAGAGGGCTTGTGCAGCCTCAATTCTGTGACTCATGCACCAAATTTCCTAGTTCAATTGCTGCTGAAATACACAAACTTTCTTCTCATATTCATGATTGAACAACTACAGTTCTTAAAGCATCATATCCAGATCACTCTAGAAGCTGCAGTTTTGATTCACTAGCATCTCTTGTCCTTGTAAATTCAGAATTCTTCTTTCCAAAACACTTTTCCTTCAGCTCCCCTCCAACTGAGTACTTAATAAAACTTCTAGAACTAAAAGAACTTGTATGTCACTTGCTAAAGAATCAGTACTAAACATTTCATTGCCAAGGATGCTTCGAGAAACACTATTCAAACAGCAACAGATCCTCCAGACCCAGAAACAGCAAAATTTAAATGCAGAGTGTGAACAAATGAGTTGCCCAAGACTTTGATTTTTCTACCATGATAAAAAAAGTATAGTAGTAAAAATGTACGTGTAAATCCCCTTATTATCTAATTTATGTAACAGAAACCTCTGGAATATAAAACACATCCAAAGATAAACTACTGATGCTCTTAACCCACCCACCTAGGTATAAATAAGAAAAAATTGTTATAAATTAAGAAACTCTGTCAAAGCAGAAGACAAATTGAGGTTGCAATACAGCTCAGAAGAAAAGTGCTTTGTGCATTTACACCAAAACTCTTTTAAAAAATAAATTAAAAATTGACAGTGGGCAAATGCAGAGTGCTGCTATCAATCCCACATATGGGGACACGTTGGGAACTGATCTGCTGAAAAGCAGCTCTAGGGAAAGAGATCTGTGAGGTCCTGGTGGACCAAAGATTGACTATGATGTGGCCTTATAGCCAGGAAAGGCCAATGGTCTCCTAGGGTATATCCAGAAGAGTACGGTCCCTAGTTTCAGGGAGGTTCTCTTCCCACTCTATTCTTTCCCTGGTTAAGCTTCATCTGGAATAATGCACCCATTTCTGGGCTCCCCAGCTCAAGAGGGACAGGGCTACTGGAGAGTGTCCTACACAGAGCCACTAAGTTGATTAGGGGGATGGAGCATCATCACGATGAGAAGAGGCTGAAAGCTGGGCCTGTTCAGCCCAGAGAGAAGATTAAAAGGAAACTTCATTAATGCTTATAAATAGCTAAAGGACAAGTATCAGGATGATTAGACCAGGCTCTTTTCAATTGTGCCTAGCAAGGGGCAATGGCCATAAATTGGAAAACAGAAGTTTCCATTTGAACATAAGGAAAAACCTTTTTACAATGAGGGTAACAGAGCACTGGAACACACTGTCCAGAGAGATTGTGAAGTCTGCCTCTAGAGACATTCAAATGTTCCTGTGTGTCCCAGGAGCATTGCTGGACTAGGTCATCTTCAGCGGTCCCTTCCAACCCCTTCCACTCTACAATTCTACGAATTTCATGCACACTAAATACCCATCTGGTAAAACTTAAGTATTTTCCAGTTAGCTCAAAGGCAGCAAACATGCTTGAAGGGGAGTAAGAAAAGGTATTCCACTGTAAAGTTGAAGCCAAGTGCCCCATCTTAATTAATCTAGATTTAACTTCAGAGGATTTGATTTTTAAGGAGCATTATCAGCTTGTCTTTTAAATGCAGAAATTATATGGACATTAGAAATTCACTGGTTTTTTTTTTTTTTTCCACAAAAACATACTTAAATGACCTAAATATGCTCACAACAGTGTGGGAAATTTTGGGTTTGTTTCCCTAAAAAAGGTTTTTAAAGACAACTACGTTTTAGTTTCCCCATTATTGAGTTTATTTCAGCTGTACAGAAGAGAAGCTCCACAGTCTGGAACAAGACACATTAATCTTGCCCTTCTTTCAATGGTTCACTGTGAAAACGGAAGTTTGGTAAACAGTTGCCATGACTGAAAGTGCTCCAGATACAGCTTGTACAAAGACACCTATCACATCTAACAAACCCCATCACTCTCTCAAAAAACCACTGCTTCATTCTATTAACAAGGACCTGATAAAAGCTCTAAGCAACAAGTTAGGCTCTACATACTGCAAGCATGAAGGAAAAACACACCCCATGAACTAATAACTAACAGCTTACCTTAGTGCTTTCCTCAGTGTCTCTATGCATGCTACTATGATTTTTGGGTTTTTGTTGTCCAGACCCTTCAATAATTCTTCTTGTACTGCTTCCCCTTTCTCAATTTCTATATACATTAGACATATATCTATTCCCAGCTCTTTTGCTCTGGCTTTTGGCTGATTGAATACTTTATTTACAACTCCAGACGCTACTTCTCCAGTTGTCCTGAAAGATTAGAGAAAGTAAACAACATATAGCATTTGTGAATAATCCAAGCACAGAACTACACATCTAGGACTCTAGGGGAAGAGTTAGCCAGGCTCATTAACAGTGCTTTAAGCTACATTTGAAGGGGGAGGGAAACATAACTGGGGTTTGACAGAGAGGTGCCTGGGTGTACTAGCTCAGCACTTATGGGGTAGAGTCCTTGTGGTTTTGAGAGTGCTTTTGGTAGCCAGAAGGTGCATCATCCCTTTAGGGTAGGGACTGTACACTCAACTGCCTCCCTGACGTGCCAATGTATGCAGTATGGGCAATAAAGAGGAAGAACTGGAGATCTATGTAATGAGATTGTGGCCCTGCAACTGCTCAATCACTGAGATATGGTGGTATGATCCCTATGACTGAAGTCTTGGAGTGAAGGGGTATCAGCTCTTCAGGCAGGACAGGCAGAGGAAACAAGGTAGAGTTGTTGTCCTCTACATCATGGAGTGCATGGAACTGTACCTGCGGATGGACAAGGAAACAACTGAGAGCTTATGGGTCAGGGTAAAGGGGAGGGCAGTTGACATCATGGTGGGGGTCTGCTACAGGCCACTTCACCACAGGGAGACCAAGTGGATGGGGTCCTTCATAGACAGATAGAAGTAGCTTCATGTTTACAAGCCCTGGTCCTCATGGGGGACTTCAACCACCCTGACATCTGTTGGAAGGACAATACAGCAGGGCATAAAGAATCTAGGAGATTGCTGGACTGTAGGGATGATAACTTCCTCCTCCAAGAGGTAGAAGAGCCAACAAGCAGAGGTGCTATGCTGGACCTTGTTGTCACCAACAACCATGCTTTCCCTGTGCAACTTAAAGGGCAACTTTTGCCTTAGTGATCATGAGATGGCAGCCTCCTCAGGCCAGTGAGGAGGGCACCCAGCAAATCTGGTACCCTGGATTTCAGGAGAGCAGACTTCAGGGACCTCCTGGACAGAACCCTGGAGGGACTGGGTGCCCAAGAAAGACAGTTGACATCCACAGACCACCTCCTCCAAGCTCAGGAGCACTGTATCCCTACCAAAAGAAAGTTGGGCAAAAATGCCAATAGGTCTGTGTGGGTGAGCAAGAACTCCTGGGCAAGCTTGGACACAAGAAGGAAGCCTGCAGAGGGTGGAATTGAGAACAGGTAGCCTGGGATCACATTAGGAAAATCAAAGCCCAGATAGAATTAAGTCTGGCCAGGGACATCAAGTGAAACAGGAAGAGACTCTAAAGGTATATTAGTGAGAAACAGAACTAGGGAAAACATGGAATTCCCCCCTTGAAGGAAATAGGTGACCTGGTTAGCCAGGATTTGGAGAAAGCACTCCACTGACTTTTTTGCCTTAGTCTTCACCGGCAAGGACTCAAACCATGCCACATAAGTCATGATGGTTAGGGGCTGGGACCAAGAAAAGGAAGAACCACCTGTAGGAGGGGCAGATCATATAAAGAATTTGAAGGTGCACAAGTCCATGGGACCTGATGGGATACACCCACAAGTCCTGAGGGAACCGGTGAATGAAGTTGCCAGGCCATTAGCCATAATGCCTGAGAAATCATGGCAGTCTAGTGAAGTTCCTGCTGACTGGGAAAGGGGAAACATATTCCCCCATTTTTGAAAAGGGAAGAACAGACAACTCAAGGAACTCCAGGCCAGTCAGTGTCACTTCTGTGCCTGGCAAGATCATGGGACAGATCCTCCTGTAAACTATGCTGAGGCACATGGAAAACAAGGATGTGACTGGTGACAGTCAACAGAGCTTCGTGAAGGACAGATCATGCCTGACAAACCTGGTGGTCTTCCATGGCAGGGTTACAGTATTGGTGGATAAGGGAAGAGCAAATGATGTCCTATACCTAGACTTGAGCAGGGCATTTGACACTGTCCCACAGGAAATCCTTGTCTCTAAGATAGAGAGACATGAATTGGACAGAGGGATCACTTGGTAGATAAGGAACTGGATGGACAGTCCCACTTAAAAGAGCTGTGATCAATGGCTCCACGTCCCAGTGGACATCAGTTATCAGTGGGGTTCCTCAGGGGGCTGTTCTCTGTCTGGTACTGTTTAACATCCCTGTTAGGGACAATGGCACTGAGTCCACCCTCAGCAAGTCTGCCAGTGACACCAAGCTGTGTGGGGTGGTAAGAGAGCCTCCAGAGGGACTTGGACAGGCTGGAGAACTGGGCCTGTGCAAACTGCATGAGGTTCAACAAGACCAAGCATAGGTTTCTACATCTGGGGTGGAGCAACCCGAAGCACAAATCCATACTGGGTGGTGAATGGATTGGGAGCAGCCCGGAGGAGATGGACTTGGGGGTGCTGGTAGATGAGAAGCTCAACACGAGCCAGCAGTGTGTGAGGGCAGCCCAGAAGGGCAACAGTGTTCTGGGCTGGATGAAGAGTGTCACCAGCAAGGCAAGGGAGGAAATTCTCCTCCTCTACTCTGCTCTTGTGAAACCTCACCTGGAGTCCTACATCCAGTTCTGCAGTCCCCAATACAAGGACATAGAACTGTTGCAATAAATTTAAAAGGAAGGTAACAAGGATGAGAGCGCTGAAGAACCTCTCTTGTGAAGACAAGCTGAGGGAGTTGAGTTTGTTCAGCCTGGAGAAGGCACCAGGGGGAATCTTACAGCAGCCTTCCAGCACCTGAAGGGGGCTACAGGAAAGTTGGAGAGGGACTTTTTATTAGAGACTCTGGTGATAGGACAAGGGGGAATGGTTTAAAGCTAGAAGTGGGGAAATTTAAATTGGATCTTAAGAAGAAATTCTTCACTACGAAGGTGAGTGAAACAATGGAACAGGCAGTGCAGGGACACTGTGGCTGCTCCACTCCTGGAAGTGTTCCCGGCCAGGTTGGATGGGGCTCTAGACAACCTGGTCTAGTGAAATGTTTCCTCGCCCATGGCAAGGGGGTTAGAACTAGGTGACCTCTAAAGTCCCTTCCAACCCAAGGTATTTTATGAACTATTTCTAACCTATTGCAACAGTCTACTAATGGCAAGAAAAAGCTACTTACTTCCCAGCTACATGAGCATTTTCAACATAGGCAAGCGCTGCTTCCAGGCCTTTCAACTGAGCCACTGCATTGGAGTCTGTCACAAATTTCTTTATCAGTCCAAGATACTTCGACCATTCGTTACTCTTTTCATCATCTATCTTCTGGAAGAGCTTAAGGGCTTCTTCATAACCATTTAATCTGGCTTTCCACAGCTGGAAGCAGAAATCAGACATGGAAGTGTTCTGCTAACACTTAAGCTTAAACTCACCAATCTCAGAGCTCTTCAACCATAGTATGCTCAGTAAACCTGCATCTGCAAGACTTGTTTCCACTGACTACATGAGTGATGGATACAAGATCAAATGCTCATTCTTCTGTCAATAATCATCTTGATAGAAAGATGCCAGTGTTCCTCAATGTTCTTCCTGAGCTCTAAATACTACCAGCAAGTATGTGGGAGCCCAACAATAATTTTAGATGAAATTACAGCTGGAATTTTTCCACAATTACAGATGAGTAATCTCTTGACATACACGAGTGCAGTGAGCTTTCAGTGCACAAGCTTCTGCCATGCAGATCGCTGTGCTACTAAATTCTACTCAGTAAGCGCTGCTCAGCCTCTAGGTGGATTGAACTGAAGTTTCAGATAAGTTATAGTTATGTTGTGCAGATTACCTAACTGCAGCATACTTACAAGACCACCACGGAACCATCACAGCAGACATACACACAGCAAAGTGTAACACTTCCTACCTTGTGTTCACATTTCTGGTCAATGGGCAGTTTCATCCACTCATTATCATCCCCCATTGTAGTTCAGGTTCTCTTTATAACTGCAGTAATTCCTGTGGAGACAAAACCAGGTTAGAACAGAACTGTGTATGTCAGGAGCTGTCTGCACCATGATTCTACTTCAACATAAGTCATTCTGTAGCAAATTTCACTACTAATGCAGAATTCAAGCTATTCATATTTAGGTATGAATTACTAAGACCTGACCACTACTTTGTTAGCACTGGAAACCAATCACTGAATCCTTGCTGGAGTTGAAAGGGACCTCAAGAAATCATCAACCCCTCCACCAAAACAGGACTGCCTAAAGCACTTTGCACAGTGCTGCATCCAGGTGAGGTTTGGATATCTCCAGAGAAGGAGAGTCCACAATCTCTCCAGGCAGTCTATGCCAGGGCTTTGTTACCCACACAGTAAAGAAGTTTCCTTACTTCTAAAGGAAACTTCTCGTGTTCCAGTCTGTGACCACTGCCCCTTGTCCTGTCGTAGGGCACAGCTGGAAACAGTCTGGCACCATTCTCCCTATAGCCATCCTGCAGATATTTATAACCCAAATGGATCAACTCTCCTCTCATTCTTCTCAAGATCTAGTTCTCACCCTTTCCTCATAAGAGATCCTCCAAGTAACCAGTCATTTTTGCTGCCATCTGCTGGATTCCTCCCTCCACTCTACTCTCCCCACTTTTTGTTAAAATAGGAATACTGAACATTAGGGCATGAGAGATAAAGCCTCAGGCTCCATGTCCATCTCGAGCACATTGTGTAAGCAAACTGACTGCTCAGAGAGTAACAAGATATGCTTGATGGAGAAAGGTAGGCAAAATGAAAACAGCAGTAATGAAGGGTTGCAACATTGATTTTTAACTGTAAAAATGCAATAGAGTAGTAACAAATAACTGCAGTGCTATAAACTGGGGGATAAGTGGCTGGAGAGCAGCCTGGCAGACAGATCTGGTGGTACTGGGTCACAACCAGCTGAACAGGAGCCAGCAGGGTGCCCAGGTGGCACAAAAGGCCAATGGCATCCTGGCTTTAATCAGAAGTAGTGTGGCCAGCAGGACTAGGGGCATAATTCTCTCCCTGTACTGGGCATGGGGGAGGCCTCCCCTCGAGTATTGGGGGCAATTCTGGGCCCGTCACTTCAAGAAAGAGATTGAGGGGCTCAAGCAGGTCCAGAGGAGCAACAAGGCTGGGAAAGGGATTGGAGGGAAAGGCTGAGGGAGCTGGGGGCGTTTAGCCTGGAGAAGACTCACCAAGGACCTTATCCTTCTCAACAACTCCCTGAAGGGAAGTTGTAGCCAGGTGAGGGTCAGGCTCTTCTCCCAGGCAACCAGCACCAGGGGAGGCTTAGGTTGGATGTTAGGAAACCCTTCCTCATGGAAAGGCTGATTAGAGTCTGGAATGGACTGCCCAGGGCAGTGGTGGAGTCCCCATCCCTGGAGGTGTTGAAGGACAGACTGGCTGTGGCCCTTAGTGCCATGGTCTAGGTGATTGTAGTGATTTTTAGGTCATGGGCTGGATGATCTTAGAGGTTCAGCCTCAGTAATTCTGAAAAGAAATGTCAGAGCACCAAATCAAATGCATAGACAAAGACGAGCAGAATTCTAAAAACTAGCCAGCTTATGCAACAGTTTATCACTGAAAGCTTATAACATACACAACACTAGCATAGAAATTCCTAACGCAATCTCATCTTATGCCAGTAAAGCTGCATACGGTGACCTACAAAGTATTTCATCTAATGCACAGAGGTTCTCTGCAGAAAGTTAACTCTTAGAATGTAACTTCCCTGGTATAAAAAAGTTCTCTAAAGCCTTCTGTTAGTCACATAGCATACTACTAATTCTAGGCTAGTATCAGTCCACAACAACAGCAAGAAATGTGTTTTCTTCCTTCCTGGTTTAGTTAGAAGGTAATAAAAAACTCCCACTGACCTCTCCAATAGTTAAAAGAAAAACTAAAACCAAAACACAAATTCCCAATCCTCCACCAGCCACCAACACTAAACTACACTAAGCTTACCGTAAGTACCAATAAATCCCTATATAATTTTATGCTGTTGTCACTATCAAACACACCATGAAACAGAACTAATTTGCTTAATGTGAATAAGAAAGTCACTGTCAAGAGAAAACTACACACACATGCATCCAGCCATTTTGGTTTGTCCTCATTCCACCAACAACGATATGGGTATTTCTGACATCAGCACAGCTGCACAGTAGTGCCAAGCAGCAGGCTGTCTAAGCAAAAACCCCAAACCAGAAGAAAACATCATTGAGACAGCCAAAGTTGAAGGCTTAAAACGTCTATAAACGACTGAACATGGAGGAACACTATGTGGGAAACAAAGCATATAGGAGTGAGGCCTGTTCTAGGGAGCTGACAATTGCTGTGTTCTATCTTTACTAATGTACCAGTCACTTAAGACAACAAATTTCAGCTAACTACTGGTCAACACCATAAGGCAACTTCAGAGTGACTGTCTTCTGTCAAGTCTAGACTTATGTTACAACTAAACTAAAACTCAAGCTTTGAAATGCCAAACCAAATCAATCACCAGAAGTCAAGGGAGCAAATGAGTTACAACATCTTCTGCACTGAAGCTTTACTAGCTTTTTGAAATGAATCCTGCTTTCACCTGTTTGAACTCTTGTTCTGAAACTCCATACCTTTCTTCTTCTCTGCCCAAACCTCTTCTTTGTCCTTTTATCCCCTCCCTTCACCCCACTGAAAGGCATTGTTCAAAATTACATAGAAAGCAAGTTTCCTGATTAAAATTGAGTGCACTTTACCTATTTAAAACCAGACAGACTACCAAACCAAACAGAACCACATGCAAAATTTTGCAAGGCACTGATGGCAAACATGACTGGTTGCTCTATGACTGATGATTTATCTCCAAAAAGCCAAAGTTAGAAGTTTGGAATGTGAATGCAGTCTCAAATAGCTCACCTAGAAAAGGACGCAGCAATGCCATAAGCGTGAAGGCAGCTACAGCAACAGACTTCCTGCTACTATTCAAGTTAGTTCTGCAGCCAAGAATCAGCAGGAAAGATGCAGTTTTCCCAGTGTTTGCATTAGCAATATCTGTGTCCGGGCATACCAGTGTAGAAATAATCGTGATGTGAGGCCGCATCTGGAATATTATGTTCAGTTCTGGGCTTCCTGGTTCAAGAGGAACAGAGATCTGATTGAGGGAAGTCCACAGAGGGCCATGAAGATGTTTAAGAGACTTGAGCACCTGCCTTATGAGGCAAGATTGAGAGGCCTGGGACTTTTCAGCTTGGCAAGGAGAGGGTTACGAGGGGACTTTATCACTGTCTATAAATCCTCATGAATTTATAGAAGTATAGACATCAAGAAAGAGACAATCTCTTTTCACCTGCACCCTGCGATAGGACACAGGGCAATGGGTATCAGTTGGAGCACAGGAAGTTCCACCTTAAAATGAGGAAGAACTTCTTTACTGTAAGGGTTACAGAGCACTGGAATGGGCTACCCAGGGAAGTTGTGGAGCATCCTCTGGAGACTTTCAAGGAATGCGTTCCTGTGTGACCTATCTTCGGTTCTATGCTCCTGCTCAAGCAGGGGGTTGGACTCAATGACCTCTGGATGTCTCCTCCAACCCCTAATGATCTCTGTACTTCCCCAGTGTGGATGTCAATGACATAGCACTATCTTCCCAAGCTCACAAATACTTTCACCAGCAGAGTGAATTTATGAAATGATGTAATCCTGAATCTTACTCAAACTTGGAAGTAATTTAAGCCATTACCTGTCTAGATAATTTTGTTCATGAGAACAGAAGGAACCAATAAAAGAGAAACAGTTACTCAAAGAAAAAAAAGCACTAACACACCTGCCAGCAGCAGAAATGCCAGAATGAGGAACTTTGGCACCTGTAACAAGACACCCCCCACCATCTATAGGAAATGGTCAGCAACATGGACTTCCTGTGTCAACAATATGAAAAGGCTTTTTTTTCTTGCCAGAAATCTGTTCCATCAAGGAAAATCTTATTCCAGGACAGTAACTACCTTACTTTGACCCTAAAATCAGTTTAATTCCTACAGTCAGGAGCAATTCCATTAAAAAAACACAAACAAACTTGTCCATTGCAAGGCTGATACTGATTTCCCAGTGTTGTCATCCTCACACACATACAAGAGTCCAGTGCTACAAAGTGCAACCTCTTGTTTGACACTCTTAACACAAATTATGGATCCAGAAGAGTATCTAGCACTTCACTTCCCAACACAACAATGTGCAAGATGACCAAACTGTATTTTCTGAACTTTTAAAAATTTTTAAATTTTAATCAAGTGAGTTACCCTACTATTATTAGCTGGTAACATCTACAATGGGTTACTTCGGTTGTAAAATTAGTTGTCTTCTGTGCTGTGACACCTAAAAAAGTGATAGAAATAATATTTCTCCCCAAATAATTCACAAATGCCTTTAGAACAGTCAGTTTATCAAACTATTCACATAAGCATGGAATTATTGAGGCTGGTAAAGCCCCCTGGCTGAATGAGGTGCATGCCCTGAAAAAAAGATACAGAGAAAGCAGAAATATTGAACACCTTTTTTGCCTCTGTCTATACTGCTGGGGGCTGTCCTGATATCAAGCCCCAAAGAAAGGTGGGACAAAAGGGAGTTTGCCCAGGTTGATGAGGACTGGATTAGTAATCAATTGAGCAAACTGGATGCACATAAATCCATGGGCCCAGATGGGATGCACACGCATGTGCTAAGGGAGATGGCAGAAGTCATTGCTAAGCCACACACCATCATCTCTAAGTCATGGGGATCAGGAGAGGTGCCTGGGGACTGGAGGATAGCAAATGTCACTCCAATCCTTCAAAAAGGGTAAGAAGGAGGACCCAAGTACCTATAGACTGGACAGCCTCACCTCCATCCCAGGAAAGGTCATGGAACAATTTATCCCTCACACTGTCTCTAGGCACATCAAGAACAGGAGGGTCATTAGGGACAGTCAGCATGGCTTCACCATGCTTGACCAACCCGATAGCCTTTTATGAGGGCATAACCAGCTGGATGGATGATGGCAAAGCAGTGCATGTGGTCTATCTTGACTTCAGTAAGGCATTTGACAGTCTCCCACAGCATCCCCACAGCCAAACTGAGGCAGTGTGGTCTAAATGATCAGATAGCAAGGTGGACCATGAACTGGCTGCAGGACAGAAGTCAGAGAGTGGTGGTCAATGGGACAGAGTCTAGTTGGAGGCCTGTATCTAGTGAGTCCCCCTGCAAGAGTCACTACTGGGATCAGCACTATTCAGTCTATTCATTAATGACTTAGATGAGGGATTAGAGTGCACTGTCAGCAAGTTTGCTGATGACACAAAGCTGGGTGGTGTCGCCAACACCCCAGCAGACTGTGCTGCCATTCAGCAAGACCTGGACAGGCTGGAGAGCTGGGCAGAGAGAAATTTAATGAACTATAACAAGGGTAAGTGTAGAGTCTTGCATCTGGGCAAGAACAACCCCAGGTACCAGTATAGGTTGGGGACTGATCTGTTGGAGAGCAGTGTAGGAAAAAGGGACCTGGGGGTCCTGGTGGACAGCAGGATGACCAGGAGCCAGCAATGGGCCCTTGTGGCCAAGAGGGCAAACAGCATCCTGGGGTGGATCAGAAGCAAGGTGGTTAGCAGATCAAGAGAGGGTCTTCTGCCCCTCTACTCTGCCCTGGTGAGACCACATCTGGAGTATTGTGTCCAGTTCTGGGCCCCTCAGTTCAAGGACAACACAGAGCTGCTGGAGAGAGTCCAGCATAGAGTAACAAAGATGATGAAGGAAGTAGAACACCTCCCTTATGAGGGAAGGCTGATGGAGCTGGGTCTCTTTAGCTTGGAAAAAAGGAGACTGAGGGGTGACCTCATTAATGTTTATAAATATGTGAGGGGGTGGGTGTCAGGAGGATGGGGCCAGGCTCTTCTCAATGGATCAGAAGGGGGGTGATTAGTAGATCAAGAGAGGTTCTCCTCCCCCTTTACTCTGCCTTGGTGAGACCACATCTGGAATATTGTGTCCAGTTCTAGACCCTCAGTTCCACACAGTCCAATGCAGAGCCACACAGTTGAAGGGAGTGGAACATCTCCCTGATGAAGAAAGGCTGAGGCTGCTAGGACTCTTGAGCTTGGAAAAAAGGAGACTGAGAAGTGATCTCATTAATGTTTATAAATATGTGAGGGTAGGTGTCAGGAGGATGGAGCCAGGTTCTGCTCAGTGGCAGCCAATGATAGGAAAGGGGGCAATGGGTGTGAGCTGGAACATAGGAGGTTCCACATCAATATGAGAAGGAACTTTTTCCCAGTTAGGGTGATGGAGAACTGGAATGGGCTGCCCAGGGGTTTGTGGAGTCTCTTTGTCTGGAGAGGTTTAAAACTCACCTAGACATGTTCCTGTGCAACTAGATTTAGCAGATCCTGCTGTGGCTGGGTGATTGGATGATCTTTTGAGGTCCTTCCAATCCCTAATATTCTTTGATTCTGTTAGCAGCCCAGCCAGTGACCTAACATTACCACAGCAGCCAGACCAGGGCACTAAGGAACACAGCCAGGCTGTCCTTCAGCACTTCCAGAGATCGGGACTCCACTACTGCACATGGCAGTCCATTCCAGTGTCTGATCACCCTTTCCGTGAGAAAGGGCTTCCTACATCGAGCCTAACCTTCCCCTGGTTCAGCTTCAGGCCCTGCCCTCTCGTCATGCTGCTAGTCACCTCAGAGACGAGCCCAATCCAGACCCAAGTATGACCTCTCTTCAGTGAGTTCAGGAGAAGGTCCTCATTGAGTCTCCCCTTCTCCAGGCTAAACACTCTCAGCTCCCTCAGCCTCTCCTCATCAGACTTTCCCTCCAGTCCCTTCCCTGGCCTCATTGCTCCTCTGGAACCCACTCCAGCCCCTCCCATCTCTTTCTTGAAGTGAGTGGCCCAGTCCTGCTGGCCTCAATATTGCTGATCCAAACCAGGATGCCATTGGCCTTTTGTGCCACATGGGCACCCTGCTGGCTCCTGTTCAGTCGTCACAGTTGGAGAATTCTTTAACCATCCAGTCTCTCTAGCTTCATCACTGGTCATGCATGCCCTAGTAGTAACCCTAATGGCTATGCTTTGCCTTTATCAGAATAAAAACCTGTTACATCTCACTTCAATTAAGTATCTGGGTTCTGTATGTTCACAGACTGTCCCACATTTGAGAAAAAGCTATTTCTCTAAAGCTCTTTTGCAGAGGCATGAAAACATCCCACCATCACTTCACAATACATAAACAGCCAGCAGCCTCACTATAAAATAATGTGCCTAAGTTATGTTACTACAGTGAATCTGCTGCAACAAACTGTTCAACCTACAGTGTTGCTATATGATCTGAACAAAAAGATTTAAGTCAGTAACAGTATTCATCTTGGTGGAATCCAGAAAACATCCAAAGTCACAGAATGCTAGAACGGCCAGGGTTGGAAGGGACCTTAAAGATCATCTAGTTCCAATCCCCCTGCACAGGCCGGGACACCTTCACGAGTGCTGGCTACTCTAGGCCCCAGCCAACCCGACCTTCAACACTTCCGGGGATGGGGCAGCCACAAC
This sequence comes from Phoeniculus purpureus, assembly GCA_028565055.1. Classification (NCBI taxonomy): domain Eukaryota; kingdom Metazoa; phylum Chordata; class Aves; order Bucerotiformes; family Phoeniculidae; genus Phoeniculus; species Phoeniculus purpureus. Next base: position 15,614,305 of record JAOXOE010000441.1, on the reverse strand, counting down.
TTCCTTAGGCAACCTGTTCCAGCATCTTACCACTCCCACAGCAAAGAGCTTATTCTTCATGTCCAACCTCAGTCTTCCCCTTTTCAAGTCTGGAACCATAAACTGAATCAAACTAAGTTATTAATGTGTTCAATAAATTTCCAAAAGCAAAACAAGTGAGGATTCTGTAATGGAGAGGAGTAACAAAGTCTCCCTCACAGTTCTCAGCAGGACAACTTCTTATGTTGTGAAATAATGAGAAGAAAAAAACATTATAAAAGGAGAGAACATAATGCCTTTTGGGGGAGACCATGTGAAAGCAGAAAGGGCAGAAAACATTTGCATGGCAGAACAAACATGAAAGATAAAGAATTTCCTAGTATAATCGAGTTTATGAAACAAATCTATCAACACAGAGATTATGGGAAAGCACCAACACATGGAAGACTGGATTAAGCACACACTGCTCTGAACAGCTCCAACTCAGCTTGTGAATAAACACTTCCTCTGCTAACACTGAGAGCTGAATAGCATCAACCTTACAGCTGGATAGTATAGGGTACTGATAGAGAAGAATCCTTTAATTATACACGTTTTGATATATGTTTTATTTTGAAACACATTTAGTTACCTATCACCACATTTTATTGTGAAGCCTCATCTTCCAGACAATTTTATACAGAAAAAGTGCAATGGCAAAGTAGGAAGTCATGCTAAACAAACCCAGATGTTTACTGATACTGATAGTCCCTTTCCCCCTGCTCCTTTCCACCTATCTGAACATCACCACTGGAGAAGAATTGCATCAAATATTTTGATATTTTGAAGACACCAGTCAATGATGGTACACTTTAAAAAAGTTGCAAAGGCCTTTTTAAAGGTAAAGGATTATGTTGGAAATGTTCCTATGCAGTGGGGCTCACACCTGAAGGATGTATGAACTGTGTGTCACATCTCAGATGAAGCTACTCCTTCATAGGCAGTTTTGTCAGTACAGCAAACAGCTTTCCTAGCAGAACTTATTTCCCAAAACTACTGTTAAGCAGTTAAAACATCTGGCTCTTAAGAGACAAAGTTTCACTTCCTTCAAAGTTTAGTCCCCTGTGTTTTTGGTATTTGCCAGCTTTTCCTCAACAGACATAAAGAAGATCAGAAAACAAGGTTAAGAAGTTTGAGTAATCCTAACAAAGGTTTCACTTTAAACAACATCTGGGCATGCTATGTATTTTCAAGAGCACACAGATCTAAGAACTATAGTCTAATGATGAGTCAGTGAAATAATGCAATTGCTTCACAAGTTTCACACAGAATGAAAATTTAAGTCCAGCTAACAATCCTAAACTACAGATCCCTGCAAAAGCACCACACTCAAAAGCTTTCAGTTAGACTATAAATGTGCTTTCTAGCTTCAATCCACATTTCTTTTGATAAGAGACAGAAGAACAAGAGATTTGAAAAGCCCACAGAAGATTATTTGTTAAAATTTTACAGGATGTCAAAGGCTGGTATTTCCCATTCCAAGATGTGTTAGAAGTTTCGAGCTCTACCTCAGAATAATGCAAAATAGGAGAAACACATGCTAAAGAATTGTTTTGCAGGTTGTGAAGCAGACGCCAGCTGAAAGAAGCTGCTGCTTGAGCAGCAATTAAATGGCATTCAAGAAGAAACATAATTCAATAATCTTGCCTACACCAACACCCTAACTCAGGTCAGTAGCACTTTAAAAGCACAAGTGGAGATATACTGGTAAAGGAGATGGATACTCCATTTCCCTGGGAAAAAAAAAATGGCCTCTAGAAGAAATTAAGGCCATTCTTTTCCATGGGTACAGTCAGTGTTATAGAGCAGAGAGGGGTAAGAGGGAAAAGGGAAATCCACCGGCGAATCTGCAAACGGTGCCACAATTCTAAAGGTGGCTGCCAGTAATAAAGGAAGTCAGTAGGGCCATCATTATTAACAGCCTCCGTCCCTCAGGCTGTTTACGGAGCTCATGCCAAGGCTCATGTGATGCTCTTTAAAAGGACAGGCTGAGCTGCTGTGGAAGGCAGGCATCACACCCCTGGGCCGGCGACGAGCTCCCTCCTTCTCCAAGAGGACTCTCCAACACAGCAGCCCGCCCCTCCTCGCCGTCCCCAAACCAGCAGCGCCCCCGCCATCCCCAGCACCTTCCAGAAGAGCCCCCTCCACTCCTACCCGCCGCCAGCACCTCGGTCGCAGCCGCGGCCCCTACTCCTCCTCCCCGCGCCGCTGCGGGCCGCCTCTGGCCAGCACTGCGCAGCGCGGATGGGTTCCCCGCTTCGCGGGGGCAGCGGGTGTGCAACACAAGGCCGCGGCCGGGGCTCGGGCTGGCAGCTGACGGGCAGCGGCAGAGCGGACCCAGCGCCCGCCATTGTCTGTGCCCGCCGCCCCCTGCGAGGGCCGGGCCGAGTCCTGCCAGCGCCGCGCACCGCCCCGCCGGGCCCAGTCGGCCACTCACCCCAACAGCTGCGCGGCGACAGCGGGCAGGGAGGAGCGGGGTGGGCCGGTCCGGGGAAAGACCCTCCCGCCGGTGGGCGGAGCCCCACGGCTGCACCTGGGCCAGACAAAGGCAGGCTGGGCAGGGCAGCTTGCCGCCGCACCGGGCTCCCAGCCCCACGCTCCTGCCACGGCAGCGCCAGGCACATCGCGCCCCACTTCCTTCGCTCCTGGGGCCAGACAGGCGACAGGGGTCTCTCGACGGCCGTGCTGCCTGCCCGGCGGCCGGGCAGCGGCCACCTGACTACGGTAGCTGATGGTCGGCTCGACCTGCCACTCTGGTGGGTCATACTGCCCCCTTCCCACATCCATCAGAACAATAAGTCTTAGAACTGAGGTAACCGGGATCTTACTCAAGTATGGAGCAGACACTATCCAGGGCCATCATCATCCAGCAATCCCCAATTGCCGATGGGAGCAGCTCTGAAACTTGGCAAGAAGATCAAGGCCTACCGTGGACAAGAAGCACCTTCCACAGACAGCACGAATGGATAGCCTGGCACCATGCCCTCAGTGCATTTCATGTTCTGCTCCAAGGTGTGCAATGACTGTGCTCCAGTGGAGCCGATTCACCAGGCTTCTCTAGCCCAGCAACTGACTTTGAGATGCCTTTTCTAAAAGGCCAACAGCAATTGAAGCTGGTTTGGTGGAAACAGGGTGTTAACAGTTTCTGCCTGAGAAGAGCATCAAGCCATATGATGCAAGGCCATGTTTCTTCAAGCATCTTTTTAGCTAGCTGAAGGAAGAAACAACTTCTAGGCACTGCAGCAGCAGCCACACTCCCCACTGAATAATCATCCAAGTTACTTGCTCCTCCATCTCAGCATCCTGGCCTGGCACAAACATGCAAGGCAGCTTCTGCTTTTCAGCATTTGATGTTTGTAGCAACTGCAACCAACCATATAACTGCTCAGATCAAGACTCCTTATTCCAAGAAACCACAGCAACACTGCCCCCAGTACCAAGCAATACTTAAACACTAGGCAATAAAAGGCTTTGCCATGTCACCCTTTAGAGTCACCCTGCTATCAGATGATCAACTGGAACACCCTACAACAAAGAAACAGCAACAATACAGCATTAGTCTTAGACTGTTGTCTTGAAACCAACCATTTTGTATGAGAAGCAAAAGGCTTCAATGCCATCCCATTGGCATTGAAGAGATTTATGAACAAACTAGCAATACAGATGTGTACATAGATTTTAAAATACATTAAACATCTGCTGTCTCCAGAGAAGGAGACTCCACAATCTCCCTGGGCAGCCCCTTCCAGTGCTCTGTAACCCTTGCAGCAAAGAATTTCTTCCTCATGTTGAGGTGGAACTTCCTGTGCTCCAACTGACACCCATTGCCCCTTCTCCTATCACAGAGTGCAAGTGAAAAGAGGTTGTCTCTTTCTTCTTGACACCCAGCCCTCATGGATTTATAGACAGTGATTAAGTCCCCTTGTAGTCTTTTCCTGTCCAAACTGAAAAGTCCCAGACCTCTCAGTATCTCCTCATAAAGCAGGTGCTCTAGTCCCCTAATCATCTTCATGGCCCTCTGTTTGGACTCTCTCAATGTAGAAATGGCTGTCTACTTCACAAAACATTCAGAGCAGCTTCTAGTTGTGTGTACTGCTCAAGGCATTAATGGGTGATCTATAACAAGGGGCGAATGGAGAGGTTACAGTTTGTGGAGGACACAGTTGGGGCAACGAGAGAAAAAAGAAATTACAGGAAGAGCTTACAACATAGCAAGTGAATACCTGTTGCAAACCTAACACATGGAGTGATGCACAACAACAAATGAACTGGAAGTTCGGTTTACTGAGCTGACTGTTAATGGGAACAAGACCTTACTGCTTTGGCAGACATCAGCATGATGAGAGCATCAGCTCCACTGCAGCAAGCCATATTGTCAGAAACACTAACCCAGATTACATGACTGGCCCATACCAGCAAAGGGACAAGAGACAGCACAGATGTTAGGTTCCAAACACCAGTCATAAATATGAGAATGAGGAATCACCTTCCATTACCACACACTCACTGGTTTATACTGGGATGGAATATCAAGAAATGCACAAACAGTACCCTGATTAAGGCAAATTCCCCACTCTGCTGGAATCAAAGATCAGCTTCGTGCAGTTGTCACATAGCTGTGCGCTATGAAAAAAACCTTAACATTCCAACTAAAATGCTGAGAATTGCCTTCAGTATCTCTACAACAATTTGTTTACAATCAGTTCTTGTGTGAAAAGCCAATGGGATGAGGATTAACAGGGCCAAGGGCAGGGTCCTACACTTTGACCACAGTAATACCCTGCAGCTACAGACTGGAGGATGAGTGGCTGGAGAGCAGCCTGGCAGACAGGGATCTGGCAGTACTGGGTGACAACCAGCTGAACAGGAGCCAGCAGGGTGCCCAGGTGGCACAAAAGGCCAGTGACATGCTGGCTTTGATCAGCAACAGTGTGGCCAGCATGACTAGGGGCATAATTCTCTCCCTGTACTGGGCACTGGTGAGGCCTCCCCTCGAGTACTGGGCCCTTCATTGCAAGAGACTGAAGGGCTGATGTGGGTCTACAGGAGCAACAAGGCAGGGGAATGGACTGGAGGGAAAGTCTGCTGGGGAGAGGCTGAGGGAGCTGTGGCTTTTTAGCTTAGAGAAGACTCCTCAGGGGAGATCTTCTCCCTCTGTACAGCTCCCTAAAGGGAGGTTGTAGTCAGGTGGGGATTGAGCTCTTCACCCAAGCAACCAGCCAGGAGGAGAGGGTATAGAGGGCAGGGCCTGAAGCTGCCAGGGGAAGGTTGGGTTGGATGTTAGGAAGCCTCTCAGGACAGACTGGCTGTGTCCCTTAGTGCCATAGTCTAGGTGACTGTGGTGATATTAAGTCATGGGCTGGGCTGGATGAGCTCAGAGGCCTTTTCCAGCCTCAATAATTCTGTGATTCATGCACTAAATTTTCTAGTTCAATTGCTGCTGAAAGACAATTGAAAGACAATATGCAAACTTCCTCATATTAATTTGAAGGACATTTCTGTTAATTCTATTTCAACAGAATGTGACCAGTCTTTACATGTTGCTTTAAAAAGTTTAACCCTACTGTAACCACTGAGGTTGTGGGGGAATGGAGCTGGGAGTATGTGGAGAACAAGAAAAAAAAGCATCTTTAAGTTTTAAGCACAGGAAAGATATCAAACCAGCAGAGGTGAAAAAAGGGCCAAGCCTAAGGCAAAAAAGTAAAATTCAGTGCTAATTCTTGCACAATTAGGTGATTGGGTATTGGAATCCAAGTGTCAAAACTAAGACTAACTTGCACCTAATCATTGTGGCTGCCCCAGATCTGGCAGTGCTGAAGGCCAGGTTGACTGAGGCCCTGAGTGACTTCATCTAGTGAAGGTGTTGGAACTAGATGATCTTTAAGGTCCTTTCCAACTCCAGCCATTTTATGATTCTTTCTGATTTGACCCTATCACAAAGTTCTAAGCTATTTTTATTAGTACCCTTTGAGAACACTGCAGTATTTGAGACCCTCAGCATTGGGAAATAAACATCTTCAGTTTCAAATTAATCATAGAATGGTTGGGGTCAGAATGGACCCATGAAGATTAAAAAACAGTTAGATCTGACACATGAGGGTCTAAGAGCTAGGAAGATATTCAGATAAGGGCTAGACTTCATGACCTTGGAGGTCCTTTCCAGCCATGATGATTGCGTCATTCTAGTCAAGTGCCCCTGCTAGAGCAGGATCACCTAAAAGAGGTTGCACAGGTAAACATCCAGGCAGGTTTTGACTGCTGATGTGTTTACTGAAAGTCTATAGCAAAGCTTTTTCCAATACAGTAATAAATAAAGTTCTCCAACATCTGGTAGCCCAACATCCCTATGACTATTCATACCTTTCTCATCTGCAGAAATCAACAGCACTGCAGTTTACCTTAAGTACTAGAAAATGCAACATTAAATGCATTTAATTAATGTTGTTGCATTTAATTAAATGCAACAACAAATTATCAAAACCAAGAGTAGAATAATCAGCTAATACACACTGAGCACAAATCAGTGAAAAATCACAGAACATTAGAGATTGGAAAGGACCTCGAAAGACCATCCAGTCCAAACCCCCCGCCATACTGGGATCACCTAGACCAAGTCGCATAGGAACATATCCAGGCGGGTTTTAAACATCTCCAGAGAAGGAGATTCCACAAACCCCTGGGCAACCCGTTCCAGTGCTCTGTCTCCCTCACTGGCAAGAAGTTTCCTCTCATATTGATGTGGAACCTCCTGTGTTCCAGCTGACACCCATCGCCCCTTGTCCTATCATTGGATGCCACTGAGCAGAACATGGCTCCATCCTCCTGACACCTGCCCTTTCCATATTTATAAACATTTATGGGGTCACCCCTCAGTCTCCTTTTTTCCAAGCTCAAGAGATCCAGCTCCTCAGCCTTTCCTCATTAGGGAGATGTTCCGCTCCCTTTATCATTTTTGTGGCTCTACACTGGACTCTCCCAAGCAGTTCTCTCTTCTTCTTGAGCTGAGGGCTTACTCTGCAACACAAGGCTGTCTCTCACTGACATAGGTCCAAATTCAGAAGGAAAACACCCTAACACAGCAACCTTATGAATCACAAGACTTCAACTCAAAATACAGCATCTAGTGAAAAAGAAGTGCAGAGAACATGAGATCTGCATTCCTGTCTACACCCTCTTCACACAGTAGAAGTAAGACTCAATGAGAAGCATCTCAATGTGATGGCGAGATCCAAGTGACAGCTGCACCTAACAACAGATCTGTAGAAATGGAGAAAACCTCCTGTCTTTCATTTCAAGATTAGAATCTTAGAATCTCCTCCAGAAACACTTTCCTCAGGTCGGTTTAGAGGGGAAGCCCACCGTGCACACAGTCTCCTGGAACGCACGGTCAGTAGACACAAGATGTCAGGTCCCTACTTCCCTAGAAGGGCGCTACAATAAGGGCAGGCCCGGCTCTCTCACCGCCCTCCGCCCGCACTGCTGGCCGCCTCCCACGCCAAGCATCAGCGACTCCCGACCGCTCCTGGACTCACAGCAACTGCATAAAGGAAGCGATCGCGGTGGAACGGTTCGGGCCGCGGCTCCCTCCAGGCTCCATTAGCCCCCGTTCCGGAGGCGGCTTAGGCAAGCGGCCCCCCTAAAGCCTCCACAACACCAAGGGGCGCAGGCCGCGGCCCCACGCCGCCAGCACTCGCGGCCCTCAGACCCCAGCAGCAGCGAAAACGGTTCCAGGCCAAAGCCGCGCGGGTGGGCCGCTCCGAGCCGGAGACCCCACCCCGGGCTGAGACGGAGAGACTCGGGCCTGGCGACGGCGCCCGGCCGGCCTCACCCTCCCGCGAACCCGGGAAACCACGGTGGGCAGACAGTATGACCAAACCCCACGAAGAGAAGTGACAGGAACTCTCACCTAGGCCTTGGCAGGTCGGGAGCAGCGAGCGTCCGTCCGCTCCTCAGCGGGGTTTGAAATCACCAACACCGCCCGCACCTCCCAGTGTCCCCGGCCCCCATTGGCCCGTGCCGGCCCCGCCCCCGCCCGCTCTCGCGCACAGCGTTGGTCCATTCGAATCGGGCAGCGGCGCCGCATGCGTCGCGTGTTCCCGAGGCGGTTGCTGCTGCCGGGCCCGCGTGGGAGCGCGTTGTGGCGGTGGCGCCTCCCCCTGGCGGCCCCGCCCGGGGCTTGCGGCTCGGCGCAGCCCGCTTCTCACTATGACTGGGCACAGCCCGTCCGCACCAGCCAGCATCGGTACGGGCTGGGGCTGGAGGCAGCTGCTCCCAGCTACTCCAGGGCATAGCGGGGACACTGGGGACCCCCGGCAGCCACCGTAGCCCCACTGCAGTTGCGGGACGGCTGCGGGACCCAGAGCAGCGCCTGAGCAGCCGTGCTGAGCCGTGCTTAGCAAAGGGCTAAAGCAGCTCGGAGCTGGCTGCATTCAGCTGTCGGGGCTGTCCCATCACCGGGAAACAGCCTCTCTCTTCTCCAGTATTTGTGAGTTTGCACGAACGAACTGTGTGGTTGGAAGTGAGAGGGTTTTCTCTTCTTTGCTTCTTCTCTTCAGCTGAAGACAGCGAAGTAAAACTGCTTGGGAGCACAGAATACTTCTTAGGAAGACCTTCCTCACGGTAAGAGTGATTAGACTCTGGAATAGACTGCCCAGAGCAGTGGTGGAGTCCCCATCCTTGGAGGGGTTGAAACACACCCTGGCTGTGTCCCTCAGTGCCCTGATCTGGCCGATGTGGTGATGTTAGGTCCTGGACTGGGCTGGATGAGCTCAAAGGGCTTTTCCAGCCTCAATAATTCTGTGATTCTGTGAGTATCAGCAGGATGTGACCAGCACAACTGCAGTTCCTCTCACTATACCACAACTGCCACTGCATCAACAGCATCCATTTTTTTAAAAGTGAGTTTACTATCTTTTTTGCTTAACCTCAGAGAAATCACTTTGGCACTGAAGTGTGAAATAAGCAGGAATAAAGCCAAAATGCTTTAAATGCTTTTGTAATTCTTTAATCAGAAAGGGACAAAATGGGGCGTAAAGACCACCAGCACTGCAGTGTCTGTTGTTACCCAGTGTTTCGTTCATTGCTCGGCCCTTGGCACCATTTCAACTCTTGGGTATTAAAAACTGTAGCAGATTCTTGAACAAAATGGATAGGAAACCAGCTGCTCTTCATACCTGATGTCAGTAGACTGACTTCAGTGCTACTACTTCCAGAAAGAGGAACTTCCTTTTCTGCTGTTGTCATGTAAAAATAATAAGAAAAGGGGAACATTGCTCTCCCAAAGGCAAAGGTTGGAAGGTAGCAGGTGAAACCTACTATGTCTGTGTGTGTGACTGTGGCTATTTGGCACTTGTCATGGCAGAAAAACTATGTGCTACAATCAGAAGGACCCAGATCCATCCCCACCTTCTCAGTCTTCTCAAACAAAGCAAAGTTGATGATCTGTGCAAGCAGATGTGGTAGCATTTCTTTCCAAGAAAGTCTCCAAATAGCATGCATGAATCACAACCAAAAGGCAGGCAGAGTGGTTAAGAAAAGCTAAATTTATATTAAATTATCATCAACCCCTAAAATACTGAACAGTGGTTAAATAACTCCAGAAAGTCCAATGTCTCCAGTGAGTAACATTAAATCATTACACAGGAACACATGGAAATCACTGATGTTAGCTCAGGACAGACAGGAGAGGATTTTTACACAGTAAATCAGTGCTCAAGAGATCATCCTCCAGTGGCCCTTCTATATTCTTAATATCCTAAGGGCAACGAGGGTCTTCTCTTCGCCAGAATAGAGAACCATGATGCACCCTCTAGGCAGCATCTCAGTGGGTTTGTCTCTAGGAAAACCAAGCTCATTTCCGACCATCTCATCAGTTGAGAGGAAGCTGTGAGACATTTTGTCGCTCCTTTAGAGGAAGGGAGCAGAGAGCAGTTACGAGCTGTTACCAGTGTGCAGAGTCCTGACAAAGAAGTACAGAGAATATTCATCAAGGTAGAGATCATGAGTTGTTGAAGAAAACTGTCTGGGTTTTCCTTTCCATTCTGCACTTGCAACTTGGACAGAGACTATCTGGTCAGGCTGAATGGACCTGAAGTCACAGGTCCAGGTCAGATGTTTTCCCTTCACCCTTGTCTCACCTCAGGATTTTGGAGCACACTCATGTAACCTATTGGGGCAAAAAAACCCTACCCTAAAATCCAAAGAAACCCTGCTCTCCTAGAAGTCAATCCTAGAAGCATTCTCCCCACCTACACCCACTCACTTCCAGTTTGGATGCCCCTGCTTCTACGTGTGGTTTCTGTTCAAACTGATTCCTCTGCCTATGCATTGAGCCCTCTGGTGTTCTCCCTGCATGAGGCAGCTCAGGCAGACCAGGTCCATGTCAGCGATACATCCTCCTTTCTCAGTTCCCAGTCGAGTTCACATCTCAATCCAAAAGTGCTTCTGCCCAACAAAAGCAATGTTTCCCAGGCTGAAGTCAATCAAATAAATAATTAAATAAAAAAGTAATTTTAAAAAAAAAACAAAACAAAAACAACGATCCCTCTGAGAATAGCGAAGAGTCCCACATGAACACAGGGAAATTTCCAAGCCTTAGCTCCAGTTCATTTTCCACAGGAATATACACCAGTGAGCCCACAACGGTGCAGTTACAGACAGACCTTGAAGCCACTAGACAGGTCAAAGCTGCAGTCTTCCCCTTTCTGCAGTTACCTCTGCTCTCTAAGGTACAGCTCACCCACCAGCAGCTGCTGTGCTTGTCAGAGGCAGCAGGACTGTTACCATATCACCCTCCCCACACCTCTAAGCCATATCCCTAGCGTATGCTTTGCTCTCTTGACAACACAAGTGAGAATGCATTTGACCTCTTCCCTGGAGATAAAGAGGTTACAGTCTGTCAGGAGAAATTCTTCACTGGGAAGTTTTGCTTCCAAGTATCTGGCTTAACACTTAATGTATTACCGTGATAAACTCCATATGACTTGAAATATAAATCTCATTTCTGAAGAAATACCAAAGGATATTTGCTCTATCTTTGATCTGTCTGAACAAAGACGACAAGCAAAGTCGAGAGAACATGAAAAGGTGGCAACAGTTCTTGGAAGCCTGCAAGCCTCAACTCCAGGTGCTGCTGAGGTGTATCTGTAAGGGTAGGATTACACTCCCTAGAGGGTAAAGGCCTTGGAGGCCAGAGAACAATTTAAGTTCATGCAGCTGATAGGAAAAATAACTGTGTGAGGCCAGCTATAAGTAGTAACAGAAGAGCTTAAAGTGCAATGCTATCTGATCAACAACTATTTTAGATGGCCCTTACAGCTCTCTGATTCTAGGCCTCCTATTCTAGGTCAAATGGGCTCAGCCTAGTAATAAGGCTGTTCCTTCGTAAGTATCAGCACTGAGCAACCTCCTGGGAAAGATTCAACCAAGGAATTCTCTTTTCCCTCACTATGGTAATCAAAAGCCCCAAAGGCAAAGAGAATGGGAACCTTGCAAAATTGAAAGTAGTGGGGGACTTAGCACATTTTCTTTTCTGATGTGATCAGTACTGTAACAACAAGAGGAGAATTTAGGTCTTGCTGAGATCCATTTCCTCCCTTGTAGATCCATTTTGCTCCTTGTAGAACAGTACTAGCCCCTCCTTTCCTCAAGTTCAGCACTCTGACTCCAGTACCCAGCAGGAACAGTTCAGCAAGGGCCATTTGCTGAGATTCGTTTTTCCAGAACAGAAAGATGTTTTAACATGAAAGGGGAGAACAGGAGTGGTGTCCACTGCCAGCAACAGACACACTCCTTGATCTGAGTACTCCTTGAAGTTTTTACTAGCAGATGGGAAAGTAAGCAGTGCTGCCCTCACGAAGGAGGTCACTGCCACTGTGGTTATACTCTTTATGCCCTTAAAAGGTGTCTTGATGCTGTGTCAGTAACATCTCGAGCTCCAAAATCTACCCAATCTACTCTATGACCTCCCTTAAGTCAGAGACCCCCTCAACACAAAGCTTCAAAGATTGCTGTCAGCACCAGGATGACACAGGGAACTTCCACGACCAGGAGCTAGAAATTAAGCAGCTCTGCTCTCTCTCTGGGCATCGACCACGAACAACACAGCATGGAACTTGCAGGTTGCCAGAGAACACAGAATCTGTGTTCAGGCCAGAGAAGTCACTGCAAAAGTTAACACGGCAGCTTCCAAAAAAAGGGGGAACATATAAATAAACCACAGACACTGGAAATGAACCAAAAGGTTCTCTGGGTTCCATCCCACCCATCCTCCCTCTCCACAGCTTGGGCACGGCTGCCCAAG